>CM046446.1:76728234-76883234 GCA_025506515.1 Flaveria trinervia
TTCATTCTATCTTCAACCTTGACTTCATCATTCAAAGTGATCTCTGGTTCTTCTTTGACTTTGAACTGGCTTTTGTTTGTACATATCTAATTATTTCAAAGCTTTTGATATTGCAGACTTGAATTTACTTGCAAGAATGCCTTGTTCGGGTTTAGCTTTGTTTTAATCTCCATCTTGTTCATTCTTTCCAATGCGTCTTTTTGAAAGACATGAAATATCAATGTTAGCATATAACTCATAGGCTTGTCTTTCTTTTGAGTACACTTCTAATACCCCTTTCCTTGATATTATCATGAATCAATATCTTTATATCTTTCTTGACATGTAGCATACGCAAGAGCTTTTTCTCAAAGATATTCTTTCCATGGCAGCATTCATCACATTGATAATAGAAATGAAATATTTCTTATCTTGCTCAGCCACTTCAGGAGATACATTCTCAAATTTTTGTACTGACAAAAATGAAATAAACTTGGATGTAACAGTTTTAGTTCAAAAACTCCAAATAAAGTAATCATGTCCTCATCCCATCTTTCTAGATTTCGGACTAACTTCAGCTCAAATGTCTTAGTGTTATAAAACCATCGGAGAATTGGCTTTGAGTTTTGATTACCATCAATCACTTTCAGTCCAGGAGTTGTAACTTTTTCAAAATATTTATCACAAAATTCTATTAAAATGTTCTTCTTCTGAATGAACTCCCTTAAGCTTCTTGTTTTTTCATAGTAGCAAAGTACTCTTTATCCTCTTGATCACATCTTGTGTTAAGAAAATTACTTGATCTATCCAATCCTCTTCTTAATAATTCTACAAACATCTTCCCACGTTTTGATTCAGAAGGATTGATCAGAGGTAATCTATTCAGCTCTTTTAAATCTTGCACAGGAAGTTTTATGATACTGGAGTAGAAATGATAAACATCACATACACATTTACTCTCTTTATCAAAAATGCATCAAACCTTCATCATACTTCCATGCAATGATCTTTACTTGGTTGGTAAATCTGGAGCAATCATAGCATTCAATAGTTCAACAACTGATTGTCCTTTATGCAATATGTTTCTTACTAAGTCTCCGGTTGTTCTTGAACTATCAAGAATATGCCTTTGTTCAGTTGATGCTTTATAAGTCTGTCTTTCTGGATCAGCAAACATTTCTATCAATTCTTTTCTATGAGCATGAGCATCATCAAATCTTGACATTTGTTTATCTCCTGAGGCTTTAACATCTTGTTCTTTTTGTTATTTCAAGATACTGAGGTTATCTATATCAAGTACTATCATTTTCTTCATTTGTTTCTCGTCTCTTGAAAGCTTCTAACAAGATTTCTCAGAGATACATATTGTAATCTCTTTAGCTTCCTCCAAGGGTAATTTTTAGCTTGCAACCATGATCTAAGAGCTGGAATACTCATATCATCTGGATCAGGATGGTGCAACTCAGAACTAGACAATTCTTCTACATTTATTACTTCTTTGCTCTTATCCATTCACCATGCACAACAACAATCTCATTTGGATCTATTGAAGCAACTGACTCTGTAGATACATTTCTTGTATTCATCGTTAATCTGAGAAATAGTCAGTCCATCCAAATATACTCGATTGTATTTCATGTTCACAAGATAATTATATTTTCTTCAAAGTCTTGTGGTACTTCATCTTGTTCTTGAATATGTTCTTGTGAAGAGAAGTGTGATACAAATTCAGCTTCATCAATATCTTCATTATCAAGAACTTCATCATACCATCATCATTGTATATTTCCTCAATATCATCTAAAGCATCAATCTGTTCTTGAACATTTTGTTCTTCAACAGATTCATCAGTTCTTTGAAGCTTAGAAGAGGATTCAGTTTGAGAAATATCTTCTAATTCACTCACTTTCCTTTTGCCTTTATTGCTCAAGATTTTCATCAATCTGCATCTCAGTACTAATCACATGTATTGGTGATATAGGTTTCTGAGATTCTTTTCCTTTAGCAATCAGCTTTGAGATTTTCATTTTCTTCAGATAATTTCTTGAATTTCTCCTTAAGAATATCATAATCTTTAATCATAACTCAAAGTTCTTGATCACGTCTTCTTTATCTTTGGCAAACCTTACAATCTTTTCATCTTTTAAGACACATTCTTCAGACAACTTTAAATTTTCATCTTTTAGCTTTTGAATTTCTTTTTCACAAGATCTATTATCTCTTTATTCTTTCATTCTCTACTTTCAACTCTTTAATCTCTTTTTCTTTGCTTAAATTTTCTCTTTCAATTTTCGATCTAATCAACGTCAACTATTTCCTCTGTTTGTATAGACACATTGTGTGACATACTTACAGGGATTTCTTCTACTCCTTCATTTGTATCATTTCAAATATTGGATTGAATAGAATATCATTTATAAAGTCAGAATTAAATGTTTGATTTTGAGAATTCCTTCTTGTATCGCTTCTCTCAACATTTTCTTCATTCAAAGGTTGTGGCTTATTTCCAGTATCTTCTCATTTCTTTCTTCATAACCTTCTTGATGTGCTTAAGTGGCATCATCATTTCCATCATCATCATCATCATCACATTCTTCACTTGATGAAATTTCAGACACATCATCATCACTTTCTTCATCAACTTCTACATCTTCAATCAGATCATTTGGATCTATTGGTTCTTCTTCAGTTAGATGGAAGTGTGGCTGAGTAATATCAACTTCATCCATTGATACATTCCTGATATAATAAAAAACTGGAATGTTTTGAGCACCAATGATCATTGCCAGTCTTTTGTAAACATCTCTGACATGTGCTCTAACTGAATCTTTTCACCAATAACTTCTTCAACATACAGATCTGGATTTGCATCATTAATAAGAAGTTGAAGAAATCTTGGGTACATCAAATACTTATGCCTTACTCCTCTTTCAAGATTAAAAATGAATCCATTCATTATCCACTTAGCCATATTAAATCTTCTGTTTGGATAAGGCTATATGTGGAGATGCAATGTCTACAGGGAATGAATCCCAACCAGCACTTCGTTTAGACATGCAATGTTGAAAGATATAGCATAAAAGCTTCCAATGCTTAAATACACAAGCTCTAAAAAATTGCTTCTTAGGGAAATGATCTGGATGACCCATCTGTAGAAAAACCTCTCTACATTCATTAAATGTGTATTCTGATAAATCTTCAGGATCATTATCACCCAGTCTTAGAGCTTGTCTAATTGCTTCTTCAGAAACTTCAAGCATTCTTTCTGATGTGATGAAGGCTCTTAAAACTTTGTTTCCTTGATCATCTCTTTCAACTTGAGCAGTTCTCCAGAATTTTTTAATCATTCTTCCATTTATCATGGGCCTTGCACACATAGCATACACATATTTTGTTCTGAGTAAAAATCTGATGATATCTTCATATCCAGTAGCTTCTCTGTTTTCATCATCTAAAAAAGCAGCTACATTATGCTTTGGCTCAAATTTTAATTCTGCCATCTGCAAAACACAACAAAAGTATTATGAGAACATTGAATATGATTAATGAAATTTATTTCTACATATGACTTTTGATTTGACTTTTGAATTTGTCCTTTTTATTTTTACTTTTGAATTGAGATTTCAGGTTGTAAACATTAATCTTTATTCATTTTGAATTTATTATTTAACATTTCAATTTTGATTTAATTTTTTTTTATTTTTGTTCAAGAATGACTGTCTGTTCATCTTCTTCTTCTTCGACTATGTAAATCGACTGAGTTCATCATCAACAAACATTTTCACTTTAAGATCAAAACAATACATCACTGTACTCGAAAATGATTCTTATCAATAATCCAGTATCAATTTTTGATATGATACTCATTTGATTAGATTAATTGGATTATATTGGGTTCGAACTCCCAAATAGCATTCAACGTCTATAACAAAGCACTGATTTAACCCAAAATTTATATATTTGAATCACAAACTTACGTTTATATATTCAATACAATGTATACTCAATGGATCTGATTCGATTTCAGATGAAATAAGGATGTGATGTTACTCGACAGTCGCAAGTTCGAGGGTTTTGTCTGAGATTTTGAACTGAAAATGAGAAATACACATAAGTGTTCAATTTATATAAGTGAAATTTTTAGGCGTATGAGCCTGTTTGGACGTATGGTCCCTGTTTGGGCGTATGAAAACCTAGAATTCACTTATTTTGTTAGACGCATGAGCACTGTGTGTTTTAAATCAGACGCATGGGACTGTTCACTGTTCAGACACATAAGCACTGTTTAGGCACTTTGCACTATTAGGCGCTTTTGCACTGTTCAGTCGCATGGACTTTGTGAAACGTCTAACACTTGAAATTTTGAAACTATGTAGACGCATGAGACATGACAAACGTCTAACACAGAAACACTATTTAGACGCATGGGATTATCACAAACGCCCAACTTGTAATTTTTTCATAGATGTAGTACAACTGTTAGACGCATGGGAATGAATCAAACGTCCAACACTTTGTATAATCCTGAAAATTTCATCATGCTCCTATTGAGGTGCATGAGCACTGTTTAGGTGCATGAGTTAACTTTCATGATTTAAACACTTGTGATTTCCAATTTCTTCACTTGCACACTTTTTACCATTTAGATCCCCAAATTTTGAACTTTTTGCATATTGCACTTTCAATTTATAATATTTTATTTTCTATTTCTTTTTAAATTTCTTTTGTCCCTTCATTTAGTCTAAACATAAAATCAAATATCATATGATTTTCAACTTAAAAAGCATTTATTTGCAAAGATTATGTAGATTCATATTGTAATTTTCAACACATTCTATTTTCAGTTTACACAAATACTTTGAACATAAAGCATCATCCTTTCAATTCAACATTTCAAATTTTGATTATGATTATTGAATATTTTCTGAGAACAACAAGTCTTTCATTTATTACTCCCCCTAAACTTTTAAGTTTGAAAACTATAAGTTTCTTATGAAAGAGAATAAGATCACACAGCACATTGAGACATTGCCTTCACACACAAAGACATGCATAAAGAAAAATGAAAATAAAAACAAAATCTAATATAAGCACATAATAAATGTCTGTAGAGAGATCATATTAATGAAGATCAGCACATTAAAATAAAATAATATGGAGAATCATAGAAATGAATAATCCTGATCAAGTGTGTTCCAGGTGAGTGATATCACAGCAAAGGAGACACAAGATCTAAGGACAGACAATGAGTGTTTTTGACACAATTATCAACTCACTTACTTTTCAATTCTTGGATTGATTAGTGTTGATTTAGATATGACATGATGTAAAGCATACAGAGACTAAAAGAACTCAACTATCATCATGAAATGTAAGAAAGAACACATTCTCAACTTATTACCTGAAACATAGATATCACCAGAGTTCATGTTACAAAGTTAATAGAGGATGATCATGGATAACCATTTGATCAGCTCTGACTATTCATTTGAATAGGTTATGCACATTGGCATGTTTTTGCATCAAAAAGAGAATCCAGGTCTGTAATGACTTACAACAAAGGATATCTCAGTACTTCAGGTCTACGATGACTCATAACAGAGAAGTGAAATGATGCTTTGTAACAGATCTCATGATTTCACATAGTTTCAACAGGTGTGAGAGATGTATCTTAACAAGCATTCATTCTGATAAGCTAAAACAACTCAAAAGTACTCAGATGAATACACACAAGCATGTATATTTAGTTTGATCACAAGAATTTACTTTTTCAGCATAATAGTCAGATATTGTCTACACATCATATCTGATCATGTCTAGACTTTATTAATGAGTGAAGTATGCAACTGATCTCACTAATGTACTATCATTTCTCACTTGTTGCAAAACATAATCCTTTCTAAAAAAACTCTATTTTTGTATTTTTGATATATATTTTTGTATTTGATTTTTCTATGAAAAACATAAAATCACACACACAAAAATATAAACAGGCAATTAACAATGAGAGTATCACTTATTATGATCTTTTGATTTAGGGAGATCACATATGTTTATAAGACCAATGATTCTACTAAATACTCAAACTGTCCTGCTAGGAAGGCTTTAGTAAATAGATCTGCCAATTTTTTTTCTGTTGCAATTTGAATCAATATGATTAATCCTTTTTCAGAGTTATCTCTAAGAAAATGATATCGAATTTCGATATGTTTTGTTTTTGAGTGTTGAACAGGATTAGTGTTATGAACATAGCAGCTGTGTTATCAATGTAAATTGGTGTTTTAAGAAAGTTGAATCCATAATCTAGTAATTGATTTTGCAACCAAAGGATTTGAGAACATCCTGCTGATGAAGCAATGTACTCAGCTTCTGCAGTTGAAACAGAGACATTTGTTTGTTTCTTACATTGCCACGAGACTAATCTGGGACCAAGAAATTGACACCCACCCGAAGTAGATTTTCTATCTTGACAGCATCCACCATAATCCCTATCTGTATATCCATATAGTTCAAAGTTACCCTCATAAGGATACCAAAGCCTTAAGGCTGGTTTACCTTTGAGATACCTGAATATCCTTTTGACAGCAATTAAGTGAGATTCTTTTGGGTCTGATTGATACCTGGCACATATACAAACAACATACATAATGTCTGGTCTAGATGCAGTAAGATACATCAAAGAACCAATCATTGATCTGTATAACGTTTGGTCAATAGATTTTCCTTTTGGATCAGGTTCAATCTTGGTGTTAACATCTGCAGGAGTTCGTATGGACTGACAGTCTTGCAACTTAAATTCTTTAAGAGCTTGTCAACAAAATTTTCTTGATTGATGAAGATTCCATCTGTAGTTTGCTTGACTTGAAGTCCAAGAAAGAAGTTAATCTCTCCCATAGAACTCATTTGGAATCGAGATTTCATGATTTCTTCAAATTCATTACACAATTTTGGACAGGTAGAACCAAATATGATGTCATCAACATACACTTGTACACATAAAAGATCATTATTATCCTTCTTTATGAATAAAGTTGGATCAATTTTCCCTCGTGTGTATCCATGTTGGATTAAGTGTTGTGATAACGTCTCATACCAAATTCTAGGGGCTTGATGAAGTCCATATAAAGCTTTACTCAGTTTATATACTCGATGTGGAAATTGTGCATCCTCAAATCCCGGAGGTTGCTTCACAAACACATCGTCAGTGATTGGACCATATAGAAATGCACCCTTTACATCGATTTGATACACCCTTGAATTTCATGAATGAAGCATAAGCCAGAAAAACTCAAATTGATTCAAGTCTTGCAACTGGTGCAAACACTTCATCATAATCTATACCTTCTTCCTGTGTGTATCCTTGTGCAACAAGTCTCGCTTTATTCCTTATTACAACACCACGATCATCAGTCTTATTTCTAAATAACCATTTCGTGCCAATTGCATTTTCTCCTTCAGGTAGATCCACCAAATTCCACACTTCTTGTTTGCGGAATTGAAGTAATTCTTCTTGCATGGCTTCTATCCAACCATTGTCCTTTAATGCTTCGGTGACATTTTTAGGAACAATTTGAAAGAAAACAAGAGTATAAGCATACGTTTGCTTGTTCTGATTTACTCCTTGTTGTTCTCTCATTCAACGAACCAATAATCTGAGAAATTAGATGATTCTTGTGAATACGAGATATAGTAATCTCATCACATTGAACATTAACATCTAGATTTGTTTGATTCAAGTTGGAAAACTCATGTATCAAAGTAGAAGAATGTGGATTAAAGTTTGGAACTTGAGTAGGTGAATTGACAAAGTAATCAAAGTTACATGTATCAACTACATCACCTGAAATGGATGATGTTCCAGACTCAGGTATCACAAACTCATTAACATCATTAGAAATATTTTGTGATTCTTCCTGATTAATTGACTCTGAATGATCTGAAACTGTATTTTCATGGTTTTGTATTGTTGAATCCTTGACAAATGACACAAATGGGTAGTCTGAGCTTGAATCATCTAGGTCATCAGAATCTGAATCTTTACTGAAAGATCCAAGATCTCCTCTTGAGTTCTTCTTATCTGTAGAATTAAGAGAATTTGGTTCATCAAACAAATTAGATTGAAAAGAGTTTGATAATGAATCTAAGTCAAATAACCATGCAGGACCATTTGAAACTGATGGAAAAGAACTTTCCAAAAATTTAACGTTGAATGTTTCAAGGATTACATTTGTCCTAGAGTTGTAGACTCGATAGGCTTTTGAAACCGATGAATATCCAACGAACAATCCATTATCAGAGTTTGCTTCAAATTTTCTTAATTGATCACTTGAATTAAGAATCATAATAGGACAACCAAATGATTTTAAAAAGTTTATGTTTGGTTTTCTACCAAACATTAACTCATATGGAGTTTTCAGTTTATCTTTGACGATTAAGATTTGATTCTGAACGAAACACGCAGTTGATATTGCTTCATCCCAAAAAGTGATAGGGATTTTTGCATCAGCTAACATAGAACGAGCAGCTTCATCAGTGTTCTATTCTTCCTTTCAGCAACTCCATTTTGTTGAGGAGTTCTGGGAGCACTGAACTGATGAGCTATCCCTTTCTGTGCACAAAACATTTCAATGTTAGCATTTTTGAATTCCGTTCCATTATCACTTCTTATTATTTTCACTTTGTTGTCTAATTGATTTTCAACTTTAATGATAATTTCTTTTAGAAAATTAGTTGTTTCAGATTTGGCATAAAGAAAGAAAACCCATGAAAATCTTGTGAAGTCATCAATGATAACTAAACAATATGATTTTCGTCCAATACCTTGACGTTTGTTGGTCCAAAAAGGTCCATATGTAACATCTGGAGAGGTTTGGATGTTGAGTTTATAGGCTTGGACTTATAAGACGCTCTGTGTTGCTTTCCCTTCAAACATGCTGAGCAGCGATCATTTTTTGCAAACTTCTAAGATGGAAGTCCAATGACATGATTTCCTGCTACAAGCTTGTTCATGTTCTTGAACTTTGAATGACCGAGACGTCTATGCCAAAGCTGGTTTTCATCATTTGATGCCTTTGAAATTAGACATGTTGTTTCAGTTGAAGGATCAACTTGAGACATATCCAATTTGTATACATCTCTGTCTCTCTCAGCTGTAACAATTACCCAATCTTTGCTTATCTTGAAACCTGGCTTCAAAACATAACAAAATGAATCATCAAACAGAATAGAATAAGATTTGTCACATATTTGAGATACGCTTAAAAGATTAAAGTTCAACTGTGAACAAAAGTTGACTTTATCAAAGCTTATTATCCTATTGGATATTGTTCCTTCTCCGGTTATTTTTCCTCCAGCATCATCACCAAAGGTGACGTGAGTTCCATCTTTTGACTTAAAGTCTTGTAACAAGGAAGTATTGCCTGTCATGTGCCGACTACACTCACTATCCACATAATTGAGCCGTTCATCGACCTCGATATCCTCCAGTGGAACAATCATGCCTTCAGCTGCTAAGCACTTTCTTAGATAAGATACGTGGAACGTCAGATGAATTCCACTTAACTCATCGGGCAACTCTAATCTATAGGCTACCTCTCCTACCCGAGCAATGATTCGGAAAGGGCCTATGCATCTTGTGCTCAACTTGCCCCGCTTTCGGAAACGAATAATACCCTCCCAAGGTGAGACCTTTAACATAACCCGGTCACCCACCTGGAACTCAGTCGGTTTGCATCGTTTATCGACATACGATTTTTGTCTATCTTTGGCTGCCTTCATGAAGGCTTTGATCTTCTCAAGCTTCTCAGTCGTAGCCTCGATTACCTCGGCGCTTCCCAACTCTTTTTGACCAATTTCACCCCAACAAATGGGTGTTCTGCATCTCTTACCGTATAGCATCTCGTATGGTGGCATGCCAATGCTGGCATGATAGCATTGTTGTACGAGAATTCAGCTAACGGTAAGTGGTCATCCCACTTCCTTCAAAATCAATCACACATGCCCGAAGCATGTCTTCCAACGTCTGAATGGTCCTCTCTGACTGACCATTAGTTTGGGGATGATAAGTCGTACTAATATGTAACCTCGTCCCCACGGCGTCGTGGAATTTCTACCAGAATTTAGATGTAAACCGGGTGTCACGATCAGACATAATGGACACCGGCACACCATGATGAGTTACAATCTCCTTGATGAACAGGTCAGCCAACCTCTCGGATGAATATGTCTTGTGGACCGGTAAGAAGTGAGCACTCTCTGTCAAACGGTCCACAATCACCCATATGGCATGGTACCCTTTCGGAGTACGTGGCAGCTTCGTAATGAAATCCATGGTGATGTGCTCCCATTTCCATTCCGGTATATCCAAAGGTTGGGTCTTCCCATATGGCTTTTGATGTTCCGCCTTCAGTTGCAAACAAGTAAGGCACTTGCTCACATACTCCACCATGTCACGCTTCATACCCGGCCACCAATAATCCTTCTTCATGTCTTGGTACATCTTTGTGGCACCAGGATGAATGGAGTATCGAGTCTTGTGAGCTTCATCCATTATCTTCACCCGTAGATCCCCAAAATGAGGAATCCACACACGACCGAAGCGGGTTCTAACACCGAGCGTGTTTTCACCCAAATCCCCAACTAGACCTCTCATTCTTTCGGAGTTTAGATGATCTTCTTTTAAGTACTCATCTTGAAACTCCTTGACCTGCTTCATTACATCAGAGGTCATGATCAGTTGGTATGCTTTCACCCGAATCGGCTCGGGCCTCTCCTTCCGGCTAAGAGAATCAGCCACCACATTGGCATTGCCTGGATGGTAATGGATCTCACAATCATAATCCTTTATAAGCTCCAACCACCTCCTCTGTCTCATGGTCAGATCCTTTTGCTCGAAGAAGTACTTCAAGCTCTTGTGGTTAGTGATGATAGTGCACTTCGTACCGTAAAGATAGTGCCTCCAAATCTTTAGTGCAAAGACCACGGCTGCTTGCTCCAAGTCAAGAGTAGGGTAATTGACCTCATGAACCTTCAAATGTCGGGATGCATAGGCTATAACCTTCCCTCTCTGCATTAACACGCACCCCAAACCCAAGTAGGAAGCATGAGAATAAACCACCAGATCTTCGTTCCCATCGGGTAATGACAAAACAGGAGCTTGAGTCAACGTCACCTTCAATTCTTCAAACGCCTTCTCTTGACCTTGACCCCATACAAACTTACAATCTTTTCGGGTCAACTTAGTTAGTGGAGATGCGATCTTGGAAAAGTCTTTAATGAATCTTCTATAGTAGACCGCCAAACCCAAGAAGCTACGAATCTCGGATGGCGTCTTCGGTGACATCCATTGCATAACCACCTCCACTTTCGCCGGGTCCACCATAATTCCATCGGGATTTACCACATTACCCAAGAACTGAACATCACGCAACCAGAACATGCACTTGGAAAATTTGGCATACAGTTTCTCCCTTCTCAACGTCTCCAAAACCTCTCGAATGTGAGCGGCATGCTCAATCTCGCTCTTCGAATAAATCAGCATATCATCAATGAAGACAATCATTGATTTATCCAGTATTGGCCGACACACACGATTCATCAAATCCATAAAAGCAGCTGACACATTGGTCAAACCAAAAGACATGACAAGAAACTCGTAATGACCGTAGCACATGCGAAAAGCTGTTTTAGGGATATCTTGCTCCTTCACTTTAAGCTGATGATAACCAGATCGAAGGTCTATCCTTGAAAACCAACTAGCACCCTGAAGCTGATCGAACAAATCATCTATTCCCGATAAGGGGTAGCGGTTCTTCACTGTCAACTTATTCAGCTCACGGTAGTTGCAGGATCGGTGGTTGTCACTTAAACACAAATATTTTCTCTCAAACTCACCTAGAATGACACTCGGGTAAGAATCAAGAAGAATTGATCACAATATGAAAAGTAATTAAGAACACAAAAAGATAATTTTCAAGATACTTTTATATATTGATTCTCAACTCAAGATACAAAGACTCTTACAAACAGATTGTGTGTTTTATGAGTTACAAGGAGAACCTATATATAATACTATCTACAGCCGGATATACTTTGATACTAGCTGGGATCCTTTAGCTAAAGCCTATACTACAAGACTATAGTTTAAGGTATCTCGGATAAAGTCTTATATGAGATTTGGTAGTCAGGACATGTCCCTGACTTACCTTTTGTCACCAACTAAAGATGGGAACTGTACTATCATGAAAAGGTAAATAGTGGAATAAAGTATAGTCAACAACATGGTTCTATAAGAAGAAGCCATGCAATATCAGAAGTCTGCAGCGGAGTGTCAGAGACCATACTTATGTCCACTGGTTATAGCAGTGTCTTCCGAAGGTTAGATGGCTTCGGAAGAGTAAGTACTTCCGAAGCCACTTTATACTTCGGAAGAGGCTGCTTCTTCCAAGACTTGGAGACTTCTTCATCATACTTCGGATGTGGTCTTCACTTTATTCTTCTAAGTCTTGAACTTTGGAAGTATGCATTTGTCTTCGGAAGTAGAGTTCTGTCTTCGGAAGTTGGACTTTTCCTTTGTCTTCGGAAGAACTCTACAATCCTTCGAAAGTTCCATGAAAAGCTTTGGAAGCCTTTGCATGCAACATCAAAATAACTTAGGTGATCTAGTTTTAGTTGCATTAGCCTTCTTCTTGATCCAACAAACTCCCCCTAGGCTGATGCTACCAAAACTTCACTTACCTCTACATCTCAAAACTTTCAGCACCAAGGAGAGCAAATATTTGTCTGTCTCCTTGTTCTCCCTGATGTGGTGCTGAGCAGCTTGTACAGATCCTTGGTAGACAAGAAATCCAGTCTGTCACCTTGGATAAGATGTACCCTTTGTTGTTGCCCTCTGAAAAAGAGTTAGTTGATAGGAACTGTAATCATATTCCCATCAAACTATAGGTTCCAATTTAGGACCTTCCACCATTTGTAGAAAGGCAGGACCTTTGGTGGGAGATCTTTCTTGTCTTCCTGTCTTCTCAACTTCAACTTTTCTTCAATATTTGCTTTTGCAGTTAGCTCAGCCAAATGAAGACTGCTGAGATGATTTCTGACGAGTGCAGCAGTTTTAGAGTTGGAGGGGTTGGAGAATGGTTTCCCTGCTAACTCAGCAATGTCAAATATGTTGGAGTGTAACAGAGAGGTTGCATTGAATCTGTTGACTTCACCATTTTCTCTTTTCACAACAAAGTTGTGAGAAGGTTCATGAACCTCCACTGGATTATCTTCTTTCTAGGCACAAGAGGCTGACTAGGAATCTTGTCCTCTTTTCTTGTATCCAGCAGAGGCACCATTTTCCTTCTGCGCTTCTTTTCTTCCTCATTTAAAGAGTCTGAATTGAGGCCCAAAACTCTTGCAGCCTGGTCTAAAGTTCCTCTAGGCAAATCAAGGAATCTGTCTCTTGTGAGGGAACTTGAAGATCCGTCTACATAGGTAATGTTAACGGAGTCTTCTACACAAGAAACTTCGCTCAAAGTGGTGCAATTAGTGAGCTTCGCCTTGATTGCCTTAAACTCCTCAAGGGAGAGATGTTGAGAAAGCTGAAGGGATGGTTTGGATGGTAATTGGGTAGGTTTAGGTTCAGAGGTTCTGGCTAGTGTTTTGGGTTGGATGATGGGAAGTTTAGGAGGTTGAGGTGAGGGAGTAGTAGTGGGTAGTGATGTGGATTCAGGGATGAAGGGTTCAGGTTTATTGGTAAATGGTGAGATGTGGGTTCAAGTTGTGGTTGGGTAGAAGCAGTGAAGGTCATCCCTTTTACCCGTCTATACATCTCTTTCCTTTTCCCTAAACGGATGTCAGCCTTAATTTCACTAGCAATCCGTTGGAGTGTCCTTTTAGACATAGGACCCACCTGCCTACCAGAGAAGCCATGAGCCCAAAGATAGTCCTTCATCCAGGCTTTCTCAGTAAGCTTCTTGGAGGCAGTGACCCTAGCCTCTTCTTCTTTCTTCTTCTTCTCTCTGGCCTTTTCTTTTGCAGCCTTCTTCCTTTCTTTCTCCTTTAGATCTTGCTCTTTGTTGAAGAGCCAGAGGATCGTGTCATCGTTGTGTGGAGAGAGTTCTTGAAGATCAAGCCTCTCGAGAGTAGGAAGTTTATCCTGTCTCTCCTCAACTGCAATTCATCCTCCTTCTGTTTCGTTTCCTTTTCCTCTAAGGCCAACCTGGCTTCTTCTTCAAGTTTCAGCCTGGTTGCCTTCTCCAGATCCATCAACTCCTCTAATGGTAGCAGGAGTGTTTCTTCATTGGCAGCTCTGACTGGGTTTTATTAAGAGTGATATTCTTATTGAGAATCGAATATGATAATCAAGTCAACGATTGAGTGGCGGAAACAAACAATCGAAGAACAATCAAGCAAGAAAAATTACTCATAAATTCTGTTTGTATTGATATATGATAGTTGACAAATTACAAGGAATAATTACAACAAAATCTTGTTTCTATCAAGCATCATCTCAGTACAAGGTAAACTATTCTATTTATAGACAAGACAAGATGCCTTTATGAAATGACTAAACTACCCCTGACCTATTACATCAAAAACTAGTCTAAGTCTTGATCTGCATTTCTGCTTGTTCATCCGCATTGACAAATGCGGATGAGATAATCTTGATCCGCATTTCCACTTGATCATTAGCATTAGTAAGTTGGTCATCCGCATTGGTTAATGCGGATGAACAAATACTTGTGTGCATTTGATTGGTCATCCGCATTTGTCAATGCAGATGATCCAAGTCTTGTCCGCATCTTCTTTTGTTTTTCCGCATTAGTCAAGGCGGAAGAGTAACTTGTTCAGCATAAGTGTGTGTCTTCCGCATTAGTTAATGCGGAAGAGTAAACACTTGTCTGCATCAGAATTTTGTCTTCCACATTGATTAATGCAGAAGATAATACTTGTTATTTTTCTTGTACTTCTTCATCCGCATTGCATCTTGGACTTGTGGGATTCCAGCTAAACAATCATCAATTCACCCATTGAGTTGGCATGTATGATCCTTTCAGGGTGCAACAATACTCCCCCTAAGATTATACATCCTAGTTTTCCTCCATGTTTAGGAGGTGATTGATGTTGTGAAGATTCATCTAGGTCTTCAAAAGGTAGTATGAATGCTGCTTTGGTGGGATCCAGAATGGCCTTGAACATGTTTACAAAATCAGTTGCTTCGGGCATCCTGTCTCTACTCAGCACATGTATTTTCATTTTGCTCATGTTATAGATGGCTTCCATTGGTAACTTTTTCAGAGAAATTGGTTCCCATATGGAGATTGTTGAAAGACCATCTCTATGAATCAATAAACTCCCTCCCACATCTATTTCAAGCTTAACTATGTTTCCAAGTTGCAGTGGTGTTTTCTTCTTCTTTCTTTTATCTCTTTTAATCTTTATTCTGTCATAGGCTAGTTTCAACAACTTGATGCATTTCAACAAGAAGTGCATGTCTTGTTCACCCAATTTGTTGTTTAGTTCCCTGAACTACCTGGTATAAATGTAGGGATGTATGATTCATCAAGTAGTCTCACTTCATATCCATTGAAAAGTCTAATGGCAGCTCCTTCTTTTCCTCCCCACTTCCTTTCTATCACCAGCTCATGTGTTTTCTCATCATAGTACACATTTGAGATAGGAATGGAAGAGTGAGTACCAGACACTACTTTCCTCTTTAAAGACTCAGTTGGCTTCACCTTCAACTCAGGGAATACTATTTCTTCTGCTTCCAACTTTTTCTTCTTTTCCAGGGGATTGACAAATGTTTTATCTTTTCTTAAGCAAATTGTCTTTAATGAATTGAAGTTGTTTGTCCTTTTGAACATCTTAAGTATATTCTAAAATTCATATCCCCTCAACATAGCTGCATGATTGATCAGTTCAAGTTGAGCTAGTTCCTTCAAATCTTGAATCTTAAGGGCATTTACTAGAGCTGAGTACTCTGTGAAGAATTGTACTAGCGCTGATATTCTCTTCACCATGAACATGTTCCAGGTGCTATCATACTTCCACGCTATTATCTTCTGATCTATCTTCCCCTTTGGAGTAGATACCCCTCTGATCAGTTTAGTAGTGGTCAATCCTTCCTGCAGCTTCAACTGAGATGGTTCTACAAACCATTCAGGATATTTGTGGAGTACCGGGGCAAGTAGTTCTTGATCTTTTATGTTCAGCAGCATGTCTTCAGCTGACATTCTGTTTCTTGGTTTGGTTTTTGTCAACTCTTCTTCTAGTTTCTTGAGTTTATCTTTCTCTTCATTGATTAATTGCAGTGTGGCAGCCCTTAATGAATTTGTCTTCATGTTTGCAATCTTTCTTTTTGTGAATCCCTGACTTGAAAGGTATTCCTTCATTTCCTTATCAAACATGTTATAAGGATCAGAAAATAATGATTCATGGGATGAGGTTGATTTCTTCATTTAGGAAAGCTTTTGAAGAGGACCCCTTCTTGGTAGTGGAACTTCATACCTTGTAGATTTCTTCATGGATGAGTCTTTGAGTATTGGAGTATCCTTTGACATTGTCTTCTCATAGTCAGTGTCTATTGTAGGATCAAGCAATAGCTTCAATTTCTCTTCCTCTTCTTTCATTTTCTCATAAGTCATTGCAAATACTTCATCAGGATTATAGCCTTGATTGATCAAGAACATGGCTTTAATCATCAGGTCATCAGTTTGAGCTTTGATTACCATTTCTTCTACTGACTGTTCCTTTTTATGAGGACTGTCCATGAGAACATCCTTTAACACTTCATCTTCATCAGCAATTTCTCCTACTTCTAAATCAATTGCTCTGGCCAACTTTTTCAACTAAGCTTCTGCCTGCTCATGTTCTTCCAAGAATTCAGCAATTGTTGCTAAACTTCTAGGTCATCTTTTTGCTTCTTTGACGGTTCTTCTTCAATTATTGGCCTCTTGCCTTTAGCCTTTTCTGCCAAATACTTCCTCTTTCGTGAGTAAGTTTGAAGTTGTGGGCTAGAGGTTTTGGTTTGATCTTTTTGTTCAGGTACCCTTTCAGGTGTGCTTGGATCTTGATCCTTCATTTCACTTTGTTCATGTGCAGTTTCTTCTTTCCTTTCTTGTTCATATCTTTCTCTTAGTTCCTCTTTTTGTTCTTCTGTCAATGATATGGCACGCATAATTTGCAGAGACAATTCCTTTTCCAATGGCACTGATGATTTAGGAATGAATACAAAATGCTCCGCCTCAGTTCTTTGATTGTTAATGAATTCCCAAAAATCATCATCAATGCTGAATTGTTCAGAAGCAAAACTATCCAAAGCACTAAAGAGTTCTTCAAATTCACCCTTTTCTGAGTCTGAGTGGTCATCCACTTGTTCTTCAATCTCATCATCGGTTCTTTTAATCATCATTTCAAGCTCAGATATTCTTTTGTTCTTGCTCTCGATTTCTTTTTCCAGTTTCGAGATGATATCAGCTTGTTCCTCTATGATGTTTTCTTGTTCCTCCATGGCAATAGTTTGTATTTCAAGAGTGTCTATATGACCACTCACTTCTTCTCTTGAGTGTTTCAGTGCAGCTTTTAGATTTTCAATCTCTTTGGCTTGTTCCATTCTTTCAACTGCATGTTTTTCTTTGAGATCTTTCAATTCTCCTTTCTCATCGAGTTCCAGAATTCTGTCATTTATAATTCATGCTCTCCTGTTTAGTGTTTTTTCCATCCTTTCTACTTTGAGTAACAACTCAGTTATCAATTCATCTTTTTCATCAGGCCTATTGATGTTTGATTCAGCATAGCTCTTAGAAGGAGCAGCCTCAGAAGGTTCATTCACAGCTCTGGTTTGATCATGATGATCCTCCTCATCAGAAGATGATTTGGATGATTTGGATGCACTTGTTGATCCTTCTGGTTCAGCAGGGTGATCAATGGTGATGATAATGGTTGGTAAGGAGGAATAGGAGATTGGTGTGGTGATGTAGGAGATTGATGATGTGGTGTTGTTGGTGTAGGTTGAGTAACCATAGGTGGTGTTTGTTATGGTGAAGGAAATGATGGTATTGGTGAAGGTAAAGGTGATGGTATTGGTGAAGGTAAAGGTGATGGTATTGGTGAAGGTAAAGGTGATGGTATTGGTGAAGGTAAAGGTGATGGTATTGGTGAAGGTGAAGGTGATGGTTGAGCTATTGGTTGTGGTATAGGTTGTGGAGGTGGTTGTGGAGGAGGTTGTGCTTGATCTACTTGGTGTATTTGTTCAAACATCCAAGGAAGAAGGGGTGAAGGGGCACCACTGTAGAAGTTCCTTGGGTCCTTCTTTTTGATGTACTTGTAGGATCTTGCATCATAATGAGGGATATTAAGTACTGGTCCTTCATTAGCAATGTTATGAAATGTTTCATTTATTAGACATTGAATAAATCTAGGGTACATAAGAATTTGTATCTCAACCCTTCTTGAATGTTTGAAATTAGACCATTGAATACATATGATGACATGTTGAATCTTCTGTTGGTGCAGAGAGCATAGATGGCAAAGGATGTGAGGACTGGAATGTCATTCCATCCTGTTTTCCTTTTAGATAGACAGTGTTAGAACATATGAATTAGGAATCTCCAGGGCAGATCCACTAATCTTTTGACTATCTGTTTGGCTTCATAGCTCCCTTCATAACCAATTCAGAGAAAAATGTGGTTATCTCGTCATCATCCAATTCAAGAGGATCATTTGCATTGTCATTGAATTGAAGACATCTTCTAACTGATTCTTCTGTGATCCTCAGTGTGTGTTCAGTGTTGATCTTGCCAATAAAAGTTTTCACTCCATTTTCTTCAACTACTTCAGCTGATTCCCAGAAAGACCGGATGGGATTCTCATAGATTGTAGGTCTTACTGTTATAGCATATGCTACCCTTGTGGTAGATAGGAATCTTATCATATCTCTGAGACCTTCTGCTTCAGGCACATCAGGGTTTTGATAACCGCTAACGTTATGGAGCTTGCTCCATGTGAGGTTTGCCATGTAATTTGCATAAGAGACATGTGTGTTAGTTCACAATTTGACTTTAATTTTGACTTTGATTTGTTTCACACTTTTCTTTTTCACATTGCTCTGTTTTTCTTAGTAAACACGGTTGTCATGGTTTTCAATATTAGTTGGATCCCTATCAGTTTACATGTTTATTGACATCAAAAATGTGTATTAGATCACTTAATGATTTAGATTTTGGTGTTCTTCAATAGTTTTCTGGTTCATTGTTCGATTTAGGTTAGCCGTTCGAGACTTAGGTTTTGGTTCAAAATCTGTTGAAGTTATACATTATCTTCGAAATGACTGCTGTTCTGAATCGATGAAAAGAATGTTAAAGGATGAAACACAACAAAATCTTTGAATGTTTGTGATGATGATGATGGATGATAGTGGTGTACTGTAGTTTTACGCTCGTCTCACTATAAGTTCTCTCAAATTTGAAAAGTATTAAATGACCTGTTCAAATTCCTTTAAATAGTCAAATAATACAATTTGAAAAATTTTACAAGTTTACAAGCATATACAGTCAACACTATAGCAAATGCTCAAGGTTAATTTTTTTGATTTTGGTGATCTGCATTTGTTAACTGTAGCATATGCGGAAGCCAAACTTTTGACTTGACAGTTCGCATTTGACTACTTTTGGTCATCCTCATTTGTGACTGTAGCTAATGCGGAGACTTAATTTTGATTGACTGTCCACATTACTTCTACTGTTACAAATGCGTTTGATTTTATTCTACCTGCATTATGCACTGTTGCAAATGCTGAAGTTAAACTTGAAATTTTGGTTGTCCGCATTTGTGTATTGTTGCAAATGCAGAAGTTTAAACTTGACATTTTGGTTGTCCGCATTTGAGTTGTAGTAAATGCGGTAGAGCAAACTTCACATTTACACACTAATGCGGTAGAGTAAAATCATTGTCCGCATTAGTTGCACCACAAATTATTGTTACCCGAATTAGTTATATGCATGGGTTACCTTCACCCGCATTAACTAATGCACTTACCTGCATTATCTTTTGAACTAAATCAAAAGTTACTGTGATTGAATTAATTATTCATCTTTTGAAGAGGTGTCCTTTATTGATTTTTCTTATGAAGTTGGCTGTTGGAGTTGTCAATTTTTGCTTGGATTGACTTGTATGTTACAACAAATACAAGTTTCCCAATTTGATAGATCTTGGGCTTATCATGCTTCTAAGAATCTGCATAAACTGAGATATAATGGTTGACTTATTGCAACAACACCAACTAAAATTCCTTTTGTTTGGTTTTTCAAAATTGAGTTAATAAACAAAAAATTGAACTTACTCAAAAATTTTTAATTACTCCCCCTAAAGTTTATTTCCACATTTGGAGAGAAACTTTAAAGATTTTAAAAGTTTGGAATAAATTTTTTTGATTAATATTAATAATGAAGAGAAAAATCTCTTTGTTGGGATCATATCAATCTTACATTACACATGTGCATCCTTTATATTTAAATGGACATGTGTTGGACCAAAAGAACCAATAAGCCTAATCAGAGAAACCTCTAAGTCCCACAGGACATCACAACAGCTGAAGAAGACCTGATCAGCTGTTCTACAAAGTCTGAAGAATACAACTGCTGAAGTACGTCTGAAGTACTGAAGACAAAGACTGAGACAACAGCTGAAGATCTAAAGTCTGAAGACTTCAACAAGTACTGAAGACAAAGACTGAAGATCAACAGCTGAAAGACAAAGTCTGATGTTAAAGTACTGAAGACATCAGCTGATGTTAACAGCTGATGACAACAGCTGAAGAGGCTTCTTCATTGTTGTGATGGTTTTTCTTCTTCAGTAGTTTTCTTTTCCTTTCAGTAGTTTGTTTACTTTTCTTTTCAGTACTTGTAAACAACTGAAGAGGTTGTTCTTCAGTTGTTGTAGTATCAGTAGTTTTATGTTTTTCAGTCGTTGTAAATAAGATGTTTAACACTTAGGAACATTTGTAAGAAGATGTCAGTTGTTGACATCTTCAGTAGTTGTTAAACATCATATTATCAAACGGTTACATGTCACTTTCAAGTGACATCAGCCTACGTCACTCTTTCCTTTATAAGGAAGGATGACTCACCTGTAATCGTGCCTTTGAGGCCGACAATCTTAATGCAATATTCCTTTTGTCGGATATTTCTCTCTCTATACAAATTCTTTTATCGTTTTATATCGAATGTTCTTGTTTGAATTTGTCTAATTCTGAGCTATTCCGCTGCTATATCTGTTAAATCGATTAAACCAAGAGGCTGAGATCCTAACAAATGGTATCAGAGCAGGTTAATCATTGATCGATCTAACAATTGATCATTGAAACTGTTCTATCGCTCTAAGTTAATCGAATTAGCAAATTCGCAAGGATCTGTTATAGAGATTGAGAGTGTATCGCTTCTGGCCGTTTTTTTGAGGTTCTGTGTGGTTCTGAGCTAAATTTATTGTGATTTTACTTGAATCTGTCTGATTTTCAACAATGACTACTTCTTCGAATGATCCTTTCAATACTGGATCCTCTACCAAGCCTCCGATCTTGGTGAGGAATGAGTATAACATTTGGTAGAGAAGATTGCTCCATCACCTGTCTGTCAATAGTTCAGGTTGTTGGACATCTGTGGTACATGGACCACATAAGCCAATGGTGAATGATCCGGAAACAAACCAGTTGGTTCCAAAGAAGAAGGAGCAATACTCCGATGAGGACAAGAAGTTGTTTGAAATCGATGCTAAAGCCCATGGAATTTTGGCTATGGCTATTCCTAATGAGATTTACTCTGGGCTTCTGCATTGTGAGTCTGCTCATGACCTCTGGAATGCCATCAAAGAACAATTTGGTGGTACTGATGAGGTTTTAGCAAACAACAGGGAAATCCTCGCCCAACAATATGAGACTTTCTCTCATAGAAAGGGTGAGACTCTGACTCAACAATTTGAGCGGTTTTCATGTTTAATCTCTGAATTAAAAATGGTTAAACATGAATATACTAGGAGTCAGATGAACCATAGATTCCTAAGATCACTGCCTGAGAGATGGAACACATATACCATTGTTCTACGCTCAAATGCTGATGTTGATCGCCTATCTCTCACCCAACTTCATGGGAAACTGCTTACATTTGAGAGAGAGATAGAGCAGAAAAGGAAATTGGTTTCATCTGGCAAGCTTACTTAGCATTTTGTCCAAGGGAACACTGCCCTGATTGGACATCAAGAGTCAGAATATGCGTCATCTGAAAGCCAGTATGATGAGCATATTGATTTCTCTACAAACACTTCTGAGCCTGCCTTTATGAGTGTTGATAGTCATTCTGCTGGTAGTAATAGTGACAATCTATGTTTCATCATGGATGATCTCAAGGGGATTGCTGATGATGACTTAGAAGAGATGGATATTTTGAGCCAAATGGCCTTGATAAATATCAGATCTCAGAAGTTCTACAAAAGAACTGGAAGGAAATTCCCAGGACTCTCTGGCAAAACCAAAGTTGGTTTTGACAAGAGTAAGTAAGTGTCATAAATGCCACAGGCTTGGACACTTTGCAAGAGAATGTAGATCATCTGGATCTAACTCTCCTGCACCTTTTGTGACTTTCCCTGGCAATAGTCAACAAAACAGAGGGCAACAACCTGTCAATTCTGGTTATCATCATCAACCACAATCTCCTGCATATTTTGTTCCACAGGGGCCAATGCCATATCCATACCCCTGTTATTACATGCCACAACCAGGCCAGTTCAAGCACCCACTGCTCAGCAACCACATGCACTCCTGAGCCTCAACCATCCCAATCTCATCCACCTAATCAATCTCAACAACACAGCTTCTTCACACCAGGAGTTGTTGACTGGAGCAGTTTACCAGATGATGTGTCTGGTAATGAACAACTGTTCTCAAGTGCTGGTCAACATGGTGGTGAGCATCCTTTTGGAAATCTAGCTCTCATGGCTTTGGAATCCTCTGATGGATCATCTTCAAGTACCTCTTCAACAAAGGTATCCTCTGAGGCTAAGGCCAATTATGTTCTGAAACTTGCATAGCAGCATTTGCCTCTATTAGAGAACCAAGTGGCTTTAATCAATAAAAATGTAGAGCTAGAACAAATAATTTCCAAAAATAAAGCTGAGTTTGAGTCTGTGCTGAAAGAGAAAACTGATGAGATTTAAATTAAAATGCCAAATTTCTGATATAAGGCTAGGGAGGATGTACTCTTAGAGAAGTACAAAGACCTCAAAGATACTCTTGCTGTCACCCAGGTAGAGTGTGATCGATGGGTACATCTTGCAAGGGCTTTGAAATGCTTCTTAGTAAGCAAACAACTTCCAATGTGAAGTTTGGAATTGGTTATAATCACACTGCTCCTCCTACAGATTTTGCTTCAAGAGCAGAGTAGAATCTGATGGAGAAAGTAATGACCAATCCACCTCATCATGTGATTCACTACTTGATAAAGTACCATCAGTAGTTGAAGTCAGTAGCAATCCCTCTGTGAACCTATCAGCTGATATTGATGGTTCAACTGCTGATACAACATGATCAATGTGTTGATCAACCCAAGTGTTATCCCTAGCAGTACTGAAGGTACTGGAGAGCAGGGGATAACATCTGGAGTTCAAATCCCAATGACTGACAGCACTGAAGAGAAAAAACTGTCAGTAGGAAGGATTTGAAGCCTACTAAGGAAGTTGACAAGAAGGCAAAAAGTGCTTCTAAACTGCTGAAGAGCAAGTCTTAGTAGTTTCATCATCTTCTTCAGTTGATGATCAACAGAAGATGAAGAAGAAACCATGTGAAATATGTGGTCTATTCAATCATCTCACAGATGATTGTTGGTACAAAAAGGGATCCAAACTCAAACAAAAGGAGAAAATTAAAGAAAACTTGGCTAAAATGAAAACTGAGTTTGAGTCCAAGTTTGTACCAGCAGCATCAAATCCTGTTACTCCTATGTCCAAAAAGAAATCTAAAAGGGAAGGAGTGCAACAGGCAATAGCTGAGGTTGCTCAAAAGAAGATGGTGCAACACAAGAACTCATCATCAACACCAATACCAAAGTGTCTGAAGAGCTGAAAGCTCTTTCCCAGAACCAGACACAGCTGGTAATGATGGTTCAACATCTGTTGGGAAGAGTTAACCAACTTGATGGCCCTGTGTTGAAACCCCAGAAAAGGAGATCCAAGCCAAAGGATTCCTCTTCTACACCATCTCCTTCACCTCAAGCTGTTGTGCCCAATAAACCTGTTAGTTTACCATCTATTGATGAGACCAGGCCCAAAACCAAAAAGGTTTGGTCTCCAAAACTAACTGATTGTTTATTAATGCAGGTCTCTTCAACATGCCAAAGTAGCATCTGGTATGTAGACAGTGGGGGATCTATGCATATGACTGGGAACAACTCACTTCTTAATGACTACTCTCCAGGAAGGAAGGGTTTTGTTTCCTTTGGCAATGATGCAAGAGGTTACATCATCGGGAAGGGCTTTGTTTCCAATGGGGAAATAAGGTTTGATGATGTCAACTATGTGGAAAATCTCAAGTATCCTCTTGAGTGTCAGTCAATTGTGTGACAAAGGCCATGTTGCTCTTTTCACAAGCCAGAACTGCAGGATTCTGTCATCCAAAGTTCTGAGTTTGATTGACAAGGTATTGGATGCTCACACTCTCCTGAAGGCCAACAGGACTGGAAGAGTGTATGCCTTAGATTTTCCAAGAAAATAGATTTCAAAGGCCATCCTTGCCTATTTTCCAAGGCCTCTCCTCAAGAATCTAATCTATGGCATAGAAGGCTGGGACATGTTAACTTCAAGAACATGAATCAATCAACTGATACCCATAGTTTAGTAAGGGGACTGCCTATGAAGGAGTTCAAGTGTGAAAACAACTGCACTGCTTGTTTGAAAGGAAAACAGCACAAGGTTTCATTCCACCTATTGAAGAACCAAAGTCCACTGCCTGCTTACAACTTCTTCACATGGATCTCTTTGGTCCTGTGAGAGTGATGAGCATGGCACAGAAGAAATACTGTCTGGTAATTGTGGATGATTACTCCAGATTTGTATGGACTTTCTTTCTACATTCAAAGGATGAAGCTGCATAGAAGATCATAAACTTTGTGTTGTATGCTGAGAAGCAGTATCCCTCTCAGTCAAGTGTATTAGAAGTGACAATGGAACAGAATTTAGGAACAATACACTTGATGAGTTCTACCTTTCCAAGGGAATAAAGAGACAGTTTAGTATTCCAAGAACTCCTGAACAGAATGGAGTTGTGGAGAGAAAGAACAGGACCCTCATTGAAGCTGCAAGGTCTATGTTGGCTGATTCTGGACTGCCATTGACCTTTTGGGCTGAAGCTGTCAACACAGCATGCTATGTGCAGAATAGAGTGCTAATAAATCAGAGGTTGATGAAGACTCCATATGAAGTTCTGCATCATTTGGCCCCTCTCATTTCATTCTTTAGAGCATTTGGGTGTCCCTGTTTCATTCTCAACACAAAGGATCAGCTCCAGAAATTTGATCCTAAGGTGGATGCAGGGTACTTTGTTGGTTATTTATCAACTTGCAAGGCATACAGAGTCTTCAATTGCAGAACAAAGATGGTTGAAGAGACTCTACATGTCAAGTTCAATGAATCTCCAAAGGACAAGATTCCACAAAGCCCTGTGGAGCTCTTTGATTTGGACATACTGCAATATGTTCCTTATCAATCTCCTGCTGTTGCTCCTGTCAACAGTTCACCACCTGGTGTTACTGCTGAAGATTATGATGATAGTAGTAATCACCTCTTCAGGTTTAGTGACCAACTGCCTGAGTCCTCTAAACCTGATGCTCCTGTAGCTCCAGCAGCACCATCCACAACAAATGCTGATGAGATTTCTGCATCCTCAACTTCATTTGACTTGCTACCATCTTCATGGTTTCAAGAATCTGCATTAACATCTGCTGCTGCTGAAGGTCCTACAAACACTTGCACAGATTTGATAGTTTACCAAGAGCTGAAAAATCACCCAATGTCTCAAATCCTTGGTGATATCAATGCTGGTGTTTCAACCAGAAGCCAGTTGTCCAATTTCTGTTTCTATGCTCTCTTCATCAGTCAGCTAGAACCAAAGAACTATCATGTAGCTTTGAGAGACAATGGATGGGTTGAAGCCATGCAGCTTGAGCTTCTTCAGTTCAAGAAACAGCAAGTGTGGGAGCTTGTTCCTCTACCCCCAGGTAAGTGTGCAATAGGCACTAAATGGGTGTTTAGGAATAAAACTGATGAAAATGGGCTAATTGTTAAGAACAAGGCCAGACTGGTTGTGCAGGGGTTTGCACAAGAAGAAGGTATTGATTATGATGAAACCTTTGCCCCTGTAGCCAGACTGGAGGCAATTAGATTGTTTCTAGCCTATGCTGCACTCCACAATCTTAAAGTTTTTCAAATGGATGTCAAAAGTGCTTTTCTATATGGTACAATAAAAGAAGAAGTTTATGTGTGTCAACCACCAGGCTTTGAGGATAATACACCCAGAATGGGTATATAAGCTTGATAAAGCTCTTTATGGGTTGAAACAAGCACCTAGAGCCTGGTATGAGACCTTATCAAACTTTCTTCTACAGAATAATTCACTAGAGGCTCCATAGATAAAACTTTATTTATTAAGAAGCTGGATCAGCATAAGCTACTTGTTCAAATTTATGTTGATGATATTATATTTGCATCTTCTGATCCCCAATTGTGTGAGGATTTCCAAACCTTAATGCAACAGAAGTTTGAAATGAGTGCAATGGGAGAATTACAGTTCTTTCTAGGTTTGCAAATCAAACAAAAAGCTGATGGAATTTTCATTCATCAGTCTAATACAAAAAAGATCTTTAAAATAAGTTTGATTTACAAAACTGTAAACCCTGTTCTACTCCCATGTGCAACACCACACAATTGGATGTTGATCAGAAAGGTAAAGGTGTTGATGAAACCCTTTACAGATGTATGATTGGTTCCTTGATGTATTTAACAGCTTCTAGACCAGATATTATGTTTGCTACATGTGTTTGTGCTAGATTTCAGGCTGCACCTAAGGAGTCTCATCTGATTGCAGTCAAGAGGATCTTTAGATATCTGCAAGGTACACAATCTCTAGGCTTATGTATTCCACTGGACATTCTTGCAAATTAGTTGCTTTCTCTGATAGTGACTATGCAGGTGTAAGTTGACCAGGAAATCAACTTCTGGTGGATGCCAATTCCTAGGCAACTGTTTGATTTCTTGGTAGAGTAAGAAACAAACATCTGTTGCAACATCCACTGCTGAAGCCGAGTACATTGCTGCTGCAAGTTGTACATCCCAAATACTCTGGCTTCAGAATCAACTTTTGGATTATGGCATTACAGAGACTAAGACTCCATTATTAATGGATAGTGCTTCAGCTCTTTGCATTGTCAAAAATCCAGTCCAGCACTCTAGGACCAAACATATAGAAATTAGACATCATTTTATAAGAGATTGTTTTGAAAAGGGTCTAATTAATCCTATGTTTGTGTCTAGTGCTGATGAGCTTGCAGACATTTTTACTAAGCCTTTGGATAGTTCAACTTTCCACAACCTGGTGTTAAGGCTTGGTATGCTGCAGCTAGAATAAGTGACAACTACTGATGATCTCAGTAATTACTGATGATCATTGGTAACCATGTCACATATAAGTACTGATGAGTTATTTTACCCTCAGTAGTTTTTATAACTACTGAAGGCTAAATGCTTTAAGTACTGTGCTTATCTGTTCTAAACTACTGATGTAGTTACAACTACTGAAATCAGTAGAAACAGATAAGTACTGATGTCCTATGAAACAACTGAAAACAGCAAAAAGGCTGATGAGTAAGTATTGAGGACAGTATGAAACAGCTGAAAGGCTATGAATTGACGACAACTACTGATGAGTAATCTCTCTTCAGTAGTTCACAAACTGCTGTTTCTTCATAAACAACTGAAGCAATACCATGTCTTCAGTAGTTTCACAACTACTGATGACTAACACCAAGTCTTCAGCTGTTTACAACAACTGATGGCAAAACCACGGTCTTCAGTAGTTTCACAACTACTGATGACTAATACCAAGTCCTCAGTTGTTTCAACATCTGAAGTCCAACTTGTCTTCAGTAGTTTTTAAAACTACTGATGCCTAAATCAGAGACTTCAGTTGTTTCAACGTCTGATTGTAAACACCATGTCTTCAGTTGTTTTATAACTGCTGACCACACCAATACCATCAGTCGTTTCAAACCTCTGAAAGTTAATACCACGTCATCAGTTGTTTCAAATACTGATGACTAACACCAAAACCTTCAGTCGTTTCATAACCCGTACCCTATATTTACCTGATCCCTCTTTCAGAGTTTTTCATTCTTTCACGACCTAAAAATTTCAAAAGCTCTGAAAACTTTCACCTTCATTAATGGCGACCATGCAACTCAAGCCTCGACACAACTGTGTCGCGTACCTCACTAAATCGCCTTCTGGACCAAATTCGATAATGCTATAGATCTTATGGTCCAATCACCACTGAAAACGGCTTTCCTTCTAAATCCAATCATTTATGCCGATTCGCTACATCAGTTTTGGACGAATGCAACTGTTAATGGAGAATCTATCCATTCGTCCATCAACTCTCATATGGTGGTCATCTCTACTGCTACCATCCGTCAGATATTACTGTTAGATGATGCTGCCTACCCTGTTGGATATCCTAAGCGCCAACTTGATCTTTCATTTGGACAACATGGATATCAAGGCGATCTTAGTGCTTCAACAATCCTGAAGAAACATTTTCCAGATGCTGAACGATTAATATTTCATATGGTAAATGTTTGCCTGGCCCCGAAGACTTCCTCTTGGGATCAACTGTCTTCCAGATGGCAACAGGTACTGTTCTCTATCCTTGAACAAGAACCACTAAACTTTTCTGAAATAATTTTTCTTGAACTCAAGGATATGGCCACAAAACCACTTTCTAACCGTTGGATACTATATCCTTGGTTTATAATGGCCATAATAGAGAATCAGCTTTCTGCTGAGGGACTAGTTGGTCTGGGAGTCCCTGCTTTGGCTGTATTGCCGGAGGTATACTCCCGACACAACACTGACCAAACTCTTAAACAGGCTGCCAAGCTGCGCAAACCCACGCAGCTGGAACCCACAGCCTCCACTTCCACATCCAGAGTCCCCTCCAAACCACAAAGAAGAAGCCTAAGAAAGCTACTCAGGGAGTTGAGTCCCTGTGGATGCTCCTGCCGCACCAAAGCAGGTTATCTCGACTGGAAATAACCCTCCAGTAGAGACTATGACTCCACCAACCAACGCCGCTCAGGTTTCCTCTCAAAAGGAACCTGATGCAACCAATCAAAAGGAAGCCACACTGCTGGGATCCTCCTCACTTGAGGGGATTACCATTGAAGAGCACCACTCGACCGGGTGCACACTGCTTCCACACCCTCTCCTGATGCAACCGCCCCTCAAAGCCCTACAATAATTGTTGCAAAAATGCTGACGCAGTTGCATTCCTCACCCCCCACCCAGACACCAATTACTACTGGGATAACCTCAACACCTGAGGGGGAGGATCACAATGCTTCTGTCAACCCACAGCACAGGGGTTATCATGTTCCATCTTCTAGTGTAGATAAGGAGGTGCGAACTTCTGGTGAGGCTGCCACTGTCTCTGACTCAGCAAATGACCAGGGTGCAGTTGGTAACATCTCTAAGACCTCACCAGTGGCAACAGCTGATGAAGGACATAGTCCTGAGGCTGGAAGTCCCCAGAACCGAGAACAAGGGGCACATGCTATAATTGATCTACACTCAAGGCATGTTTATTCTGACTCTGTCAGGAGGTCAGGTGATTCAGTTTCAACTGATGATGACCTGAGCTTCTTCTATGATGTAGTTGCTCAAAACACCATCCTAGAGGATGAGGTTAGCAGACTCAAAGAGCTGCTGGCCAAGATGTCTCAGGATGCAAGTCCATCTGCCACCACAATACACCCACAGATGGCACCTTCTTCTGAAGGTCCCCTACACACTGAGCCAATATATACTTCCAAGCCACCAGCCTCTGCTTTCGGCACTGATTCTCAGGAACAGAACCATCCTGATCAATCAGTTGCTAACCTTCAAAAATCCCTACCTCTCATCACTCCCATGATCACAGATATAGTGATCAAAGCCATTGATGAGAGGCTTCCTACAATAATACAACCCTTGGTGGAGGAGTTGGTGACTAAATCCCTTTCTACTGCTCAAACCCTTGCACCCAATGCAACCAAAAAGGGGGAGAGTCAGTCAGTTAAAGGAAAAAGGAAGAGGATAGATGGGGAGAAGGAGAAAGAATCAGAGAAGGTAAGTGAGAAGGAGAAGGAGAGTGAGAAGGGAGCTGAAGTGAATGAAAGTCAAAAAGACTTTCATGTCACATATCAAAAGAGGAAAGGAGAGTCTGAGAAGGAGAAGGAGCTGAATGATATGGTGAAAGAAGCTGATGCCAACCATAACCGTTCAATGGATAAAATCATTGAACAGTTATATAGGCAGGGTTTTGACATCCAACAACTAGACTCCGAGATCAGAAGGTTGGAAACAGAGGAGATCAACTCAAGATGGGCTAGCTATGACGCCTTAGAAAGAGAAAGGCTGGAGATAATGATCAGATTTATAGCCAAATACTGGGAAGATCTCTGATTGAAATAAGGGCCTGGACCAGGGACAACATCTTGGCAATAACCACCAAGATTTGTTCGTCTGAAGCATACTCCAAAGGTTTAGTGATTGAGGCATTGAATGAAGCTAGGGTTGGGAACCGAAAAGAACTGACAAAATTTACTAAAGCCTCCCTTACAGCCAAAATGCTAAAACAGTCTGAAAAGCCTCTATCCTCAAAATCACTACCTCCACAACCCACTAAAACAACCCCTTTACCCTCTAAACCAACCATCCAACCACAAAACCAAATCCTTTACCCCCAAAACCCACTGCCAGTGATGTACCTAGACAAAAGAAAAGAAAGGTACTGAGGCCTGATGAAGATGAAGAGGAGGATGAAGACAGATTGCCACTCTCTGCAGTTATCACTTTGCCTAAGGCTAAACCAATGTCCATCACTCCTGCTTCTCAAATGCATGATGTGATGATAAAGATTGAAGAGGAACAGATGCAAAGACATGATGAGGAAATGCTGAAAAGCATTGACAAAGCATATGCCACATCCTCTTCAATGATTAGCATGAAGAAAGAAGTATTAAGATTGTACACCCTTGCTAATACCTTTCAATACCAAAGGAAAGAGTAAGGATATGGCCTGATCCTAGGGTGGCACATCGGATTGTCAAGAAAGAAATTCCTTCAAAATACAAGGGCCAAGTGAAGAGAGTTGTCGACGAAGACATCACTGTGGTTCTTGTAGTGTCCCCTGGGAAATTGTTGAAGAGTTCAAGAAAGCCTATGAAGCCAAACAACCACCTCAAAAGATGTTGGAGAACAAAATCATAAAGAAGGGATTGGTTTACAAAAGACTTGAAAACTTCAAACAAGAAGAGCTCAACCTGCTCTTAGAAGGGACTCATCCAGATGAGTTTGCTTATAGACAAAAAAACACGGTTGAGCTCAAGAATGGAAAACAGGCGAAGTACATATCTGAAGTGTATGGCCGAGAAGGATTATTTGATGGTGTGCCCGAGGTGCTGACAATGGATGAGCAGATCATGTTTCTAAGGGCTTACACCAGGGAATCATATAGGCTGATACACGGGAAGTAGATCTCATGGTTGGGGTAACAGCTCGGTGTCCAAGTTCCCAATACAGAGCTCCCAACCATATCATGCCAAACAGATCATCAGAGACTCTTCCCAGGCCGGTGCTGAAAAAGGGTCACTTCTCATCTGATCAAGAGGATAAAAAGACCAATCTATCTGCCAAAATAAGTGGGACTCGTCAATAACTTAGAGGTTTTGGCTGCATTGGTTCAGGGGGAGTTTGTTGGACCAAAAGAACCAATGAGCCTGATCAGAGAAACCTCTAAGTCCCACAGGACATCACAACAGCTGAAGAAGACCTGATCAGCTGTTCTACAAAGTCTGAAGAATACAACTGCTGAAGTACGTCTGAAGTACTGAAGACAAAGACTGAGACAACAGCTGAAGATCTAAAGTCTGAAGACTTCAACAAGTACTGAAGACAAAGACTGAAGATCAACAGCTGAAAGACAAAGTCTGATGTTAAAGTACTGAAGACATCAGCTGATGTTAACAGCTGATGACAACAGCTGAAGAGGGCTTCTTCAGTTGTTGTGATGGTTTTTCTTCTTCAGTAGTTTTCTTTTCCTTTCAGTAGTTTGTTTACTTTTCTTTTCAGTACTTGTAAACAACTAAGAGGTTGTTCTTCAGTTGTTGTAGTATCAGTAGTTTTATGTTTTTCAGTCGTTGTAAATAAGATGTTTAACACTTAGGACATTTGTAAGAAGATGTCAGTTGTTGACATCTTCAGTAGTTGTTAAACATCAGTAGTTATCAAACGGTACATGTCACTTTCAAGTGACATCAGCCTACGTCACTCTTTCCTTTATAAGGAAGGATGACTCACCTGTAATCGTGCCTTTGAGGCCGACAATCTTAATGCAATATTCCTTTTGTCGGATATTTCTCTCTCTATAACAAAATTCTTTTATCGTTTTATATCGAATGTTCTTGTTTGAATTTGTCTAATTCTGAGCTATTCCGCTGCTATATCTGTTAAATCGATTAAACCAAGAGGCTGAGATCCTAACAACATGATTATGAACTTGAAGATTGATGGTATGTTTGTCCTCTTAAGTTCATACCTGGTTGATATTTTGATGCAAATGACTTTTATCATGTTTTGGTTGATTTATTAATCAGTGTGTACCTCACACACATAAGCATGGAATGATCAACCCACCTTATACAATGCATGGTAGAACTTTGTCATAACTTTTCTTACCAGGTTATTTAAGTTATGAAATCTCATATTCACTGATCCTCATTGGGATTCATTTAATTCGATCCTTTTTCATGTTGATCCACATTAGGATTCTTTTCACTTCACTTTGGAAGGTGATCCATGATAGGATTCTTTTGATCATTCACTTGGAATGTATTATTTTGGTGATTCATCCAATTTTGGATGTGTTTCACATTGGGAATCTTTTGGATCATGACATCTACACTATGTGCAAGTTTCATCAGGTCTTTGCTCAGCAAAACAAAGATGAAACATGATGTGGTGAAAGAGATTCATTAAGTATCATTACCTGGGGTGTTTAGGTTACTACACACACATGCATTTAGATAAGCCAATACATACCTGTTCTTAGTGATGAGTGTTTCACAATTGAATATGTCTTTAATTCATCACTGCATGTATCTTTTCTTCCAAGTTGAACCTACCAACATATCTGGTAAGTCATTTCAGTCTTTCACATTTTGAAATTAAGCACAGTGAATGATATAACGACTGTAATTATATCATTTCCCTAGATCTTTTCTTCACATCACTTGATTTCTTTTTGTAGTTTTTCTGATGTTTTTAAAATATTTTTGATATTTTTCAAAGTTTTACTCAAGGTTAATCATGCCAATTGACTGAACCAAAAATTCAAACCTACTAGGTTCAAATGCCTTGGTAAACAAATCAGCTAATTGATTTTCTGTTGGTACTTGAATCAATTTGATTAAACCCTTTTTAGCACAGTCTCTCAAAAATGATATCTAATTTCAATATGTTTTGTTTTTGAGTGCTGAACTGGATTATTAGTTATAAAGACAGCAGTTGTGTTGTCAATAGAAATTGGTGCATGCAAAAAGTTAAAACCATAATCAAGCATCTGGTTTTGAATCCAGAGAACTTGAGAGCAACATGCTGAAGCAGCAATATACTCAGCTTCGGCTGTTGACACAGACACATTTGTCTGCTTCTTGCATTGCCAGGATACTAGTTTGGGACCAAGAACTTGACAACCGCCAGAAGTGGATTTTCTGTTGAAGTTGCATCCTCCATAATCACTGTCTGTGTAGGCATAGAGATTAAATTCTCCTTCCTTTGGATACCATAATCTGAGAGCTGGTTTGCCCTTCAGATATCTGAATATCCTCTTGACTACGTTCATATGTGATTCTTTTGGATCAGCTTGATATCTAGCGCACACATAAACACCAAACATAATGTCAGGCCTACTGGTTGTTAGATACATAAGTGAACCTATCATTGATCGATAGTGAGTTTGATCCACTGATTTGCCTTCAGGGCCTGGTCCAATCTTTACTTTAGTATCTACAGGAGTTCTGATAGACTGACAGTTAGCAAAGTGAAATTTCTTCAGCATGGTTTCTACATATTTTGATTGATTGATGAAGATTCCATCTGCTGTTTGCTGGACTTGCACTCCTAGAAAGAATGCGAGTTCCCCCATAGCACTCATTTGAAACTTTGAATGCATAAGATCTTCAAATTCTTTGCAGAGTTGTTTGTTTGTTGAGCCAAATATAATGTCATCCACATAGATCTGGACTAACAGCATGTCTTTTCCTCTTATTCTTTTGAAGAGAGTCTGATCAATCTTTCGTCTTTCATACCCATGTCAAGAAGAAAGGATGATAGAGTCTCATACCACTTTCTTGAGCTTGATGAAGATCATACAGAGCTTTGTTGAGCTTGTACACTCTATGAGGGAAAGATGGATCTTCAAAGCCACGTGGTTGACTTACATAGACTTCTTGAGCAATCTTTCCATACAAGAAGGCACAGTTTACATCCATTTGATAAATAGTAAATTTCATGGACGCAGAATATGCGAGAAAGATTCTGATTACTTCTAGTCTGGCAACAGGAGCAACCATCTCGTCGTAGTCAATTCCTTCTTCCTGAGTGTATCCCTGTGCCACTAGTCTTGCTTTATTTCTGATGACTATCCCTCTATCAGCAGTCTTGTTCCTGTACAACCATCTGGTACCGATAGGGTATTGTCCTTCGGGAAGATCTACCAGCTGTCATACTTCTTGTTTCTTTAATTGGAGCAAATATTCCTGCATTGCTTCAATCCAACTATTGTTTTGAAGCGCCTCTTTGATGTTTTTGGGTACTGTTTGACATAGAAAGCATGAGAACAAACAAATGTTTGCAATAGTTGACTTGCTTCTTGTCACCCTCTCATTAAGATCACCAATAATGGTTTCAACCGGATGATTTTTGTGTATTCTTAAGGTGGGAATGATGTCACCCACAATAGTTACATCAAGATTGGAGACATTCAGTTCATTATGGTCAGAGGCACAATCATCTTGTATTGTTTTTGAATTATGAAGATTGTCAATTTTTGTTTCAGTAACTGCTACATCTTCAACAACACTGAGGTTGCTTGCATCATTTGAAGTGCCTTGAGTTTCTTCTGGATGAGACGCCTGTTTTTGATTTCTGATCTCATGTGACAAGTCATCTGAGAGATTGTACTAGGCTAGGACCTTCTTCAGAAGCAACACTAAGGTTTTGTGACAGGTGTCTGATTGGATCAGCTTGAAGAGGAACATCTTCATTCATATGTTCATCAGATGTAGGTGGGCTCAATGGATAGTTTTCTCTTCTTTCTACAGTTGATGAAGTATCACCTGAATGTATAGTTCCTGCATCAGACAAGTGAAATTGGTCAAATGATTTAGTCAATGTGTCAATATCAAACAACCAATCAGGACCATTTGTAGATTTGGGAAACGAATGCTCCTAGAATTGAACATTTGTAGATTCATCAATAATGTTCAATCTAGGATTGAACACTCTATAAACCTTTGAGACGGAAGAATAACCTACAAAAAATCCTTCATCAGACTGAGATGAAATTTTTCCCAAATGATCAAGAGTGTTTAATATTAAGACTGGACAACCAAATGATTTGAAGAATCCAATGAATGGTTTCCTTTGAAATATCAGTTCATAATGTGTCATATTACTTTCTTTAACAATGAGAGTTCGATTTTGCACAAAGCACGATGTGTTAACTGCTTCTGCCCAGAAGGTGATTGGCAGTTTAGCATCGGCTAACATGGTTCTTGCTGCTTCAATCAGTGTTCTATTTCGCCTTTCAGCTACCCCATTTTGTTGAGGAGTTCTAGCTGCACTGAATTGATGAGCGATGCCTTTTGTTGCACAAAAGGAACTCATATTTTCATTTTTGAACTCTGTACCATTATCACTTCTTATTATTTTGACTTTGAGATCAAGTTGATTTTCAATTTTAGTGATAAATTCTTGAATAATTTGGGATGCTTCAATTTTATGAAGTAGGATGAACACCCATGTGAATCGAGAGAAGTCATCAATGATCACTAAACAATATTGCTTCTTTCCCATACTCATTACATGAGTTGATCCAAAGAGATCCATGTGAAGTAACTTCAATGGAGTATTGTTAGTGTTCACCAGCTTGGTTTTGTGAGACGATTTGTGTTGTTTTCCTTTGAGGCACGCTCAGCATTGATCAATAAAATTGAATTCTTTTTGAGGAAGACCATTACATGGTTTCCTTTGACTAACTTGTTCATATTTTTAAAGTTAGTGTGCCCCAAACGTCTATGCCAAAGCTGTGACTCATCAAATGATGCTTTAGACAAGAGACATGTTTCTTCCTTAGGCGACGCATAACACAGGTTAAAGACATAAGTATTATTATTTCTTGGAGTCTTTAACACAACCCACTCTTCAGGAATCTGAAAACCAGGTTTCAGTATATAGCAGTGAGTGTCGGTAAAGTGAGTGGAATATTTTTTGTCGCAGATCTGAGACACGCTTAGCAGGTTAAAATTCAGTTGTTCATAGTAATTCACTCTGTCAAAGCTTAGCATCCCATTTGTCACAGATCCTTCTCCTGTAATCCTGCCACCTTCTGAATATCCACCGAATGCCACAGTAGTTCCTTGTATGTACTTGAAATCATGAAGGAGGGAACGATCTCTAGTCATGTGTCGGGAGCATCCACTGTCTACATACCATAGGCTATTAGACCTGTGTGGATGAACCTAGAAACAAAAAGAACTAATTAGAATAAGAAACCCAAGCCATGATGGGCTTGCATATCCCGTTCTATTCATGATAGTCACCTCCTGGTATCTTCCTCTGAATGGTGATTTAGATGAAGGTGATTTGGGAGATTTTTGGTAATGAATTGGTCGAGTCATCTCATCTACATCTACTGAGGATTCAGATGAATAATGAAATCGTTGGTTTCTATTTCTTTGTAAAAATTTAACCCGAGTTTCAATATCAAAAGTTGATTTTTTGCTTTGGAAGGTCAAGTTTGTGTTTCATTGTGAGATGATTTCTTTGACCTTTCCTTAAATCCTTTGACTTATTTCTGTCATATGTTGATCTAGAGATCCTAGATTGATTGTTATGAACATGATGTTTGACAGAATGCATCACAGTAGATGTTTTTAACATGGGCTTGTTTTGTGGAATTCTCAACCCCTTCTGATTGAAGTAACAATCAGATGTATTGTGATTGTTCATGTCACAGATTGAACAATATTTGTTGAAATAACAATTTTTGGTGGAGTGATTGTTCATATCATAGATAGAACAATATTGATTAAAGAAGCATTTATCTGTCTTGTGATTGAACATGTCACAAATATCACAATATATTTGTTTGTTTCTTGAATCAGATTTTTCTTTGAGTGACTCAACTGATACTTTCTTTTGATGTGTCACTTTCTTTTCTTTAGGTGACGAGTCAGAATCAGCCTTTTTTGTAGATTGTTTCACAATGCTACTCTTGTTCATTTGTCTGGGCTGTTTCTGTTTCTTCAACCTACTTCTCACCTCTTTCTCAAACTGGTCAACATGTTCTTTATTACAGATATCAAACCCAACTCCTTGCCTTAATTTGGATGACTGTGGGTCTGATGAAATTTTGTGTGTTGAACTCAGTTTTACAGTTGGTTTCTTTTTCAATGAAACCTTTTCTGATTTGCTTGAATTTTATGGAGATACAATCTCATTATCAGAACTACTCTCAGTAGTGGGTTTCACTGTTTTGACATATTTCTTTTTCCCTTGTAAAATAGATGGTATGAATTTTATAAATGGTACAATTGCTTTTACAGGGCTTGATGGTTTCTTGACAATCACTGTCTTATCAGAACACTCTTTGATTTTGATTGGGTGTCCTAACTTGATTTTGTCCTCATTGGTATCAAAATAGACATCAGGTTTGTTTTGAGGATTTGTCACTTGTTTCACTTCTGATTTAGGTTCCACAATTTTAGGTTCCACAATTTTAGGTTCAATTGATTCAGAGAGTGATACAGAGTCAGGCATGATAGTGTAATTGTCATTGTATGGTGGAGGACATGAATTGTACCCAATCCCTGACATGTCCTTTGGATCCTTTTGTGAATCCAACATTTCTTGCAGCTTGACTGAAGACATTTGAAACTTTTCAAGTTTCACTTCAGTCATAGATTGTTGAGCTTTAGCTTGAGCTAACTTTTTAGTAAGTAGCTTATTTTCAGCTGCAAGATTATATTTCTCACCATGCAATTTTTCTATGTCAGAAATGAGAGATTTGATTTTGATTTCAAAACTTTTTAGTTCTCTCTTCATGATTTCTGACTTCACCTTTTCTTCTTTTATTTTATCTACCAGTTTATGATTATGTTCTCTATACTTTTGTAATTCATTTATGAATTTCTCACTACAAAGGTTAGTTTTTACCTTAGTAGGCATTGCAGATGGTCCATCATTGATATGAGCCATGAGAGCATGATTCTGAAATTAAGGCTTGACTTCCGCAGCATACACACTCCAGTCACATATCCCATCTTGTTTGATCACAAGGGCACTGGCAGAAGGCTGACTGCTTGCATGGGCTTGATTTGTCAGATATGGTTGATTCTGGTATGTTTGTTGATGATGAGAATGATGGTACTGATGTTGATGGTTGGTTGGGTGATAGCTTGAATTGGGTTGTGAGGATGATTGACCAGGAGAGTTCCTTGAATGGTTGGTTATTTTAGGAGCATTGCACTCTCTTGAGAAATGGCCAGTCATTCCACAGTTGAAGTATTTTACCTTGAATTTGTCATATCCAAGCTTTGTGTTCTCATTTAGGCTTATTTTTCTTCCTTTTCTGAAGAATTTCATAGCTCTCATGGCAATCATTGCCATTTGCCACTGTAGATCCATCTTCTCAACATCATCAGGATCTAATTCTTCTAAATCTTCTTGTCTTAAATGGGCAGAAGTGAGTCTTCCCCCTAGATATGCTTCAAAACTTGCAACAAAGGCATTGTTGGTTGCCTTTTGCTCTTCTGATTTTAAGTCTTCTGGAGAGATTGTAGGTGTAGTGGAGACTTTTGAAGCTTGTGCTGAAGTTGAATGGTGATCGAGTGATGGAGATGCAATGAACCCAGTATTGTTTATTTGATCTCTTGATGAGATGAAGTCATCTTCCTCTGTGATGAAAGCATTTTCAATAGAATATGATTCTGAAGGGAATTTGTAGGCTTCAATCACTCTTGGCCCACTCAGATTTCTGCTTCGTTCATCAAGTTCCAGAGCTTCAATCTTGGCTATCATAATGTCTAGAGTGGTACTCTCCAGATCAAGAGTATTTTTCAACATTGTGACATTTTGCTTCCAGCTTTCAGGCAGACTGTGAAGCATTTTCTTGTTGAGTTCTTTAATGTTGTATGACACTCCCATAATTTCCAAGTCATTGACCAACTGTACAAATCTGTGCAGTCATTTTGATATGGATTCTCCTTTGGTGTGATGGAAGGTTTCATACTGATTGACCAGCTTGTCTTTGTTAATTTCAGCAACTTCACTGCTACCTTCACACATAATTTTGAGAGCATCCCAAACAACTTTAGCAGTTCCATATTTTTCCAACCTTTTTAGCACATCCATTTTGAGTGCTTGAGTCAAAATAGAGTATGCTTTAAGATCAATTTTGATTTTCTTATAATCATCCTCATCTAGAGTTAGGTCTTCAATTGGTATTCTAGCAGTCTTGTACAGTGTAGCTTGAGCTGTTAATTAAGTAACAGGAATATGTGGACCCTTACATATTGAGATCCAAAAGTTAGGATCTACAACTGTGATATAATTTCTAAACTGTATTCTCCATTGTTTAAACTCAGATTTGTGTTTAAGCATGGGTGGTTTAGGTGTATGACCTAATTCAGAGTAACTGTTAGAAACCATGTTGATTTGGGTAAGTATAGATTTGGTTGATTTTAAGATTGATTATGTTTGATGAGTCCAACTTGTTCAAGAAGTTCTATTGAGGTTCAGAATGAGTGTTCTTGCTGTTTGACATGAGTATTCTTGCTGTTTGCTAAGTAGAGATGATGATATCTACTACTAGCAACTTGATTATCAAATCAATCGAGTTCTATTCAGTCTGTGCGCAGATCTGAAAAAGAATCGATAGCCAAAGCTCTGATACCAATTGACTGGGTTTTAGTAAGAGTGATATTCTTGCTGAGAATCGAATATGATAATCAAGTCAATGATTGAGTGGCGGAAACAAACAATCGAAGAACAATCAAGCAAGAAAAATTACTCATAAATTCGGTTTGTATTGATATATGATAGTTGACAAATTACAGAGACTAATTACAACAAAATCCTCTTTCTATCAACCATCATCTTAGTACGAGGTAAACTATTCTATTTATAGACAAGACAAGATGCCTTTACAAAATGACTAAACTACCCCTAACCTATTACATCAGAAACTAGTCTAAGTCTTGATCCGCATTTCTGCTTGTTCATCCGCATTGACAAATACGGATGAGATAATCTTGATCCGCATTTCCACTTGATCATCAGCATTAGTAGTTGGTCATCCGCATTGGTTAATGCGGATGAACAAATACTTATGCGCATTGTGTTGGTTATCCGCATTTGTCAATGCGGATGATCAAATTCTTGTCCGCATCTTCTTTTGTTCTTCCGTATTAGTCAATGCGGAAGAGTAACTTGTTCAGCATAAGTGTGTGTCTTCCGCATTAGTTAATGCGAAAGAGTAAACACTTTTCCGCATCAGAATTTTGTCTTCCGCATTGATTAATGCGGAAGATAATACTTGTTATTTTTCTTGTACTTCTTCATCCGCATTGCATCTTGGACTTGTGGGATTCCAGCTAAACAACCATCATTTCACCCATTGAGTTGGCATGTATGATCCTTTCAAAGTGCAACAAGCTCCCATTTTAATGAGCTGGTCAATGATCTGCTCTCTTCTTTTATTGATGACAACCTCCTAATTGGAAGCAGCTGCTTGTGTGCTAGCAGCTAGCAACTTCTCAGTCTGAAGTCTTTGTTTCTTCTTAAGTTTCTCAATCTTCTCCTCTTCCTGAATCTCTTTCGTAGTCATCTTCCTTTTACCTTTATCCTTTGAAGGACCTGACTGTGGTGGTTCTTCGAGAGAGGTTTCTGATTGTGAGAGAGTCAGAGATGGAGTCTGAGATGGAGGTGCAATTGGACATTTTAAACAGTCCTTCCGCAGCTTCCATTTCAGCTTCGGAAAATTCAGCTTGTTCTTCCGAGGCTTGAACTTCAGCTTCGGAAGTTAAAGGAGATGCAGATTCTGTCCCAAGTGTTTCAGTTGCTGGGCGATCAGTTCTCATTTCCCCTTCGACTTGAATCTTAGGTTCCATGAGGACCTTAAGTTGACCAACTTCTTCCATAGTGGTAGAAGGTGCAGTCAACCTTTGAAGTTCTTCTGCTCCAAAGTAGATCATTGCAGCATCATGACTTGGCTGCTCAAAGGAGGATATTAACAAAAACTTGGTGAAGAGACTATAGAGATCATTGAACATCCTTGGATCAATCTGAAGAGTGGCCTGAGATGTTTCAGGCACAGAGATGATGGGAGAGGAAGATGTTGAAGTGGAAGACCGGCTCTGTGGTTCCTTGTGTGTTTGTCTTTGACCATTCTCCTCCTTTTTGGTAGCATCATCTTGAGAGCTAGATGAGCTGGAGGTGGAAGTCAGGGAGACCTGAATAGGTACATGCCTAACAGACCTCTCTGTTTGTTTCTTAGCTAGGTGAGCCTTGAGATTGTCAATCTCAAGTTGCTGACTAGCAGATCTTGCCTCTAAAGTCCTAACCTGAGATTCCAGGTTTGAGACTTTAGAAAGAAGATCTTGAATGAGGAGTTGCATGCTTCCCTCATCTTCTTTCAAAAAATCACGGGGAGATGAGGTAGCATACCTAGTATGTTCAGCCTCACCACTAGATGTGGGTTCTTGGCACCCTGGTTTCCCATGCTCAATGATTTCTCTTTCAGAGTCGTCAAAGGGCTCAGTTTCCGTATATTCAGTCTGAGAAATGTTACCACTGTCCAGAAGATCCATTGAGGCACCTTTTGTAGTGGCAGCTGAATCTACATGAGTCCCCTCCACATCCGTGGGACTCACCTTAGTTGGTTGCTGATGGGGGCTAGAGATAAGAGATTTCTCCAGGCTCTGTTGATCTTGGAGAGGGTGTTGTAGATCAACTTTATTGCCATGGAGAGATGTTATCTCTTCATCAGTTTTAAATAAAAGGTCAGTGAAAGATAGGATGGTTAAACCTACTGGCCCGGGACTTTGGTCAATGTCTACAGGCATTGAGCCTCTGGTGGGGCTGTCCCTTGTTGGCTGCACAGGGGAGTATAGAGACTCACCCTGAGGGCTTTCAGCTTGGGTTGTGGGCTCATAGCTCTGAGACTGAGGAGACTCAAGACCCATATTGAGGTCAATTGTGAAGGATGGTTGGACCTCAGGCTGAGTGGGAGCCCTTTGTTCCACTCTAGCCTTTTTGGATTGAACAGGAGGAGCTTGTTCAATCAGAGTAGATTGAACAAGGGTTCGTTTGGGACGTCTTTGATAAGTGATGGTTATGGATGGAGAAGGTAGTGTTGGCATAGTAGGGGTAGTTGCTGGTATGGGTTCATCACCTGTGGGGTTAACAGGGATGTCACCAGGACCTGTTAGCTCAGTCATACCTCGAAGAAGTGTAGTATCTCATCCTGTGAAGTTGGTGGACACTCTCTTCAAAGTCTTGAAGATGGTCGGCCTCATCTGGGGAGCAGTCAGAGCAGCTGCACAGACAAGCGTGCTCTGGTCTAGCTCACAGTTGATTATATGCTGGAGAAACCTGGGATACATGAAGAAGGTGTCTTTGTGAAGATTTCCCATGAGGTTAGTCAGAAAAATCTTGAATAGTTGAAGCGGAGGCCTTTTACCAACCCATGAACAAGGCACCAAGTTCAAATGGGATTTGATCCCATCCTTTGGATTTATTCGATAAGCAATGAAGGACCACATGTAGCAGGAACTTCCATTTGTACGAGAAGTTAAATTTGTAGATAGTTGACCTGCTAAGGTCTCCTCCATATCCCATTTGGAGATAAGAATGGTCCAAGTCTTCTTTGGGAAATTCCGTTGGAGCGCCCTCATCATGAAGCTCTAAATGCTCCCTGATGAGTTGTTCAGTAATGACCAACTCCTGACCACAGATGCTCGATTGAATGACACGGAACCCGTTTTAGGGTTTCAATCTAACCATTTGTCCAAATTCAAATATATGGTTTGAGTAAATTTTGGGGTTAACAGTCAGAGTGGTGTAGTAGGAAGATTGGGTTAGGAAGAAGATGATATCTGAGAAGTCAGCATCTCTTGATGAATCAAGAAGTGCGACTTGGTTGTGTTGTGGGTTGAATGCCATTTGGGAAGGTGAATGGGAATGATTTGAGCTGGGTAAAGATGAGTAGAAGAAATTTCTAGGGCTGTAAGGTTTGCAAGTAAGAGAGTGAAAGTGAATAGTCGAGATTATTTAATTGTGGAGAGGCGGTAAAGGGGGTTAGGATAAGGTGATGTGAGGTTTAGTGGATGAAATGACAGTGGTGGTAAGGCTAAAAGTCAGTTAAATAATCCGACATCATTAACAAAATCTTTGCTTTTTACAGTGTGCGGCCCAAGAAATTTACGTTATACAGTGAGATCTCTCTTCCGAGTGTAAAACATTTCCGAAGGTAACTTGTCTTCCGAAGCCAATTCTTATTTCCGAAGCCAATTATTTGCTTCCGAAGGTTAGAGTTGCTTCCGAAGGTTACAGTTGCTTCTGAATAGAGAATTTGTAAGTCTCGGAAGTAGATCTGATATGCAATCAATCGCTTCTTCCGAGGCCTAAATTTCTTCCGAGAAAAAAGTTCTCCTTTGAGAAATTATGCTTCGGAAGATATAATAGTGTCTTCCGAAGGTTATTTTCTCATCAGAAGGAATTTACACTTAGAAAATTTCAGTGAGAATTCCTGGTAACATGGCTTAAATTGTATTAACACAAGACTTACATATTAAAAGGTTTTCAAAAGAGATAAGATTAATCAATGTTTATTATCCCAATAGCTATTATGAGATACTTAAACCTTCGTTCATAAAAAGCTTTGGTAAATAGATCAGCAAATTGTTCATTTGAATCAACTTTGATTAACCTGATTAGATTTTTCTCATGAATGTCTCTAATGAAATTATACCTGATGTCAATGTGCTTAGTCTTGGAGTGCTTCACCAGATTTTCAATAATGGAGATAGCACTATTGTTGTCAATATGGATAGGAGTACTCATAAAGTTGAATCCATAGTCTAACATCTGATTTTGAATCCATAGCAGTTGAGCACAGCAGGTAGCGGTAGCAATGTATTCAGCTTCAGCAGTTGATGTAGAGACATAGGATTGTTTGTTGCATTGCCATGAGATGATCCTTCCACCAAGAAATTCACATCCTCTAGATGTTGATTTCTTGTCAATATTGCAGCCGCCATAGTCATTGTCATAGTATCCATAAAGATTGAAGTCCTTGTTTCTGGGATACCAGAGACCTAGTTTAGGTGCTCCTTTGAGGTATCTGAGGATTCTCTTAACAACAGCTTGGTGAGACACCTTAGGAGCAGCCTGATATCTTGCACAAATGCAAGTAGCAAACATGATATCAGGTCTACTTGCTGTAAGATACATCAGAGAACCAATAATTGCCCTATACTAATGTTGATCAGTATCCTCCCCCTCATGGTCAGGACAAAGATTATGGTTTCTAGCTATGGGTGTCTTGGCAGGCTTGCAATCCTTCATCTCAAATCTTTCTAAGATGTCAGAGACATATTTTGATTGATTAATGAAGAACCCTTCCTTCGGTTGCTTTACCTAAATTCCAAGGAAAAAGTCAATTTTTCCCATGGAGCTCATCTCAAACTTCTTTTTCATACTCCTCTCAAAGTCTTTGCACATTTGGTCATTTGAGAAACCAAATATGATGTCATCGACATAGACTTGTACAAGCAAAATATCCTTTCCAGACTTTCTAATGAAGAGAGTCTTGTCAATGGTACCTCTAGTATAGCCATTCTTCAGAAGAAACTGAGACAGAGTCTCATACCACAGCCTAGGTGCTTGGTGCAGCCCATATAGAGCTTTATCCAATTTGCACACATAGTTGGGGTGTTGTGGATCTTCAAATCCTGGAGGTTGGCATACGTACACTTCCCTTTCTATATCCAAGTATGGAAAAGCACACTTGACGTCAAGTTGGTATACTGTGAAGTCCTTGGATGCAGCATAAGCAAGGAAGATCCTAACTACCTCAAGTCTTGCAACTAGTGCAAAGACATCAGTATAATCGATTCCTTCCTCTTGAGTGTATCCTTGAACCACAAGTCTTGCCTTATTCTTGATGATCAAGCCTCTATCATCTCTCTTGTTTCGGAAAACCCATTTTGTGCCTATGGGTACTTGACCAGATGGTAGCGGACATAGGTTCCATACCTTCTGTCTCTTGAATTGAAGCAGCTCCTCTTGCATCGGTTCAATCCAGCTACTATCTTTTAAGGTATCTTCTACCTTCTTGGGTTCCATCTGAGATAGAAAGCATGAGTAGAAGCAGACATTCCCTTGATGAGTCTGTTCTCTTGTTCTCACACCCTCAGAGACATTCCCTATGATGTTCTCCGTTGGATGAGTGTTGTGAATCCGAAGCCGAGGAATCACTTCCAGTTGCAGAGATAGATCAAGGTTGGACATATTCTGCTCAGGAACGAGAACACTCTGTCCAGCTGTTGTTTCAAAGTCATTCAATGAGGACTGATTGAATGAATGAGAACATCATCGATAGTTGGCTGTGAGGTAGTATTAACAGTTGCCTGTTCCTTCAAGATACTACCACTTTTTGCCTGGTGTTGTGGTGGATCACCTGATGAGCTTTGAGGATTAGTAGGTGACTCACTTGTTGAAGCTTCACTATTCCTAGATATAGATAAACTGTCGGATCAATGAATAGTGGAAGTTTGATCTATTGCAGCACTTGGAGAATTTGGTCTAGGCCTGGGAAGCTCAAACAGTTGATCATTAGCAGCAACATCAGCATCAGTTTGAGCACCTATTCCAACTGAAACATTCTCACAAGAGGGTTTAGATTAGTTTGGAAACAATTCTAAATCAATGATGTGATTAGGCCCATTCCCCCTAACACAAGTAGGGTGCTCATTAACAACTATATTGGATGACTCCTCAAATTGTTGATTCTTAATGTTGTATACTCTGTAAGCTTTGGAACTAGAAGACTATCCAATAAAGATAGCATCATCCGACTTTTCAGCAAATTTTACTAAATTGTCCTTTGTGTTAAGTATAGTACACCTGCTTCCAAAGGACCTTAGAAAGCCAATGAATGGTGGCCTCTTGTTCCATAGCTCATGAGGGGTTTTTCCATGGGGCTTAACTACAAAGAACTCTGTTCTGCACATAGCACGCAGTGGTGACTGCGTCTGCCCAGAATGTTAGAGGTAGCTTTGAATCAGCTAACATAGTTCGAGTAGCCTCAATAAGTGTCCTATTCCTCCTCTCAGCAACACCGTTTTGTTGAGGAGTTCTGGGAGCACTATATTATCTGGCAATACCTTTTGAGCTACAGAATGAGTTAAGAACGAAGTTCTTAAACTCAGTCCCTTGATCACATCTAATTATTTTAACCTTGTGATCAATTTGATTTTCTATTTTAAGAATAAAAGATTTTAATGTTTCAGTAGTTTCATCTTTAGTTCTTAAAAAGAATACCCATATGAATCTTGTAAAATCATCAACTATCACAAGGCAATATGATTTCCTTCCAATGCTCATTATACTTGTGGGACCAAAAAGATCCATGTGCAATAAATGTAATGGAGTAGTGATAGAGTTAACACATTTGGATTTATGAGATGTCCTGTGTTGTTTCCCTTTCAGGCATGCAACACAGTTGTCTTTGCAGAAAAACTACTTTTTAGGCAAACCGTGTACCAAGTTATTTTTAGCCAGTTTGTTCATTGCCTTAAAATTTACATGACACATACGTTTATGCCACAGTGTTGACTCATCCTATGAGCTTTGGAAAGAAAGCATGATACTTCACCCATTAGGGAAGCATTGTTCATATCAAGCTTGTACATATCCCCTTTCCTGGGAGATCTAAGAAGCGCCAATTCCGAAGGAATTGTCATCCATGGTTTGAGGATAATGCACTCATGTTTAGTGAAAAGCATTTGGTGCTTTTGATCATAGAATTGAGAAACACATAAGAGATTGTGTTCAAGCTGTTTGACAAAGTTAACTTTGTCAACGGTTAACATACCATTGGATATACTCCCTCTGCGAGAAATATATCCTCCGGCCTCACCTCCAAACTGGACAGGACCTCCATCATAATGTTGAAATTGTTAAAGGAGATGTTTGTTCCCTATCATGTGCCTGGAGCATCCACTATCTACAATCCATACATTGTTGTTCTTGTCAAATGGATGTTCCTGCACATAAGATGATAATTCAATTTTGTTTGGAAACCCAAGCTTTTTTTGGTATTGGGTTCTTCCAAAGATAATGACATGAGTGAACCAAATGATATGCATGGGGGTTCAACAGAGGTCTTTGAGGAAGAGGTTTGGGCTGCAGCATCTTCCTTAATCTTCCAGTCCACCCTTTGGTTGATCTTGGAGGATGAGCTTGTTAAAGCTTTTGCAACATGGTCTTCTTCCGAAGCTTCTTTCCTTTCGAAAGAAGTCCTCACCACCTTTTCTTCCGAAGCAGTCTTCTTCTGGGATGGTTTCAAGGGAGCTTTCTTGTTCTTCCGAACCTTAGTAGCTTTTGCTTCCGAAGCAACTTGGCTTTGGAAACTAGCTTTCCCTTCTTCTACTCTTAAGCCATATGGAAGGGTCCAAATATGAAACCTTCCCTGACTCCTTCTTTCCTAACATTATTTGCATAATGTGTGCTTGCAGGATTTTAGTAACAATCTTTTGCCATATGATTTTGCAGGCCACACATGATGCATGCAATGTTAGTCTTTGCCATATGACTTTGCAACCCAAGGAGAGATAATCGGTCTGATGAACCCCTTATCATGCAGCTCTTGCAACTGCTCCATCAATTCTTCATCTCTGTCGGAGCCAAACGATACGATGCCTTGGCAACAGGTTGGGCTCCCGGTATCAGGTCAATCTGGAACTCGATCTCATGGTCTGGTGGCACTCCCGATAAGTCTTCTGGGAATACGTTTGGAAAGTCACACACAACGGGTACATCGGATAGTTGTGGTGTTGGCGTATCCACATCCTTTATATAGGCCAAGTAGGCACTACATCCACGCCTCATACACTTTCCCGCCACCGACATTGAAGTTACCTTTGGAATCGTAGTCTCCCGATCACCATAGACCGTGACCGAACTACCGCCAGGCGTTGTCAAACGAATCATCTTTCTACGACACACAATGTTCGCTTCGAAGTCTGCTAACTAGTCCATCCCAAGAACCAAATTGAAACCACCTAAGGTCATTAAAAACGGTCTAACAGGAAACTTATGACCATCTAGCTCCACATCACAGCCCTCCAACATCTCAGAAATCCTGGTAGACTTACCTATGGCAGTTTCTACATCAAAGGGTGCATCAACTCGTTTACTACTAACAGGCAGCTAGCACAGAAAGCTGTAGAAATAAAAATTTTACTGGCACCAGAATCAAATAACACAGAAGCTAAAGTTTGGTTCACTAGAAACGTACCAGACACAACATCAGGGTCCGTCCTAGCCTCCTCCTGTGTCATTGTGAATTCCCTGGCTCTCTCCCTTGGTCCTTCACCTCCAGTTTTCTTCGCCCCGGAACCCTCGGCCCTTGGCTTCTTACAATCGTTACTCATATGACCCTCTTCACCACAGTTAAAGCACAAGGCCATACGAAAATCCCTGGCCATGTGCCCCGCCTTCCCACATTTAAAGCACAAGTTTGACCCAAACCTACATTCCCCACTATGCTCTCTCCCACACCTACCCCACTTCTTTATACTCGCACCCGACGTGACCACACGGCGGTCATCCACCCTTGCCTTCTTTTTTCCCGTCGAGGCATCACCCCGACCAAACCTCTTCCCATTCCAGTTTCTATCATTTCCACCCTTCTGACTACCTTCATCACCACCACCACACCCCTTTCGTCATATAACCTCCCTGCCAAATCCAACACTGACCTAAACGTGCTTGGTGGGCGGCAATCATGTGCCTGCGAATATCTGCTGGCAGTCCCTGAATGTACCTCTTGATTTTCAAAGATAGAGGTGTCACCTGATCAGGCACCAGACGTGCCATCTCGTTAAATTTGGTTGTGTACTGTTGCTGTGTCATCGTTCCCGCCTCCAATTGCAGAAACTCCCTCTCGACCTTCTCCATTTCCCGTTGAGGACAAAACTCCTCGATCACCAACTTCTTCAACTCCGACCATCTCATTCTCCCGATCGCCTGACTACCCTCGGCTTGGACTATATTGTCCCACCAGCACAGAGCTGAGTCCACAAAAGAGTGGGTAACAAACTTAACTTTCTGGTCTTCTCGGCACTCGCTGATATCAAGTACAACCTCCATTTCCCTCACCAACCATTGAGCAGCAGCAGCAGTGTCGTTACCATCAAAAGTAGGGGCCTTGTATCTCATAAACACCCCGTAATTATAGCCTCGCGCCGCCTCCAGCGCAGGCTCTTCTTCTTCTTCATCAAAGAGAACCGTTTCAGTCTCGGGCTGTCTTATTTCGCCCGTGGGTCCACTTCTTTCCCTTCTCTCCCCTTCTCTAACTACCTTTCTCACTTCGGTCACCATAGACGGTAGGATCTTCTGCATGACTTGGTGCACTTCCTCCATGACCGCCTCCTTCAAGGAGGCTCTCAGACTAGCACTTTCATCTCTACATTCCAGATGAGGGGTTTCTAGTTCTTCATAAACCACCTTTTCGGCCCTAGGCCTTCCTCTCGTAAGCCGTGGCTAAGCACCACGTCCTCCACCTCGTGAAGCTTTAGATGATCTACCACTGGCCATCCTCTAACTCACACTGATAGATTTAAACACTAATACGGTCATTCAAGGAAACAGCTCAGTTTATGGCAAGTATAGTAAGTCCCTAATTACATTGGCCAGTTGTGATTAGCCACTTACTTTTCTTTTCATACCCTAAGTGTTACCTGTCCTGACTACATCAGTGTTTAAATCTACATTTGATTTACTTTTAATCCTTATTTGATTTACTTCTTCCGCATTTCCATACTTAGTCAAATGCTCATCCGCATTGACCCACTTCATCCGCATTGACTTACTTGCTCATCCGCATCTCCATACGTAGTCAAATGCTTATTCGCATTGACTTACTTCATCCACATTGACTTACTTGCTCATCCGCATTTCCATACTTAGTCAAATGCTCATCTGTATTGACTTACTTCATCCGCATTGACTTACTTGCTCATCCGCATTTCCATACTTAGTCAAATGCTCATCTGTATTGACTCACTTCATTCGCATTGACTTACTTGCTCATCCGCATTTCCATACTTAGTCAAATCCACATCCGCATTGACTCACTTCATCTGCATTGACTTACTTACTCATCCGCATTTCCATACTTAGTCAAATGCTCATCTGTATTGACCCACTTCTTCCGTATTGACTTTCACACACTTAGACAGATTTACAAACTTATCAAGTGTATCTAAATCATCGTTTTCAATTTCCATACACCATTCATCATGTTCTAAGCTTAATTATTACCCTCTAAGCCTTAGAAACACAATCATGCATCATCAAGCATGAACATAGTCACACATCACGTCATACCATCATCATACACACATTCAGGCATACGGGTTCGAAACCCAGTTAAATAAAAACATACACTCATGCATTTCCAGCCCCAAAATCAGCTGAAAACCAATAAAAGAGGGGTCCTAGAACTCACATTTGCAGCTCTTGAGTGTGGCTTCCTCCAAACTCGTTTGAAAATTGAATTCAACCACTAGAAACCCACTAAAAGCATACCCAAACACATACGAACACACATAAGCATAAACCCGAGGATAAGACCAGCCAAGAACACCATAAAAGCATGAATTCTGACCTTGAATTCGAACTCTTTCTTGTTCTTCCTTCAAAACCGAGAACTTGCTCCTGTTTCTCTCTCTAAAACCCGAAAATCAAAGGTGTATGTGACATATGGACGGCCATACCACCTTTTACACCCACTTTTCAAACATTTTGTCCTTTTGGACACTTTGTACCCCTAGACTTGGGTTTTATTTATTTTCCTTCTTTTCTTTCACTTTATTCTTCTCTTTCTTGACTTTAAAATAACAAGGTGTTACAAGTACACCCCCCTTATATAGGTTTTGTCTCCGAAACCTATTATTCCTCAAAGAATTGTGGGTAAAGCTGTCTCATCTCTTCTTCAGTCTCCCACGTAGACTCAGATCCCTTCCTGTGCTTCCACTGTACACGCACAAGGGGAACCACTTTATTCCTCAGGCTCTTTTCCTTTCGATCAATGATTGCCACTTGTTGCTCCATATAATTGAGCCGTTCATCTACCTCGATATCCTCTAGTGGAACAATCATGCCTTCATCTGCTAAGCACTTTCTTAGATGAGATACATGGAACGTCGGATGAATTCCACTTAACTCATCGGGCAACTCTAATCTATAGGCCACCTCTCCTACCCGAGCTATGATTCGGAAATGGCCTATGTATCTTTGGCTCAACTTGCCCCGCTTTCGGAAATGAATAATACCCTTCCAAGGTGAGACCTTCAACATAACCCGGTCACCAACCTGGAACTCCATTGGTTTGCATCATTTATTGGCATACGACTTTTGTCTATCTTTGGGTGCCTTCATGAAGGCTTTGATCTTCTCAAGCTTCTCAATCGTAGCCTCGATTACCTCGACGCTTCCCAACTCTTTCTGACCAATGTCACCCCAACAAACGGGTGTTCTGCATCTCCTACCGTATAGCATCTCGTATGGTGGCATGCCAATGCTGGCATGATAGCATTGTTGTACAAGAATTCAGCTAACGGTAAGTGGTCATCCCAACTTCCTCCAAAATCAATCACACATGGCCGAAGCATGTCTTCCAACGTCTGAATGGTCCTCTCTGACTGACCATCAGTTTGGGGATGATAAGTCGTACTAATATGTAACCTCATCCCCATGGCGTCGTGGAATTTCTTCCAGAATTTAGATGTAAACCGGGTGTCACGATCAGATACAATGGACACCGGCACACCATGACGAGTTACAATCTCCTTGATGAACAGGTCAGCCAGCCTCACGGATGAATATGTCTCGCGGATAGGTCGGAAGTGAGCACTCTTCGTCCGACGGTCCACAATCACCCATATGGCATCGTACCCTTTCCGAGTACGTGGCAGCTTCGTAATGAAATCCATGGTGATGTGCCCCCACTTCCATTCTGGTGTATCCAAAGGTTGGATCTTCCTATACGGCTTTTGATGTTCTGCCTTCACTTGCAAACAAGTAAGGCACTTGCTCACATACTTCACCACGTCACGCTTCATACCCGACCACCAATAATCCTTCTTCATGTCTTGGTACATCTTTGTGGCACCAGGATGAATGGAGTATCGAGTCTTGTGAGCTTCATCCATTATCTTTACCCGTAGATCCCCAAAATAAGGAATCCACACACGACCGAAGCGGGTTCTAACACCAAGCGTGTTTTCACCCAATTCCCCAACCAGACCTCTCATTCTTTCGGAGTTTAGATGATCTTCTTTTAAGGCCTCATCCTGAAAATCCTTGACCTGCTTCATTACATCAGAGGTCATGATCAGTTGGTATTCTTTCACCCGAATCAGCTCGAGCCTCTCCTTCTGGCTAAGAGCATCAACCACCACATTGGCCTTGCCCGGATGGTAATGGATCTCACAATCATAATCCTTTATAAGCTCCAACCACCTCTTCTGTCTCATGTTCAGATCCTTTTGCTTGAAGAAGTACTTTAAGCTCTTGTGGTCAGTGAAGATAGTGCACTTCGTACTGTAAAGATAGTGCCTCCAAATGTTTAGTGCAAAGACCACGGCTACTAGCTCCAAGTCATGAGTAGGGTAATTGACCTCATGAACCTTCAACTGTCGGGACACATAGGCTATAACCTTCCCTCTTTACATTAACACGCACCCCAAACCCGAGTAGGAAGCATCAGAATAAACCAGCAGATCTTTGTTCCCATTGGTAATGACAGAATAGGAACTTGAGTCAACCTCACCTTCAATTCTACAAGCGCCTTCTCTTGAGCTTGACCCCATACAAACTTCACATCTTTTCAGGTCAACTTAGTTAGTGGAGAAGCGATCTTGGAAATGTCTTGAATGAATCTTCTATAGTAGCCCGCCAAACCCAAGAAGCTATGAATCTCGGATGGCGTCTTCGTTGACTTCCATTGCATAACCACCTCCACTTTCACTGGGTCGACCCTAATTCTGTCAGGATTTACCACATGACCCTAGAACTGAACATCGCGCAACCAAAACATGCACTTGGAGAATTTGGCATACAGTTTCTCCCTTCTCAACGTCTCCAAAACCTCTCGAATGTGACCGGCATGCTCAATCTCGCTCTTCCAATAAATCGGGATATCATTAATGAACACAATCACTGATTTATCCAGCATCGGCCAACACACACGATTCATCAAATCCATAAAAGCCGCTGGCACATTCGTCAAACCAAAAGACATGACAAGAAACTTGTAATGACCGTATCACGTGCGAAAAGCTGTTTTAGGGATATCTTGCTCCTTACTTTAAGCTGATGATAACCAGATCGAAGGTCTATCCTTGAAAACCAACTGGCACCCTGAAGCTGATCGAACAAATGATCTATTTTCGGTAAGGGCTAGCGGTTCTTCACTATCAACTTATTCAGCTCACGGTAGTCAATACACATCCTCATACTACCGTCTTTCTTCTTCACAAACAAGACCGAAGCACCCTAAGGAGAGATAATCGGTCTGATGAACCCCTTATCAAGCAGCTCTTGCAACTACTCTATCAATTCTTTCATCTCTGTCGGAGCCAAATGATACGGTGCCTTGGCAACAGGTCGGGCTCCCGGAATTAGATCAATCAGGAACTCGATCTCACGGTCAGGTGGCACTCCCGATAAGTTTTCTGGGAATACGTTTTGAAAGTCACACACAACGGGTACATCGAATAGTTGTGGGGTTGGTGTATCCACATCCTTTATATAGGCCAAGTAGGCACTACATCCACGCCTCATACACTTTCCCGCCACCGACATTGAAATTACCTTTGGATCATAGTCACCCGATCACCATAGACCGTCACCGAACACCGCCAGGCGTTGTCAAACGAATCATCTTTCTACGGCACATAATGTTCGCTTCGAAGTCTGCTAACTAGTCCATCCCAAGAACCAAATTGAAACCACCTAAGGTCATTAAAAACGGTCTAACAGGAAACTTATGACCTTATAACTCCACATCACAGCCCTCCAACATCTCAGAAATCCTGGTAGACTTACCTATGGCAGTTTCTACATCAAAGGGTGCATTAACTCGTTTACTACTAACAGGCAGCTTAGCACAGAAAGCAGTAGAAATAAAACTTTTACTGGCACCCGAATCAAATAACACAGAAGCTAAAGTTTGGTTCACTAGAAACGTACCAGACATAACATCAGGGTCCGTCCTAGCCTCCTCCTGTGTCATTGTGAATGCCCTGGCTCTCTCCCTTGGTCCTTCACCTCCAGTTTTCTTCGCCCCGAAACCCTCGGCCCTTGGCTTCTTACAATCCTTACTCATATGACCCTCTTCACCATAGTTAAAGCACCAGGCCATACGACAATCCCTGGCCATGTGCCCCGCCTTCCCACATTTAAAGCACAAGTTTGACCCAAACCTACATTCCCCACTATGCTCTCTCCCACACCTACCCCACTTCTTTATACTCGCACCCGACGTGACCACACGGCGGTCATCCACCCTTGCCTTCTTTTTCCCGTCGAGGCATCACCCCGACCAAACCTCTTCTCATTCCAGTTTCTATCACTTCCACCCTTCTAACTACCTTCAGTCACCACCACCACACCCCTTTCGTCATATAACCTCCCTGCCAAATCCACCGCCGAGCTAACGTGCTTGGTCGGGCGGCAATCACGTGCGTGCGAATATCTGCCGGCAGTCCCTGAATGTACTTCTTGATCTTCCGAGATAGAGGTGTCACCTGATCAGGCACCATACATGCCATCTCGTTAAATTTGGTGGTGTATTGTTACTGTGTCATCGTTCCCGCCTCTAGTTGCAGAAACTCCCTCTCGACCTTGTCTATTTCCAAGTGAGGACAAAACTCCTCGATCACCAACTTCTTCAACTCCAACCATCTCATTCTTCCGATAGCCTGACTACCCTCGGCTTGGACTATATTGTCCCACCAGCACAGAGCCGAGTCCACAAAAGAGTGAGTAGCAAACTTAACTTTCTGGTCTTCTCGGCACTCGCTGATATCAAGTACAACCTCTATTTCCCTCACCAACCGGTGACAGCAGCAGCAGTGCCGTTACCATCAAAAGAAGGGGGCTTGCATCTCATAAATACCCCGTAATTACAACCTCACGCTGCCTCTGGCGCAGGCTCTTCTTATTCTTCTTCACAAGAGAGAACCGTTTCAGTCTCGGGCTGTCTTCTTTCGCATGTGGGTCCACTTCTTTCCCTTCTCTCCCCTTCTCTAACTGCCTTTATCACTTCCGTCACCACAGACGGTAGGATCATCTGCATGACTTGGTGCACTTCCTCCACGACCGCCTCCTTCATTGCGGCTCTCAGATTAGCACTTTCATCTCCACCTTCCGGATGAGGGGTTTCTGGTTCTTCATGAACCACCTTTTCGGCCCTAGGTCTTCCTCTCGTAACCCGGGGCTCAGCACCACGTCCTCCACGTCATGAAGCTTTAGATGATCTACCACCGGCCATCCTCTAACTCACATTGAAAGATTTAAACACTAATACGGTCATTCAAGGAAACGGCTCAGTTTATGGCAAGTATAGTAAGTCCTTAATTACAGTGGCTAGTTGTGATTAGCCACTTACTTTACATTTCATATCCCAAACGTTACCTGTCCTGACTACATCAGTATTTAAATCTACATACAACACATAAGCATATACCATGCACACATAAAACCAGTTATCTTTACGAAATTACCTGATGGCATGCAGCTACTGTGATTGGCATCCCATTCCCTTCCGTCCTATTCTCAGTTTTAGTTAAGGTTTATTTTGAAAATTTACCCATTTCACTTAAACTTTGGCTCTGATACCAACTTATAAGGCCCCGTTCCCAGGACACTTACAGCTGGTAATTCATCGAACATAAAACATATACTTTTCATTTAATCATCAAAACATTGTAGCGGAAACATAAAACAAATGGCATTTCATTTCATCATAAAACTTTTGCAAAATAATGCAATATGTGTCGGTTACAAAATTTCATTGTTGTATTACATCACAAAAACTTTAAATAAATGGATGCAATCCAAAAGGGCTGAGCGGCTGTCTCGTGCCATCCTCAGCAACCCTACCTGCCAACTGGAAAATGCATAAAAGTCAGCGTTGTTGAGTGAGTTCTAGTTTTATAGCGAAACATACTTTTCTTTCATTAAAACCCTTCTTGTCAAGTATGCGTTCATACATCATACGTACATACAGATAATATCATTAATATCTTCTTCATTCTTTCGTTCATACTTTCATTCATTCATCATTACTTTCATCATTACCATGAACTTTACCCTTCATGCTCGTGATACTGTGCCTAAGCTTATAAAAGACCTTCATCGGTGGTGCCCAGCACCAAGTGGTCATAGTACCGAAGGTAAAATTCAGGTATACCATGTCATATGCAATGCCCTTCATGCTCGTGATACTGGACCTAAGCCTTTAAAAGACATTCATCGGTGGTGCCCAGCACCAGGTGGTCACAGTACTGAAGACAAGCGACAATGGTTCATTCATATGGTCAATCACAAAGAAAGACCCCGATGTGCATCCTCCCGGGGTAGCGAACCCGCACACCATTGGGCTAACACCTTTTAATGGTGTCTCCCGATATACTGTGCTTGCAAGAATTTCTTACATTCATTCATTAATGCATGCATTCATCATCATGTTCCTCTTTCATTATCTTTCACTTTACGTTACATAATACTTCGTTCATTCATTATCATAACACGTAAAGTCATGGGAAAGATAAACATACATCATCACAAGGAACATAAACTTATCATTAATACATCATCATGCAATGCATCATACATACATAACATACATCATGTATAACCATGCAACATCTTCATCATCATACATAAACATCAAGCACATATCTATACATGCCCATCTTACCATTTATGACTTCCAAAGTCAACTTACATAACCCCTAGGAATCTCCTAGGTCAAAGCCTACATTACTTGTTTTCCCCAAAAATTCAGAATTTTTCTAAGTGTTCATCCGCATTTCCTATAGTCATCCGCAGTTGCTATAGTTCTTCCGCATTTACTATAGTTCATCTGCATTTGATTTACTTCTTCCACATTTCCATACTTAGTCAAATGCTCATCCGCATTGACCCACTTCATCCGCATTGACTTACTTGCTCATCCGCATTTCCATACGCAGTCAAATCCTCATCCGCATTGACTTACTTCATCCGCATTGACTTACTTGCTCATTCGTATTGACTCACTTCATCCGCATTGACTTACTTGCTCATCCGCATTTCCATACTTAGTCAAATGCTCATCCGCATTGACTCACTTCATCCGCATTGACTTACTTGCTCATCTGCATTTCCATACTTAGTCAAATGCTCATCCGTATTGACCCACTTCATCCGCATTGACTTTCATACACATAGACAGATTTAGAAACTTATCAAGTGGATCTAAAACATCATTTTCAATTTCCATACACCATTCATCATGTTCTAAACTTAATTCTTACCCTCTAAGCCTTAGAAACACAATCGTACATCATCAAGCATGAACATAGTCACACATAACGTCATACCATCATCATACACACATTCAGGCATACGGGTCCGAAACCCAGTTTAATAAAAACATAGATTCATGCATTTCCAGCCCCAAAATCAGTTAAAAACCAGCAAAAGAGGGGTCCCAGAACTCACCTTTGCAGCTCTTGAGTGTGGCTTCCTCGAAACTCGTTTGCAAATTGAATTCAACTGCTAGAAACCCACTAAAAACATACCCGAACACATACAAACACACATAAGCATAAACCCGAGGATAAGACCAGCCAAGAACACCACAAAAGCATGAATTCTTACCTTGAATTCAAACTCTTTCTTGTTCTTCCTTCAAAACCAAGAACTTGCTACTCTTTCTCTCTCTAAAACCCGAAAATCAGAGATGTATGTGACATATGGGCGGCCATACCACCTTTTACACCCACTTTTCAAACATTTTGTCCTTTTGGACACTTTTTACCCCTAGACTTGGGTTTTATTTATGTTCCTTCTTTTCTTTCACTTTATTCTTCTCTTCCTTGACTTTAAAATAACCGGGTGTTACAATCTTATTTTGATAAATCTATCATAGTCTAGGCAACTCAGATAAAGTGGTTGCATATGCATCTAGGCAACTCAAAGGAGGTGAAAAGAACTATACTTCTCATGATTTAGAATTAGGAGCAGTAATATTCGCACTTAAGATTTGGAGACATTATCTATATGGGACTATGTGCAAAATCTGTACATACCATAAGACTTTACAACACATATTTAATCAAAATATATTAAATATGAGACAGAGAATATGGGTAGATATTAACTAATTATAATTGTGAGATCAAATATCACCCACGAAAGACAAAACATAGTAGCTGATGCTTTAAGCAAGAATGAGAGAACCAAGCCATTACGAGTCCATACCATGAGATTCGAATTATGCTCGGATTTATTAACTCAAATTTGAGAGGCCTAGCAAAAACATGAATTAAGAATTGTAGGGCAGATTAAAGATCTGAAAGTTATGTCAAATGGAATCTTGAGATTCAAACAAAGAATTTTGATTCCTAATAATGATCAGCTTAGAGAAACCATCTTAAGGGAAGCACATAAGTCTAGATATTCTATACATCTAGGAAATAATAAGATGTATTAAAATTTAAAGAACCAATATTAGTGGCCAGGAATGAAGAATTCTGTTTCAAAATTCATAGAAAAATATGATATATGTTCCAGGGTAAAAGCTAAATATAAAAAACCCTTAGGATATTTGCAATAACCAAAAATTCCCGAATGGAAATGTGACTAGATTACCATGGATTTTGTAACCAAATTACCAAGAACCTCAAGTGGGTATGACACAATATGGGTTATAGTGGATAGACTGACTAAATTAGCTTATTTCTTACCAAATAGAGAAGATCATAAGATAGAGAAATTAGCCAGGTTTTATATGATGGAAATTGTGTCTAGACATGGTATACCAATTTCCATAATATCTGACTAAAACTGTATTTTTACTTCAAGATTCTAGCAGACTTTGCAAAAAGCCTTAGGAACACAAGTCAATCTAAGTTCAGAATATCACCCACAAAGACATGGGCAAAGTGAGAAAACCATCCAAACATTGGAGGATATGTTACAATCTTGTGCATTAGATTTGGGTGGTAACAGGGATATGCACTTGCCATTGATAGAATTTTCATATAAAAATAGTTACCATGCTAGTATTTGAACAACTCTATTTGAAGCTCTATATGGAAGAAAGTGTAGGTCACCTTTGTCTTGGAATGAGGGAGGAGAAAACTTACAAGCCCAAAACTCATACAGTGTAAGGCCCCGATCCTAGAAACCTTACAGTTGGTCATTCATAGCAATTAAAACATTAATCATTACAAATAAACGAGCTTAAGCAACGAAAATAATTTATCAAAAGCCATTCATTTCATTTAAAACATTGTTGTTAAGCAATACATCATCATTGACTGTTTACAAAGGACTTGTTTATATGCATTACAAAACAACAGCAACACAGAGTACGAATGGATGTCAGACTTTCCCTGCCGAGTAGCTTCACGCTCGTGCCATCCTTAGCAATAATTACCTACCAACTGAAAATGTAGAAAATTCAGCATTGCTGAGTGAGCTCTAGTTTTATAAGTAATAAAATACTTTCTATATGTTGTATAAGAAAATACTCTTTTCTGTAAAATACAACTTTGTACTGTACATGCAAGCACGCATCAACTATATGAACAAATATTGTTCCTTCTCTTTACTGTAGGCCTTGTCTATTCTATAAACTTTTATCTTTATGTTTCACTTTCTGTATGGACGAGTGAGCAGTACCCCAACTATATGCGCGATGGAAAACGGGTGATGGACCATTTATATCCCTCGAAAGGGTCAACTGTATCCCCCGAAAGGGTCAACTGTATCCCCTGAAAGGGTCAATTGTATCCCTCGAAAGGGTCAAATGTATCCCTCAAAAGGTTCGTTGTACTATGTACAAGGCCAACCCAATCACCCAGGACATGCTGCAAAGGTCCTGCTAATCTCAATTGATTGACCCTATGTGCATAATAGGGTAGCTAACCCGTAGCACAGTTGAGCTAACGACAACATGGTCGTGTACCTCCTGTAAGCTTGCAAGACTTGTTAACATTTTCATTAATGTTCCTCTTCTTTCTTTATTGCTCATTCACTTTATTATTACTATATACTTTACGTTACGATAATAACATACCACGTAAAGTCACATACTATGGGTAATAATAATAATAGCAATAACAATAATAAGAAACAATCATAATCAATCATATCATGCATGAAACAACATTACTAATAAGCCCTTAGTCAACCTCGGTCAAAACCCTAAGGCACAGACTCCCAGAAAAATAATGTAAAAATTTCTAAGTCTTAGGCGTATGGGAACTATTTGGGCGCATGAGCCCTGTTTGGGCGTTTCATCCTTATGTAGGCGCATCAACCAACACTTACTCATTTTCACTCTAGGTGCATGAACTATTCAGGCTCATGGACACTATTTGTGCATATGAACACTTAGACGCATGAGTAATTCTGGCGCATGGACACTTAGGCGCATGGGCCACTTGGGCGCATGGGCACTATTGGGGCGCATGGGCACTATTGGGGCGCATGGCCCTAACCTTAGTCGTCGAGCTAACATTTCTTGATGCATGGGCCACTGTTCAGGCGCATGGATCACACTTAGTTCTTACTATGGCATTTTTAGGCGCATGAGCCTTATCTAGGCGCATGGACCTTCTGTTCAACATGTTTCGAGTATGTTTTCAACCCAATCATAGATTCCATCTGTTCTAAGCTTAATGTAGCTATTCTAAACATGAATAACCTATGAGCATTAAAGAATCACATTCATTCATGCACAAAACGTATGGGCATACATACTCAAACATTTGAAAATCTTTTACATACATTTTCAGCCCCAATGATATTTGAAAACAAGTAAAAACCAGGGTCTAGAACTCACCTAATGCAACTTGGGTGTTTCTTCCTTTCTAACCCTCTTGCTAATGAGTTCAAACACCTAAAAACAACAACACACACACGCACACCCGAGCACAAACGCAACACATAAGCACATAAGCATGTAACCGGGATAAAACCCGTCATAAACATGTAAAAACCACGAATTCATACATTGAATTCGTTCGCTTCTTCTTCTTATTCCACAAACCGAGAGTTCTCTTCTGCTCTCTCTCTCTCTAGAACCAAAGAAAAATGGTGATGTGAAGTGAGGGTGGGCGGCCATGCCAACGTTTACACCAACTTTTCAAAGTTTTGTCCTTTTGGACACTTTTGGTCCCTCCACTTGGACCTTATAGCTTTTCTTCCTTTTATTCTTAATTTCTTGTCTTTTAGAAAAATAACCAGGTGTTACATACAGGAGACATCTAATAAGATCTTTGAAATCAAAGATAAACTGAAATCAGCACGTGATTGAGAGAAAAGCTATCCTTATAAAAGAAGAGAGCTAGTATATTTTCAAATCGAGGATAAAGAATACCTAAAGCTATCACCCTCAAAAGGAATTATCCGATTTGAGAAAAGAAATAAGCTAATCCCTAGGTATGTTGATTTTGAGATAATTGAAAGAATTGGTCCTATAGCATATAAGTTAGAGTCACCTAGGGAGTTAAGTGAAGTACATAACGTTTTTCATGTATCTAATTTAATGAAATGTCTAATAGATGAGACATTAAAAGTACTAGTCCAAGAAATCAAAATAGATACAAACCTGTATTTTGTAGAGGAACCAATAGCCATCATGGACAAAGAGGTAAAGAGTTTAAGAAGATGTAGAATTCCAATAGTAAAGGTCAAGTGTAACTCAAAAAGAGGACCCGAATTTACAAGGGAAAAAGAAGATGAACATAAAAGGAAATATCCTCAGTTAAACTGAATAAAAAAAGGAAATACAAAAATAAAAGTTTCCGCACAACCTTTGGAAAGAGCCTACTAGTGAATTTCGGAACGAAAATCTTTTTACGGGGGGGGGGGGGGGGGGATGTGACAACCCTAAAAACTAAGGTTAGGTAAACTAATGCTTTAAGAAACTATTATAGATTCTATTTATACTCCATTAAATTACTAAAGTAATGTTATTTGACTAACTCCGTATGAAATATTATATGTTTTGAATATGTTATATGAGCATGCATGCACCCATGTATAAAAATTTACATATGCATGCTTATGAATACTCATGAACTTTGTGATCTTTGAACCATATGTGTTAGTTACCAATCATAAGGCTAGGTGATTAGTTAGCTTAATATAAGATGTTTTAACTACATGTATTTCTTTAAAAACTTAAACAAACACCACTAAACAAGATTTCATAAAAGAACTTTGAATCAAAACTAAAACAAATCACATCTTGAACACCTAAACAACAAGATAACTTAGCCATAGTCTCGGCCCATTAGGACACTAAGACACCCGATTAAGCACCTATACCTTTGTCTAAACCTAGCTTAATGACTAAGAAAGTTATTAGCACTACAAGTTGACACCTAGACACTCCATTACACTAATCATGACCCTACACCCCCACCTTGCATTACTTGACACTAACCCACTCCTTAAACCGCCAGCTACCCGGCCCCTCCTTAATCACCCATTAACCTGCCACCTTAGTACCTAAGTAGGACACCTAAGGACCCTCAAACTCACACCTCAACCCCTTAGTATAGGACTAATGATGACAAGCTCTCCTTGAAACACTCTCGGGCACATGAAGATGGAACCATAAACATCCTTGACTGCCACTTCTCTTGATACTCTCTCTGTTAACATACAATCAAACCACCATCTCTTGCACCAAGCCACCTCTTGCACTAAGCGGATTCCTAAGAAAAAAGAGAATCTTCACTTGTATCATAATCAATCTCCAAGTTCAAGAATCATTCTTCCAAGTGGATCATCCACGGGTAGTCAAGCCTATTTTCTTAAGTTTCTTGCATCCACACTCAAGGTTTGATCACTAAACCAATTAGAAAGAAATATATGTGTGTGGTTTAACAAAACACACATAAACCAACCTTTAAGAATCATCAAGATCATTCCCGAAATTCATAAACAATTGATGTTATTCGAAGATTCAATGAGAATAGAATTCAAAAACTGAACGCTTGAAAGCTTTTTAGAATTTACAAATCAATACAAAAAATTTAAGTATTAAAACATAGATGTTCTTGATGAATTGAAATAAATATTTAATTGACTATGATTGTGGAAATAAAATTAGAAAATCATTGGAAGAATATTAGAGTTAGCATTCTATAAAAATTGGTGTAAAATAATAGGAAGTTTATTTTATACAATTTGTTCAAGAAAACGCCAGAAAATTTTATTTCAGAAGCTCCAAACTTGACAAAAATCTTGAAAAATTAGATAACAACTCTGATATTTTATAGCAATTCGTGAATAATTGTTTTGATTTAATTCGCAATTATGCGTGAGTTATATATTTTATAATATTCTGTAATTGGAAATTTTGGGAAAATATCCGGACATAGAGTTAAATCACGAATATTTACCTAAATTGTGATATTTAAATAGAGCACTATGTATGAATTTTAGAATTTTTAGTGATGTTTTAATATTTCTGATGATTTATATGGAACTTGTAAAATTGTAGTAAATTATTTATTATGAATTATGGGTGTGAAATTTTATAAAATAAACTATATTTTTAAATATTCATTCTACTAGAATTGATGATTTTGCAAAAAACAGAAGCCGTCAGTTTAGAATTTTAAATTAAAATGCTGGAAATTTTAAAGAAATTTTTTATCCTAACAAATAAATTATTTTACAAGAATATCTTGATTTGACTGGAAATAAGGTGAGATTCATAGCCATTTTTTACATTTATGATTTTTGAGGGAAAAAGATACTATTTATTATTGATGTTATTATAAGTGAGATTTTGAGATATACTGTCATTATGTTACAACCATTAATTTAGATGCAGAACTGTCTGGTAATATACGTAACGCTACTTTAAAAAATATATCTTGTATCAACAGGATGAGTGTTGTGATGCTATATTATTTGATTTTGTGATTTATACTATGAAAGTTATAAATCGTCTAACTTATAAGTATGTATGGTTGTAATCTTATTTATATTGCATCAATATATTTTCTTGAATAAACCTATGTTCTCACCAATATTATGTTGACTATTTCGAGTATGCTTTTTCAGGTTACTAGAATGACTAACAGTATTATGTTTTCCTTTGATGTGGACAATGGATGGGGCAAGGTAACGGGAAGTACTTGTGTTAATTTAACTATAAACATGTATGATCTTAGTTTGACTATGTATGCTCACTTTTGCTACTATTAAAGATTAGCAGTTAATAAAACTTTTTGTAATAGGGTTATGTCAGATTTTGAAAAAGTTTAGTTGTAATGTAACCCAAACTCATATCTATCTATGTTAATGTTATGTTATATCACCTATTATATTATTTTTTTCATTTACTTTGAAATCAATGTGTTCTGAGCTAAAATGTCACACTCAAGCATTTCACACTTCCGCCTCGATGTGATAGTATATATGGAGGCTATCATCATGATGCTTTCTAGCGAGAACCTCTCCAACTTAAGCTAATGAAAATACAAAATATATGTTGTATAATCAAAATAAATATTCAAAAACTAAAGTAACTATCTAGGTAATAAATATAATCATATTTTTAATACCCTGTTGTGAGCTAAACAATATAGATATTCAAGAGATTCTAGATGAGTGAAATACTTTGCTTGCAAAGCTTTGGTTAGTATATTTATTATATCTTCCTTTGTTACATAGAATTGAACTTTATCATATATGTTGAGTTTTTATTAAGTGTTGAATTGAATAATATTGTACTTGTTTTCACAATAGATTTCCATGGGATGTTTAAACTTTACAATTATAATTCTTCTAAGATTCCTATGAGCCAGATAGCTTCTCATCATGTCATGGACAAGCCAATATATTAGCTTCTATAGATAATAGTGCTACCATCTTTTACTTCTTGGATTACCACTATATTGTCATTTAACCTAAATGCAACACATATCGTGAAATGCTATTGTTTGTCATCGATGTTTTCTTCATAATAATTGTTGTTGAACCTAATCAGTTTTGTGTTGCTTCCCTTTGAGTACACTAATCCATCGTCAAGTGTTCCTTTAACATCCTTTAATATTATTTTGTTTTCTTTCTAATGAATTCTCTTAGGTCTTTCAATGAAAATTACTTACTTTGCTTGTAGTTGACATAAGTCTTGTTTATTCAATAAAAATGACTTACTTTGCTTGAAGTTGACATAAGTCTTGTTTTAGATGCATGATCACATTACCGATGAAACTTTTGTATATGTTAGGGTTCACTTCCTTTTCCGAATTATCTCTTAATAATGGGTGTCCATACTCTCTAGATGTAGTTACTAACCTACAATCATTAATATTTAACCTTTCTAATAGATTCCTTTGACATTTTTTAGGAGATAGTATAATGTTTCCCAGATCGTATGCTACTTCCATCCCAAGAAAGTACTGTAAGACTCCATATCACTCATGTCAAATTCTTTTTGATTGAATCTTTAACTTTAACATCATATACATTTAGTAATTAGCAATATTTAGTCCCTCTACAAATAAGCATACCAATATCATATTGCTCTTCATTTTCTTTATGAATGAAGTGTGTTTATATGTGCATTTTTCTGAAACCATGTTCGTAAAGTAATAATTAATGTGCCTATACTAGGTACATAGGGCTTTAGACCACAGAATGTCTTTTTTAAATGACAACCCGTCTATTCTTCACCTTACCTTACATATCCCTTGTTTCTCTATGCAAATTTGTTCATTCATGTTTCCATTTAGGAATGATGACTTTACATCCATTTGATCCAGGTACTAGGCACATGTAGTTAAAGCTAATACTAAATAAACATTTTTAAAATATATAACACATGGAAACATATCTTGATAATCAATTTCATATTTCTATTTGTAGCCTTTTTCTTAGGTTAAAACATTATTTAAATTTCATTGGCACTGTTCTTTGGAAGTCTATAGAGAAAGGATCACACATTCCTATAATCAGTGATGGGCCTGATAAAGGGTTTGTTTATAATAAAGATTCTCAAGAACCCTATCCTGAAGATGGTCTTCAAGGAGATGATTGAGAAGAGTAAAGAATAATATCAAAGCATATTCCTTGATGTGTAAAGGACTACCTCTCGAAGTTCTTGCAAGGCTTGATGGATATCAAACTGGATACACCATGTATAAAGCCTTAAAAACCATTTGTGAAGGATGAAAGGAGATTCAAAATCTCAAGAAACAAAATTTGAAAAGGCAATTAGAACTGTTTCAACATTTGTCTGGAGTAACCATAAATCAGATGATGAACAGATTTGTTCAACTTACAACTAAGATGTCAACAGCTGGTATTAAGCCTAATCTTGAAGATCTAAATCTTCGACTACTAAATGCTTTACCCTTATCATGGAAACAAACAGTAACCTTACTAAAGCATACTGAGAAATTCCCTATGGATCTAGATCTACTCATTGCCAAGATAGAGTCAGTAGAGATTGATGAAAGCTCAAGGAATAATGATAAAGCAGCATCAATGTCTTAGTATCAGTTTGTTGCTTCTCCTGCAAACACTATTGAAAATGCATTCATTGAAAAAAGTGAGAAAATTACAGAAGAAGAGGGAGATTTATTTATTGGAGCGGGATTTTTCACTGATTCATCATTTACTAGTGCTCCTGCTTATACAACTCAGTCTCATTCTCAATCTCCTCCTAAATATTAGTCTTAAACATCTAATGTTCAAACAGAGACTTCTTCATCTAACTCTGCTAAATATAGCAAAGTTAAAGATGTGATAAACATCCTATTAGAGGATGAAGAATCTAAAACTACATTCACTGCATTTTTGGCTAATTTTCAAGCATATCAAGGTAGCCATTTAACTCAATTAGACCTTGTTTTGTAGGATTTGTTTGAAATAGATCCTTAAGATGTTGAAGAGATGGACTTAAACTGGCAGATGGTGATGCTTGCTTACACGACACAAAAACACTCATATGTTAACAGGAAGTACAAGCCAAGTGCTAACAAGACTGTTGGGTTGATAAGTCAAAATCAAGGTGTCTTAACTGTAATAGTTATGGACATTTCTTTGGAGAATGCAAAGCTCAAAGGAATAATGGAGGAAATTCTCAATCAAGTTCTAGCAATCAAAGGTTTCAACCAACTTAGAAGACTTTTCAAAAGCCTTATCAAAGTCTTCCTATGCCTGAGCTTAAGATGAAACAAAACCATCTGATGAAACCAAGAAAGCTTTAGTAGTCAGCATTAAAGATGATTATGATTGGAGTGCATATGCTGAATAGTTTACTAACAATTTAACATCAAGTTTATCTCTTGTTACACAAATCCATGGAGAAGACTGGTCAAAAAATAATCATCCAAAGGTGGAAGGTGAGAATGAATAAGATGATTATGATTGGAGTGACAAATCTCATCATAAGGAGGATACAAATGAAGTAGCTCTAATAGCATAGTCTGATCAACCTAAGGTTGACACTTCATCTTCAAAATCTAAAACCTTATCTCCAAAATTCCCTAAAATCCCATCTGAAGTGAGAGAGAAATTCTGGACAAAATCATGCTATGAACATATTGAATACTATATAAACTACTCATATAAAATATGTGAGAAATTAAAACAAGAAATCTGATCATAAAACAGATCAAAAGATTATTTCTCTTCAAACTTCATGGAACAAAACACTAAAAGAACTAGAAATTGTCTCTAAACATTTGGAAGAGATGACCAAAAATCTTGAACAGGAGAAGATAGCACATGCTGCTACTCAAATGGATCTTGCTAAAGCAAAAAGTTCAAAAATGATTGTAGAAAAACTGGTAAGTGAGAGAAAAGATAAACAGAAAGCAGGGTTAGGTTTCACTCATGAACCTATGCCTAAATCTATTACAAACACTTTACCAGAGAACTTTAATACACATGATCATTCTCCTAAGAATAAAGCTAAACTTAAAGAATTTCAGGTCAAAAACAAGAATTTAGAAGAAGAAAAGGAAAATGTAAAAGCTTTTGTTGAAAATGATCAAGAGAAGATTAAAAATGGTCATCCAATCAAGATAAAATCTTATGAACCAAAACAAACCAAACAAAACACTTGTGATTAATTCATTCTGTATTAGAAGAAGTGAAAGTTCAAAGCAATGAAAAAGATAAACAACAGGTAGGAACATCAGAAGATTCAAACACCATTACTCTAAAACAAGTTCAATCTGAAAAGGAATCTTCTTCTGACGATGTTCCATCTCGGAATAAACCAAGTTCTTCTAAGTCAAAGAATCAAAGAAGAATAAAGAAATCATCAAAAACAAAATATGAACAAAACAAAAGTTTAGAAAAGTTGATCAAAGCAACAAATCAGGCACAAGACTTAAACCATAAAATTTGTGTCAGCCGGTTGTTAAATATGAATTCTCTTCAAACCAACAAGGTGAATACTATGAACAAATCTCACTCTGATTTGAAATGAAGTTGAGATTCTAAGACTTCCGCCGTAGCAAAAAGATTTGTTCCTAATGAATTCAAGAAGGAAGTTCATGTTAAACAGATGCAAAATAATTTGGCACAAAATTAAAATGTGAAAAATGAAAAACAACAGTTTAACTATTTGACACCAAAATATAAAAATGAATCAAATATAGTGTCAATGTCAAAAGTTAACAAACAGTTGTTTATAACTCCACAAAAGTACTGTGAAATATGTGATATGAAAAATCACAATACTATTGAGTGCTATTTCAAAAAGTACTGTCACATATGTGACATGAGAAATCATTCCACAACAGATTGTTATTTTAACAAATACTATACTTATTGTGATTAGAAGACTCACAATACTACAAATTGTTATTTTGAAAAGAGATCACATACTAGAGGATTTAAAAAATCAAACATGAGCAAAGGTTATGTTAATCCTCAATATATGAGAAATCAAACTATGGATTTAAAACATTAACTAATCAACCTTCATTAGGTTTGAGATCTTTTAAAAAGAACAATTACGTGAGATCTAAATAAAATGTGCAAGAACAATTCATACCAAGATCAGTAAGAATGACTAATAAAAAGGTTAGTTGTCAATACGAGTCAAAAAATGATCAATCAAATGGTATGAATGTTTTCAAAAATAACTCAAACAATTTTCAAAACAAGATTGGTAAATTCAACAAGAATAAACCGATTTGAATAATCTTCATTACAAACAATTTACCATTGTTGGTAAATTCGGAAAACACAAGACCATCTCGGCTAGGGTGGATATCTCAACTTAATTTTCTTGTTATGTAGGTACGCCCAAGAAGACCACATAATACATTATATGTGGATAGTGGGTGTAGTCGGCATATGACAGGCAATCCTGCCTTGTTACAAGATTTGAAGTTAAAGGTTGGAACACACGTCACCTTTGGTGGTGATGCAGGTGGAAAAATAACAGGAAAAGGAACAGTATCAAATGGGATAATAAGCTTTGACATAGTCAATTTTTGTTCACACTTGAACTTTAATCTTTTAAGTGTATCCCAAATATGTGATAAATCATACTCTGTTCTATTTGATGATTCATTCTATTATGTTCTGAAGCCAGGTTTTCAGATAAGCAAAGACTGGGTAATTGTTATAGCTGAAAGGGATAGAGATATATACGAGCTGGATATGTCTCAAGTTGAGCCTTCAACTGAAACAACATGCCTATTTGATAAACATCAAATGTTGAAAGCCAGCTTTGGCATAGACGTCTCGAACATTCAAATTTCAAGAATATAAACAAGCTTGTATCAGGAAATCATGTCATTGGACTTCCATCTAAGATGTTTGCAATGACTGATCACTGCGGAGCATGTTTGAAAGGAAAGCAACACAGAGCGTCTTATAAGGCCAAGCTCATAAACTCAACTTCCAAACCTCTTCAAATGTTACATATGGACCTTTTTGGACCAACAAATGTCAAGAGTATTGGACGAAAATCATATTGTTTAGTTATCATTGATGACTATATAAGATTTTCATGGGTTTTTTTATGCTAAATCTAAAACGACTGATTTACTGAAAGAATTTATCATTAAAGTTGAAAATCAATTAGAAAATAAAGTGAAAATAGTAAGAAGTGATAATGGAACAGAATTCAAAAATGCAAACATTGAATGTTTTGTGCTCAGAAAAGGATAGCTCATCAGTTCAGTGCTCCCAGAACTCCTCAACAAAATGGAGTTGCTGAAAGGAAGAATAGAACTCTGATTGAAGCTGCTCATTCTATGTTAGCTGATGCAAAAATTCTTATCACTTTTTGGGATGAAGCTATATCAAATGCGTGTTTTATTCAGAACATAATGTTAATTATGAAGGATAAAATGAAAATCCTTATGAGTTAATGTTTGAAAGAAACCCGAACATAAACTTTCTAAAATCATTTGGTTGTCCTGTTATGATTCTTAATTCAAATGATCACTTAGGAAAATTTGAAGCAAAATCTGATAATGGATTTTTCGTTGGATACTCATCTGTTTGAAAAGCCTATCGAGTGCATAACTCTAGGACGAATATAATTCTTGAAACATTCAACGTTAAATTTTTGGAAAATTCTTTTCCATCAGTTTCAAATGGTCATGCATGGTTATTTGATTTAGATTCATTATCAAATTCTCTTCAATCTGACTTGTTTAATCAATCAAATTGTTTTGATTCTACAGGCCAGAAGAAATCTAGAGGAGATCTTGGATCTTTCAGTGAGGATTCAGATTCTGATGACCCAGATGATTCTAGCTCAGACTACCCATTTTTATCATTTGTCAAGGACTTAACAAGTCAATTCAATGACAATAATCATGATAATACAGCTTCAGATCATTCAGTCTCATTTGATCAGGAAGAATCACAACCAATTCCTAATGATAGTAATGAGTTTGTGCAACCTGAGTCTGGAACATCATCCATCTCTGGTGATGCAGTTGATACTGGTAACTTTGATTACTTTATTAACTCACTGAGACAAGTTCCAAACTTCAATCCACATTCTTGTAATTTGTTACATCAGCTCTCCAACTTAATTAAACAAATCTGGATGTTAATGTTCACTTTGATGAGATTCTAACATCTCGTATTCACAAGAATCATCCAATTTCTTAGATTATTGGTCCATTGAATGAGAGAACAACAAGGAGTAAATTAAACCAAGCAAACTTTTGCTTATACTCTTGTTTTCTTTCTCAAATTTTTCCTAAAAATGTTACCGAAGCATTAAAGGAAAATGGTTGGATAGAAGCCATGCAAGAAGAATTACTTCAATTTCACAAAGAAGAAGTGTGGAATTTAATGGATTTACCTGAAGGAGAAAATGCCATAGGCATGAAATTGGTTGTTTAGAAATAAGACTGATGATCGTGGTGTAGTAATAAGGAACAAAGCGAGACTTGTTGCACAATGATACACACAGGAAGAAGGGATAGATTATCATGAGGTGTTTGCACTAGTTGCAAGACTTGAATCCATTTGAGTTTTCCTAGCCTATGCTTCATTCATGAAATTAAAGTGTATCAAATGGATGTAAAGGGTTCCTTTTTATATGGTCCTATCACTGACGATGTGTTTGTGAAGCAACCTCTGGGCTTTGAGGATGTAGAATTTCCACATCGAGTGTATAAGCTGAGTAAAGCTTTATATGGACTTCATCAAGCTCCTAGAATTTGGTATGAGACATCATCACAACACTTAATCCAACATGGATACAGAAGAGGGAAAATTGATCCAACTTTATTAATAAAGAAGGATAACGATGATCTCTTATGTGTACAAGTGTATGTTGATGATATCATATATGGTTCTACAAGTCCAAAATTGTGTAATGAATTTGAAGATATCATGAAATCTCGCGGTTCCAAATGAGTTCTATGGGATAGATTAATTTCTTTCTTGGACTTCAAGTCAAGCAAACTGATGATGGAATTTTTATCAATCAAGAGAAGTTTGTTGACAAGCTCTTGAAGAAATTTAAGTTGCAAGGCTATCAATCCATACGAACTCCAGCAGATGTAAACACCAAGATTGAACCTGATCCAAAAGGAAAATCTATTGATCAAACGCTACACAAATCAATGATTGGTTCTTTGATGTATCTTACTGCATCTAGACCAGACATTATGTATGCTATTTGTGTTTGTCCTAGGCATCAATCAGACCTGAAAGAATCTCACTTAATTGCTGTCAGACGGATATTCAGGTATATCAAAGGTAAACCAGCTTTAGGGCTTTGGTATCCTTACGAGGGTAACTTTGAACTACACGGATATACAGATAATGATTATGGTGGATGTTGTCAAGATAGAAAATTTACTTCGGGTAGTTGTCAATTTCTTGGTCCCCGATTAGTCTCATGGCAATGTAAGAAACAAACGAATGTCTTTGTTTCAACTTCAGATGCTGAGTACATTGCTGCATCAGCAGGATGTTCTCAAATCCTCTGGTTGCAAAATCAACTACTGGATTATGGGTTAAATTTTCTTAAAAACCTATTTACATTGATAACACTGCAGCTATGTTCATTACAGCTAATCCTGTTCAACATTCAAAAACAAAACATATCAAAATTCGATATCATTTTCTCAGAGATAACTCTGAAAAAGGGTTAATCATATTGATTCAAATTGCAACAGAAAAACAGTTGGCGGATCTATTTACTAAAGCCTTCCTACCAGGACAGTTTGAGTAATTTAGTGGATTCAATTGGTCTTATTAACCATATGTGAACTCCCTAAATCAAAAGACCATCATAAGTGATCCCCTTAATGTTAATTGCTCATTTGTATTTTGTGTCTGTGTTTTTTTTTAAAAACCAAATACAAAAATTATAAAATCAAAACTCCAAAAATAGAGTCTTTTTCTAAGTCTAAGTTTATTTTTAGACAAGAATCCATTTTTGCAATATGTGAGAAATGATAGTATATTAGTGAGATCAAGTTGCATATTTAACTAATTAATAAAGTCTGACATGATCAGATATGCTATGTAGACAATATCATGCTAATATACTGAAAAAGTAAATTCTTTAATTACACTAAATCTTTATATTTGTGTGTATTCATCTGAGTACTGTTGAGATGTATTGGCTTATCAGATTGATTTCTTGTTAAGCTACACCACTCACACCTGATGGTGATGTGATTAATCATGAGATCTGTTACAAGTATCATATCACTTCTTTGTTATGAGTCATCACAGACCTAAAGTGCTGAGATATCCTTTGTTGTAAGTCATTACAGACCTGGATTTTCTCTTTGATGCAAAAGATGCCAATGTGCACAATCTATTCAAATGGATAGATAGAGCTGCTCAAATGGTTATTCATGATCATTCTCTATTCATTTAAGTAACATGAGCTCCGGTTATACATATGGTTTAGGTAAAAAGTTAGGTATGTGTTCTTTCTTGCATGTCTTGATGATAGTTGAGCTCTCTAAGTCTCTGTATGATCTACATCATGTTATATCTAAAAATATATTCTCATCAATCCAAGAATTAAAAAAGAAAGTGAGCTGATAATTTGTCAAAAACACTCATTTTATGTCTTAGATCTTGTGTCTCCCTTGCTGTGATATCACTAACCTAGAACACATTTGATCAGGATTTATTCATTGTCTATGACTATTCACATTTTTTTTATTTTAATGTGCTGATCTTCATTGATATGATGTCATTGTAGACATGAATTCTTTGTTTATACTAGATTTTGATTCTGATTTCATTTTGATTTTATGCATGTTTTATGTGTGTGAAGGCAATATAACAATGAGACGTGTCAAACTTAAAAGTTTAGGGGGAGTAATAAATAGAAGAGTTTTTTCTCAGAAAATCAAAATAAAATGTTGAATTGAAAGGATGATGCTATATGTTCAAAGTGTATGTGAGTTCGATAATGTAACTTTTGAAAATGATGATATGAACCTATATAAATTTGCAAGTGGAAATGTTTCTTGCAAAAGTTGAAAAATAGATATTTGATTATCTTTTGAGATTAAAATAAAGGGAAACATAAACTTTAAAAAGTTAATCAACAAGTGAAGAATTAAAAAATGTTAAAAAATCAAATTTGAGTGTGCAAAATGTAAAAAGATCAAATTTGAGGGTCTAAAATGTAAATTTTGGGAAATTCAATATTATGCTTAAAATGTTTAAATATTAGTATGAAATATTACTAATATGTTTAAACAGTGTGCAGGTGAAGAATTTTGGAAAACATAAGTGTAAGACTCATGAAAGTCAACTCAAAGTCAACTCGTGCGCCTAAATAGTGTTCATACGTCTAAATAGGAGCATGGTGATCTTTCAGGAAATTATACAATTGTTTGGGCATTTTTCATATTCCATGTGTTTAAACAGTTGCAATAAGTACATGAGTTTAAGCAAGTGTTTGGGCGTTTCACACAATTCCACACACCTAAACAGTGATAAAGAGTCTGTTTTTAACAAAGTGTTGAAATTTTTCAAGAGTTACAAGTGTTAGACATTTCAGGAACTTCATGCGGCTGAACAGTGCTAAAGTGCCTAAACAGTGCTTATGCGTCTATACAGTGCTCATGCGGCTGAATAGTTCTCATGCATCTGAGTCAATACGAATAAACAGTGCTCATACGTCTCATTATTTTGTGAATTTTAGGGTTTCATAGGCACAAATAGTGCTCACGCGTCTAAAATTTCACTTAATATGTGTTGAACACTTACACTTGCTTCTCATTCACTCTCAAAATTCTCCAATCACAACTTTCCGAACAATCGGCCCTGGTCTTCATCGAACTCTCTGATTTTCATTGTTTGAAGCAAATCTGTGTTGTTTGATAGATATTATTTGAGTTTATAAACGTAAGTTTGTGATTCAATTCAGTAGATTTTGGTTAAAACATGTCGATTGGCATAGTCATTTGATAGCTATTTGGGCGTTCGAACACTATATGATTGAACATTCAAAGTTTAACTAATCAAATCTTAATCATGTCTAAATTTGATTCTGGATTATTGATATGTATCAAATTTCGAGCAATTTGATATATTGTTCTTCAACTGAAATCATGAATGATGTTGATGATAGTTTGCACAGCCGGGTCTTCGAAGAAAGAAGAAGAAGATGAACAGTCAAATTCAATTTTTGAAAAATAAATAAAAAATTATTTTTTTAAATAAAAAGTAGATGAATGAGAATTCAATCAATTGATTAATAAAAATGATAGATAAAAATTGAATAAAATTTAAGAGTTCACAAATTGAATTCATAAGTAAAAAGTAAAAATTGAATTCAACATTACAAATGCAAATTCATACGTAAATTTTAATGTTCTAATATTCTTTTTCTCTATATTTTTGTAGATGGCAGCTTTGAAATTTGAGCCTAAACATAATGTTGCTGCATTCGTAGATGATGAAAACAGGGAGGCAGCTCGTTATGAAGAGATTATTCAATTTCTGCTAAGATCAAAATATGTCCATGTAATGTGTGCTAGACCTTTGATAAATGCAAGTTTAGTCAAAAGATTTTGGAGAACAGCAAACATAGAAAGAGATGAAGAAGGGAATAATGTTTTAAGAGCTTTCATTACATCTAATAGAATGCTTAAAGTCTCTGAACAAGCAATCAGAACAGCTCTTAAACTTGGAGAAAATGACCTAGAAGACTTATCTGAGTATACTTTTAATGAATGTAGAGATGTATTTCTACAAATGGGTCATCCTGATCATTTTCCAAAGAAACAATACTTCAGAGCTAGAGTGTATAAACACTGGAAACTGCTATGTTATATATTTCAACATTGCATGTTTAAAAGAAGTGCTGGTTGGTATTCATTCCCGGTGGACATTGCATGTCCTATTATTGCTTTAGGCACAAACAGAAGGTTTAACATGGCTAAGTGGATAATGAATGGATTCATTTTCAATCTTGAAAGAGGAAAAAGAAATAAATACTTAATGTATCCTAGATTTCTCCAAATGCTCATTAATGAAGAGAATCTAGACTTATATGTTGAAGAAATTGAAGGAGATAAATTGCAATTGGAGCACATCTCTGAATCTGTTTATAAAAGACTGGCTATGATCACTGGTGCTCAAAACATTCCTTTATTTGATTATATAAGGAATGTTACTATGGATGAAGTAGACATCAATCAACTACACTATCATTTATCTGAAGATGAACAAATAGATCCAAATGATCTTATTGAGGATGTTGTAGATGATGTGATTCATGAAGATGATGAAGAAAGTGAGGATGAAGCTTTCGAAAGCTCATCAGATGATGATGATGATGATGATGATGATAATGATAATAATGATGATGAAGGTAATTATGGCACTGAAGCACATCAAGAAGCTATTGATGAATGGAATAATGAATATAATGTCAATGAAACTCAAAACTTAAAGAAGAAACTATTGATGTTGATATTCATGATGATTTTGTACATGATGGTCAAGGAGATGAACTAGTTATTATTGCTCATGAAGAAGATTAACAAAAAACTTTTGATTTTGATTTCATGAATGATATGTCATTTGAACCAGTATTTCAAGCCAAACTGAATGAAGAAGTTGAAGAAATTCTTGTGAGTACAACACACAATGTGTTGGTACAAACAGAAGAGATAATTGATGTAGATGAGATGGAAATTTTGAAAGAAGAAAATGTGATTAAAGAGAAAGAAATTTAATAATTAAAAGTTCAGAACGAAAAACTAAAAGAGATGAATATATCTCTTGAAAAGGAAATTCAAAAGTTAAAGGATGAAAACTCTAAGTTGAAAGAAGAAAGTTTACTGAAAGATGAAAAGATTGTGAGCTATGCAAAAGACAAAGAAGATGCTATCAAAAATTTTGAAGTTATGATAAAGGATTATGACAATCTTGAAGAGAAATTTAAGAAATTATCTGATGAAAATGAGAAATTGAAAGGTGAATTAATAAAGGTAAAAGAACCTCAAAAGCCTTCTCACCAGAACAAATGGTAAGTTTTGAGATGATTGTTGAAGAGAATCCTAAGGTGATCAAAGGCAAAAGGAAACTTGATCATGTAGCAGAAACAATTTTAACAGAGTCATCTTCAAAAGTAAAAAGAATTGAAGAAACTGTTGAAGGGCAAATCAGTCAAAAACAAATTGAAGGTTTTGAAGACATTGATCATATGAGTATTCCAACATTAAGGTCTTGGTTGCAAGCTAGGAACTACCCATTGAGGAAATTGAAAAGATTACAATCAGTATCTTTGAGGAATCTTGTTAGAAGTTTTCAAGAAACCGAAAAACAATTAAAGAAGATGATCATACTTGTTACTGATAATCCTTAATACCTTGAGATTACCAAAAGAACAAGAGTCTTGAAGCCTCAAGAGATTAAACAAATGGCAAGAAAATCAGATGCTCATGATAGCAGAAAATATCTGATTAAAAGTTTTCTCATACTGAAATGCAAGCATATAAAGCCTCTTCTGAGCAAAGACAAATTTTTATAATGCCAGATCTACTGAAGACTTGGTGAGAAATGCATTACAAAAAGGATAATCGATTGCTGAGTGTTGAATGCTATGATGGCTCCTGATTTCACAAACCAAGTAAAGATAATAGCATGGAAGTATGATGAGATATTTGATGCATTTTTAATAAAAAGAGTAAATGCTATTTGTGATGTATATCACTTTTACTCAAGCATCATTAAACTTTCGGTGCAAGACTTGAAAGAGTTAAACAGATTACCTCTAATTAGTCCATCTCATTCTAAACGTGGTAAGATGATGATAGAATTATTAAGAAGGCGATTGGATAGATCAAGCAATTTTCTTAAAAAAGATGTGATCAAGAAGACAAGGAGTACTTTGCTAATTTAAAGAAGAACAAAAAGCTTAAAGGATTACAATCTAAAGAAGAACATTCATGATAGAATTTTATGATAGATATGTTGAAAAAATCACAACTCTTGGTCTAAAGGTGATTGATGGTAATCAAAAGTCAAAACCAATTCTCAGATGGTTTTATAACTCTGAGACTTTTGAGCTTAAATTGGTCCGAATCTCAAACAATGGGACGAGGACATGATTACACGATTTGGTGCCATTGAACTAAAACTATTGCATCCATGTTATATCTTTTTTATCTATGCAAAAGTTTGAGAAAGTATCTCTAGAAGTTGCAGAGCAAGATAAGAAGTATTTCCTTTCCATCAACAATGTGATGAATGCTGCAATGGAAAGAATATCATTATGAAAAGCTCTTGCATATGCAAACATTGTTAAAAAGCATATAAAAGACATTGAGTTCATGAGAATTTCAAGAAAAGGAGTATTAGAAATATACTTAAAGGAAAGTCAAAATCCTATTGAGTTATATGTTGTTATTGATATCACATGTTTATCAAAAGATACATTGGAAAGGATGAGTAAAATGGAGATAAAGACGAATGAAGCAAAACCAGAACAAGGCATTCTTGCTAGCAAATTTAAGTCTGCTATTGCTAATGCTTTGAAAGAACAGGAGATGTATAAAAAGAAGCCAATGTTCAAGATCAAGGAAAAACCAGAAGATTTCTTTGAAAGCTGAAGATGAAAGCTGAAAGATAAAGCTAAAGTAAAGATAAAAAGAAAACAAGATTGAAGATTTTGAAATCTGAAGACCATGTAAATCTTAGGGGGAATATTATTAGTTCTCTAGAAAGATTAACATATTGTCTTTATGTGTCTTTTTACTATTTGTAATAGTATAGGGAGTAGTTTTGTAATTTTATTAGTTCCTTGTGTTTCATTATAAATAGCTTAGACTTATAGCACTTAGAGAGAGATGAAAAACTGCTTACTTACTTTGTAATTGTCTTGATATTAATAAAGCTGTAAATTTTGTAGATATCTTGCTTGATTTAATTACTTTGTTTGTATTTCTTTGAAATGTGTTCATATATCATCACAGATTGATACATTTGATCCTATCAACATTATTTGGATTAATAAATCCATTTGACTTTGATGGGTGTTTTGTCTTTAGGAGTATTTGCAAACTCCCATGTATCATTCTTCGTTATGGACTCCATTTTTCTATCCACTGTTCCCTTCCACTTAGTGTCCTTGTTTGGCCTTTAATATGTGCTTGGATCTAGATACGTATGATATGAAAATTTCAAAGTATTCTTGGGCACCTATGTTTTCTTCATTATACACTTTATTACTTACCTGTTGGAGAATGCTCAAGTATTCTTATATACATCATTCAATCCTTATTACTTTATTTCTAATGATGTTCCTTTTGTTGTCTATATTTTCATATCATATTTAGTTTAATAAACCAATTTGATTATGATAGGTGTTTGATCCTTAGAAGGATCCACTAGTTCCATTCATTATTCATCATTATGGATTCCATTTATTTATCTATTATTTCCTTCCACTATGTATCTTTGATTTCCTCTTCATATGCACCTGGATCTAATTTTGTATATTATAAAAAACCATAAAAGTTTCCTTCGACACCTTTACTCTCTTCATTATATACCTTATTTATTTTCCTTTTGGAGAATGCTAAAGTATTAATATATACATCATTCACTCCTCATGTCCTTGTTACTTCATTTTATAATGATGAACCTTCTTTGTTAATTTCATTCGTATAATCTTTATTAAAGTTTTCATAGTCATACAAACCAAATAATTATAAATCCCACAACCTGGGAGCAAGTGAATATAATGTGAATAACAAATAAAAGTCAATGCAATCCTCAAAGACATCCATTGAATTTAAATATTGCAATCATAAGGTCATCGCTAAGGCAACATCCCAAACTATCCTTAATGATTGTTACGTGAAAAGATATGCTAAGGCAGCATCCCAAACTATAACATGTAAACATGAGCATCACAACTAAACGTACGACATACACACAAAATTTATCTAAACATATTCACCCTAGGGCCCGTATGTAACACTCGGATATTTTCTTTGAAGCTGACAAAAGAAGAAAAAGAAATAAAGTGCAAAGTTGGGGGGACCAAACTTGCCAACGAGTGAATGTTAGGTGAGTGGGGGTATTTAAAGGGAGAGGACATCCCTTATCCTCTCCCCACACCCACAAATCAGCCAATAGAGAGAAGAGAAGGAGAAAAGGAGAAAAAGGGGTTTCGAGCTTGGTTCGAGTGGATTCGAGCGTGGAAATCATCGTGTAGCGGGTCTAATCGGAGCTCTTCTCATTGTGGTTGTTTGTGTGAGTTCTAGGACCCCTCTTTTACACGTTTTTGAATGATTTTTGGGCTGGAACACATCTGAAAATTGGGTTTTTGAAGTGTGTTTGTGTGTGTGTTTGAACCATTTATGTATGTGTGAGTATGTGTATGATTCGTTTGGTCTTATGTTTGGGCTTGTGTGTGCTTGAATGGTGTTGTGGTATCCATTACTAAGGTTTAGGATGGTTGATTTGGGCTTAGAATGGGTTTAGATGAGCTTGGAGGTCGAAAATGGCACATTGGGTTCGGGATGAACTACATTCTGCATAAGCTAGGGCTAGGCGACCGAATGGAGGCCATACGGCCGATTGGGGTGCGATTGAGGGTTCATTCGCACGATTGGGTTAATTTGCACGACTGAGGGCCCATTCGCATAAATGCTCATCCGCTTTAGTTACATCCGTATTAGGTCCATTCGCATGGGACTCATCCGCATTGAGTCTATTCGCATTAGTTTCATTCGCACGATTGGGTGTTCATTCGCATAGGTGTTCATCCGCATTGGTCCAATCGCATGATGTTCAGCCGCCTGGAGGCCATGCAACTGAAGGGTGTCCATATGCCCAAGTAGGGCTGGTGTACCCTAGGAAAGCATAGTTTAATTACTGGCTTTCAGAGGAAAGTGCAGATGTAAGTTTTGATGTGGAAGTTCCCTTAAGTTCATGTAAGATGTTTGTAGAGGCCCTAGAGATGATATTGGGCATGTCGATGATGTTGCATGTTTATGCATGATGTATGTATGTATGGTGCCCTATATGTTGATGATGATGTCTGTGTATGTTATGTTCCAAGTTATGATGTATGTTTATCTTTCCTGTGAATTTATGTGTTTTGTTAATGAATGAAATGAAAGTATTATATAAGGTAAAATGAAAGATAATGAAAATAGGAACATGAAGAAGAATGTATGCATTAATAAATGATGAAAGTAATGAAAGTCTTGTATGTCGGGACACACCATTAAAATGTGTTAACCCAACGGTGTGCGGGTTCGCTACCCCGGGAGGATGCACATTGGGGTCTTTCTTTGTGATTGACCATTTGTATAGAACCATTGTTGCTTGCCTTAGGTACTGTGGCCATAGGTGCTGGGCACCATGAATGATGGTCTATGATAGGCTTAGGTTTAGTACGATGAGCATGAAGGGCATAGCACATGACAATGGTACAGCTAAACTTTATATTAGGTACTATGGCCAGAGGTGCTATGCACCGTGAATGAAGGTCTATGATAGGCTTAGGCCCAATACCATGAGCATGTAGGGTAAAGTTCATGGTTTTGATGAAAGGAAAAGATGTAATGAAGAAAGAACAATTAATGAAGATAATAACGATATTATTTATGTGTACGTATGATGTATGATCGCATGAAAGTACAACACGGTTTTTAAAGAAAGAAAAGTATGTTTTATTATAAAACTTGAACTCACTCAGCAACGCTAACTTTTATGAGTTTCCAGTTGGCAGGTAATATCGCTGAGGATGGCGCGGGGTGGCTACTCAGCTCTTTTGGAATGGAATCCATTTATATAATGCTTTTGTGATGTAATGAAACAATGTATTTTGTAACTATTTAACGATGTATTATTTGGTAAAATATTTTATAATGAAATGAAATGTCAATTTTTAATGTTTCCGCTGCAATGTTTATATTAGATAAATGAAAATGTATGTTTTATGTGCGATGATCGACCAGATGTAAGCGTCCCGGGAACGGGGCCTTACAAGTTGGTATCAGCGCCAAAGTTTAAGTGAAATGGGTAAATTTTCAAAATAAACCTTAACTTAAACTGAGAAGGGGATGAAAAAGGAAGGGATGCCAATCTGAGTAGTTGCATGCCATGAGGTATTTTCGTAATGTTAACCAGTATTATGTGCGCATGTTATGTGGTTATGTGTTGTTTGTAGATTTAAATACTGATGTAGTTAGGATAGGTAATGCTTGGGGTGTGAAGAGTAAAGTATGTGGCTAATCACAACTGGCCACTGTAATTAGGGATTGACTATACTTGACATAAAATAAGTTGTTCCCTTGAATGACCGTGTGGTGTTTGAATCTTTCAGTGTGTGTGTGAATGGCCGGTGGTAGATCTTCGAAAGCGTCTCGCGGAGGTGGTCGTGATGGGCTTGGTGCTTAGCGCGACCTAAGAGAGGAAGGCCCAGAATGGAAAAGGTGGTTCACGAAGAACCAGTGACCCCTCATCCGAAGGGTGGCAACGAGAGCACCAATCTGAGAGCCTCAATAAAGGAGGCTGTTGTAGAAGAAGTTCATCAGCTCATGCAGATATCTTACCATCTGTAGTGACTGAAGTTATCAAGCCTGTACGAGAAGGGGAAAGAAAGGAGAGAAATAGGTCCTCGGGAGGACGGGAGCAACCGGAGCTGGAAATGGTTCTTTCTGATGATGAAGAAGAGGAAGAAGAAGAGCCTGCGCTAGAGGCAGCACGAGGCTGTAACTATAGGGCGTTTCAATGATGCAAGCCCCCTACTTTTGATGGAAACGGCATTGCTGCTGCTGCTCACTGGTGGGTGAGAGAAATGGAAGCTGTATTGAATATCAGCGAGTGCAGGGAGGATCAAAAAGTAAAGTTTGCTGCCCACTCTTTTGTGGACTCGGCTCTGTGCTGGTGGGATAATATAGTCCAAGTCGAGGGTAGCAGAGCTATTGGGAGAATGAGATGGTCGGAGCCGAAAATGTTGGTGATTGAGGAGTTCTGTTCTCACCTAGAAATGGACAAGGTTTAGAGGGAGTTCCTTCAACTGGAGGCGAGAACCATGACACACTAGCAGTACGCCATAAAGTTCAACGAGATGGCACGTCTGGTGCCGGATCAAGTGACGCCTCTGTCATGGAACATTAAGTAGTATATTCAGGGTTTGCCGGCAAACATTCGCAGGCATATGATCACTGCCCGACCGAGCACGTTTTGGTCGGTGATGAATTTGGTTGGGAGGTTTTACTATGAGAGGGTTGTAGTGGTGGTGGCTGAAGGTATGAGGAAGGGTGGAGGTGATCTAAACTAGAATGGGAAGAGGTTTGGTCGGGGTGGTGCCTCAACGAGTAATAAGAAGGCAAGGGTGAACGACTGCCGTGTGGTCGCGTCGGGTGCGGGTATGAAGAATTGCGGTAGGTGTGGGAGAGAGCATAGTCGGGAATGTAGGTTTGGGTCAAACTTGTGCTTTAAATGTGGGAACGCAAGGCATATGGCAAGGGACTGTCGTACGGTCCGGTGCTTTAACTGTGGTGAAGAGGGTCACATAAGTGTAGATTGCAAGAAGCCGAGAGCTGAGGGTTCCGACGCGAAGTAGACGGGGAGTGAAGGACCGAGGGTGAACCAAACTTGGGGGACCAAACTTGCCAACGAGAGAAAGTTGGGTGAGTGGGGGTATTTAAAGGGAGAGGGCAGCCCTTACCCTCTCCCCACACCCACAAATCAGCCAAAAAAGAGAAGAGAAGGAGAAAAGGGAGAAAAGGGGGTTCGAGCTAGGTTCGAGTGGATTCGAGCATGGAAATCGTCATTTAGCGGGTCTAATCGAAGCTCTTCTCATTGTGGTCATTTGTCTGAGTTCTAGGACTCCTCTTTTACATGTTTTTGAATGATTTTGGGGCTGGAACACATCTGAAAATCGGGGTTTTGAAGTGTGTGTGTGTGTGTGTGTTTGACCCGTTTATGTATGTGTGAGTATCTGTATGATTCGTTTGGGTCATGTGTTTGGGCCAGTGTGTGCTTGAATGGTGTTTTGGTATGCATTCCTAAGGTTTATGATGGTTGATTTGGGCTTAGAATGCGTTTAGATGAGCTGGAGGCCAAAAAATTGCAGATTGGGTTTGGGATGAACTACATTCTGCTTCAGCTAGGGCTAGGCGACCGAATGGAGGCCATACGCCGATTAGGTGTGATTGAGGGTTCATTCGCACGATTGGGATTCATTGGCATGACTGAGAGTTCATTCGCACGACTGAGGGCCCATTCACATAAATGCTCATCCGCATCAGTTCCATCCGCATTAGGTCCATTCGCATGGGACTCATCCGCATTGAGTCCATTCGTATTAGTTCATTCGCACGATTGGGTGTTCATTCACATAGGTGTTCATCCATGTTGGTCCAATCGCATGATGTTCAGTTGCCTGGAGGCCATACGACGAAAAGATGTCCATACGCCCAAGTAGGGCTGGTGTACCCTAGGAAAGCATAGTTTAATTACTGACTTTCGGGGGAAAGTGCAGATGTAAGTTTTGACGTGGAAGTTTCTGTAAGTTCATGTAAGATGTTTGTAGAGGCCTTAGAGGTGATGTTGGGCATGTCGATGATGTTGCATGTTTATGCATGATGTATGTATGTATGGTGCCCTGTATGTTGATGATGATGTATGTGTATGTTATGTTCCTTGTTATGATGTATGTTTATCTTTCTTGTGGCTTTACATGTTATGTTAATGAATGAAATGAAAGTATTATGTAACGTAAAGTGAAAGATGATGAAAAGAGGAACATGAAGGAAGAATGCATGCACTAATAAATTATGAAAGTAATGAAAGTCTTGCAAGTCTTCTATGTCGGGACACACCATTAAAAGGTGTTAGGCCAACGGTGTGTGGGTTCGCTACACCGGGAGGATGTACATTGGGGTCTTTCTTTGTGATTGACCATTTGTATGGAACCATTGTTGCTTGCCTTAGGTAATGTGGCAAGAGGTGCTATGCACCGTGAATGAAAGTCTATGATATGCTTAGGCCTAATACCATAAGCATGAAGGGTAAAGTTCATGGTTTTGATGAAAGGAAAAGTTGTAATGACGAAAGAACAAATAATGAAGATAATAATGATATTATTTATGTGTACGTATTATGTATGCTCACATGAAAGTAAAACATGGTTTTTAATGAAAGAAAAGTATGTTTTATTATAAAACTAGAACTCACTCGGCAACGCTGACTTTTATGTGTTTCTAGTTGGTAGGTAATGTTGCTAAGGATGGCACGGGGTGGCTACTCAGCTCTTTTGGAATGACATCCATTTATATAATGCTTTTATGATGTAATGGAACAATGTATTTTGTAATTGGTTAATGATATATTATTTCGCAAAAACTTTTATAATGAAATGAAATGTCATTTTTTAATGTTTCCGCTGTAATGTTTACGTTAGATAAATGAAAATGTACGTTTTATGTGCGATGATCAACCAGTTGTAAGCGTCCCGGGAATGGGGCTTCACACCTTACAAAACAGTAACACAACAGTCCAAATATAGAATAAGTTCACAACATAAAAAATGTAAGCATACTTTTCCCCATGAGTTTATAAATAATTGTAATGAAAAGGGGGCCGCAACTCACCTAAAATGAGATGAAAATAAATGAATAAAAAACTTCAGCGAGTGAGAGCAACGAACGATGAGACACCTATAATTAATTATAATAAAATCTTAAGACGAGTCTAAAGAGAATAGATAGATTTAGTCGGGTTCGGGTTGGTTCAGGTTCGACAGGCGATACACTCACAAAATTTGCATACCATCATACACTTCAACACATTATATAAAAATATTGGTAATAATACTAATGATATTAATAACAATGATAATAGTAAAAATAATATTAATAGTATGTAACATAATAAAATCTATGATAATAACAATTATAATAACAATAATAATAATAATATTGATATTAATAATAATAATAATAATAATATAATAATAATAATAATAACAACAATAATAATAGTAAAAAACAAACAATAAAACATAGTAATAACAAGCAATCCACACCCCATTTACGGTTTAAACAAAACAAAAAACACACACCATAATACACGCTAATATATATACATACTCGGTGCAGCACACACATACATATATACGCCGGACGTAACACAGACACCTATATACATATATACAGCATGCAACACATACGCGTTGGCGCGCGCACCCACACACACATATATATACAAACACACATGGTGCAACACAAATACACACAAGCATGCATATATATATATATATATATATATATATATATATATCTATATATATATATATATATATATAATATATATATATATATATATATATATATATATATAGATATATATATATATATATGCAATCGGTATATACATAGCATCGATACATATAACGCAACCGAGTCAAACAAACCCACACACCCAATCGCATACGCCGCACAACACGTACACACACAACATATACATACATACATATATTACAATCGTATACACACATGGACGGATCAAATAGCCGAACCGAACATCACGAAAACAACCGAAATGAAACGAAACACGGTTTACGTAAATCGTTTACCTTCTAAACGACCAGAAAATGAGTCGGTGGTAACGACGACAACTACGGTGGCGAAAGGGGATCGGTATGGTGGTTGCGAGCGGCGGAGGGGCTTCGTTCACGTCGCATGGCGGGGGGGGGGGGTTACACTAGGGTTGGCCGAAGATTAAGAATATATATATATATATATAATATATATATATATTATATAATATATATATATATAATATTACACTCTAGCCCCTCAACTTTAGTTTGATTATTCACTTAAGTTTAATTAAATTACACTTTAGACCCTAAACTTAATAATAATATAATAATAATAATAAGGTTATTCGTTAATATATATATAATATTTGTTTAATTTAATATTATTAAAATATTAGGGTTGGTAGAATGGATATACGAAGAGATTCGACTCAAAACGAAGTAATTACGCAAAATAATAAATGCACGAGGAAAGATAACGAGTTCGAGTCAATTGACGGACCTGATAGTGAAGGATGACGCAGTATCCCCCAGTTGATAGAATTTTGTCGCAAAATTCAAGTGGAGTTAGATCCTGAAGATTTACCCGCGAACAAATGCGGATATTTAGATTTCATATGATCTTCTTGTTCCCGCGTAAACTCAGGCCCTCGCTAAGAGTTCCATCTCACTTTGACAATTGGAATCTTGTTGCGCTTCAACTGTTTCACTTATCGATCCATGATTTCTATTGGTTCTTCCATAAAATGTAGTTTCCTGTCAATCTTGATATCCTCAATTGGCACATGAAGGGACCCATCGACTAATCATTTCCTAAGGTTTACCACATGGAATGTATCGTGCACACTGCTAAGTTCTTGAGGTAACTTTAATCGATACACCACAGGACCAAATTTTCTGTGATCTCGAACAGTCTAAAATATCTTGGAGCTAATTTCCTTTTTTTCCAAACCATATGATTCCCTTCCATGGAGAAACGTTCAATAAGACACGATCACCAACATTAAACTCTAAAGCTTTGCGACAGTTATCAGCGTAATTTTTTTATGATCTCGAGCTGCTTAAGCTATCCTTGGTTTGAAATATCTGTTAGTCATTTCCTAAATAATCTTCGGACCTGTAAATTGACTTTCACCTACTTCTGTCCAACACACCAGAGACTACACTTCCTTCCATACAATGCCTCAAACGAAGCACATCCAATGCTCGTATGATAGTTGTTGTTATAAGAAAACTCGATCCACAGTCAGTGAGTATCCCAACTCCCACCAAAGTTGTAAGGCCTCGTTCCCTAAATGCTTACAGTTGGTCATTCATAGCATTAAACATTTAAAAGATGACATTTTTCAGCGAAATTAAACACTTCATATATAACTGTAAGGACATGACAAAACATTATTTTTGTAGTTGTATCAAAAAAACATGCCAATTACAATCATTATCTGAAAATTTAAAATGCCAAACTCAGATCTTTCTAGTAGATATCTCATCCATGCCTGCACTCCTCACCTGCATCATTACCTGCCAACTATTATGCACACAAAGTCGGCTACGCAATGTGAGTTCTAATTTTATAATAAAGTACTTACTCATACATTTCAAAACCTTTACATTTAGTGAGTGGTCATTCATCATTACATACATATCATCATATTCATGTCTTATCATTCGTTTCATGATCTTTTATTTCATCATAAACGAGATTGCACAAAGCAAGAGCTCGTTATTGACCTCAACAAATGTCGATCCCTGTCGGTACACAACATCATGGTAACTAACCCCTGACAGTTGATCCACACTGCAAGGCACATAGCGCGCTCATGAATACATATCCATCATTATACATCGAACTCATATAAATGAAGTCCATCATAGTGTTTGTAATACTTTTCATCGTCATACGCGCCCAGGGTAACATTCGTTACGTTCCACTTCTCTATAATATTATATTTCCCTTCTTTTTACATAATGCTTTACTTATTACACATATAGCATTCAAGTAAGGCTTTCATAAAAATCTTTTTCATCACAAGAGAAAGTAGCTTAAGGCATCATAATACATCGTAAACCTCATAAATCAACATAAGTAAGAACATTCAATTCACTTATTCTATCAAGCACTAGCTTACTATTCATCTTACTTCACGTATAGTAATCATACATCTTATGGCTAACAGTAGAAAAGTCATATAGTTATGCATTTAACATCATGAAGGTATGCATAACAGCCCTAAAAACCGTTGAAAACTTTGTAAAAGAGATGCTAGAACTCACCTGGTCTCTGCAAATAACTTCACCTAAACTATGCTCATAATACACAGTTTGCATATGAGTTAAGATACAAACAGGTCATTTTCTACATAGTTTCTCTGCTAGTTTCGCAGCTAGTTTCGCGACTAGTTTTGCATCTAGTTTCGCGGCTAGTTTCGCAGCTAGTTTTGCATGGCATTTTGCGCAACTTTCATTGGTATGCATGGCTGTGAAATTACCAGTGAAACTATAGTTTTGCGGATGATCTATAGTTTCACAAGAAGAACTGGCAGTTTCTCTAGACGAACTGATAGTTTCTCTCAATGCATAAAAATTACGATCCAGCCCATTTTTAACCCAAAACTTCAACTTTTACATCCAAATCCTTAGTTCTTCATCCATGAACTTATACCTAATCTTTTTACATAAATTTCATCCATAAAATCGTGACTTTTGTATCGACTCTTTAACACTTTTCAAAACCCCAAAATGCTAGAATCCGTGTATGATTAAAAGGGACTTTTGAATGATGATTTTAACCTGGGTTCTTACTATTTCCTTGTTGTTCGATTCCAAAAACGCAGATCCTCAATCCTTTGATCCATAATGTCAGGATCAGTGATCACAGGTTTGATGTAATGGAGCGTAACGCAGCGGAATAAGAACAAGAATTAGACAAATTGTAGCAAGAATTTGATACTCGTATGCATTCAGAACAAATACGGTTATAAAGAGAGAATATATTTCTGTAACAAGGAATGTTTCAATAATATCGAATATTTCTGATCAAATCATTCATTTATTACAATAGGTTGACACTCCTTATATAGAGTGCAATCGCTGCAGTTATCACGGGAAAGTGACAACTGGTAGATCTATTACAAAAATAACTAACTCTTAACAAACTACTGAAATGTTCACAACTACTGAGAACATATCAGAGTGTTAAGTACAAAATAAGAAACTACTAATAAGAAACTACTGAAACTACAACGACTGAAGAACAAGCTCTTCAGTCGTTTTACAAAACTACTGATAAATATAAAACTACTCAAAGGTAAACCATCACAACTACTGAAGAAGACCTCTTCAGCTGTTGTGACAAGGTCTGATACTTTGGTCTTCAGCACTTGTGTCTTCAGACTTTGTCTTCAGCACTTGTGTCTTCAGACTTTGTCTTCAGCACTTGTGTCTTCAGACTTTGTCTTCAGCACTTGTCTTCAGACTTTGTCTTCAACACTTGTGTTCAGACTTTGTCTTCAGCACTTGTGTCTTCAGACTTTGTAATCAGCTGTTGTCTTCAGTTGTTGTGGTCTTCAGTAGTTGTTGTGACGTCTATGGGACTTAAAGGTTTTTTTGATCCGGCTCATTGGTTCTTTTGCTCCAACAAACTCCCCCTGAACCAATGTAGTCAAAACCTTTAACTTTATTGAGGTCCCACTTATTGTTGGCATAATGGTTGGTCTTTTTCCTTCTTGATCAGTTGAGAAGATGACCCATATAAGCACTAGCCTGGAAAGAGTCTCTGATGATTTGGTTGGCAATGTATGGATGGGAGCTCTGTATTGGGGAATTGGACACTGAGCTGTTCCCCCATCCATGAGACTCACTTCCCATGTATAACCTGTAGGATTCTCTGGTGTATGCTCTGAGAAACATAATCTGTTCTTCCATGGTCAGGTTCTCGGCTTCACCATCAAAAAATCCTTCAAGCCCATACAGCTCTGAGATGTACTTGGCCTGTTTACCATTTTTGAGCTCAACTGTTGTAATCTGTCTGTATGCAAACTCATCCGGATGAGTCCCTTCAAGTAACAGACTGAGCTCATTTTGTTTGAAGTTCTCAAGCCTCTTGTAGACTAACCCCTTTTTAATAATTCTGTTCTCTAACATCTTTTGGGGTGGTTGTTTAGTCTCATAGGCCTTCTTGAAATCTTCTACAATCTCCCAGGGTGAAACTACAAGGACCACTGTGATCTCTTCATCTACGATCCTTTTTACTTGGCCCTTGTATCTCGAAGGAATGTCTTTCTTTACAATCCTGTGAGCCATCCTAGGATCAGCCATACTCTCACCTTTTCCTTCTGATATTGAAATGTGTTGGCAAGGGTGTACAACCTTAGAGCTTCTTTCTTCATACTAATTATTGATGAAGACGCAACATAATTTTTGTCGATGCTTTTCAACATCTCATCATCATGAAGCCTTTGCTGCTGCTCTTCTTCAATTTTACTCTCACAGTTTCCATCTGTGAGGTGGGAATGATGGGCATGGGTTTGGCTTTAGCCAATGTTAGGACTGCAGACAAGGCAGCCTATCTTCTTCCACATCATCCTCTTCTTCTTCTTCTTCTAGCCTCAACACCCTTCTCTTCTTCTTCTTGGGTGCATCATTGGCTGTTGGTTTAGAGGGTAAGGGAGTTGGTTTTGTGGTTGTGATTGTGGTTGTTTTGGAGAGGGAATGTTGACAGGCTGAGTTAGCATTTTGGAGGTGAGTGTTGCTTTTGAGTGTTTGGCTAGCTCAGTCCTGCTCCAGCTCCTGCTTCATTCAAAGCTTCGACTACTAACCCCTTAGTGTATGCCTCAGACGAACAGATCTTGGAGGTTATGGCCAAGATACTATCCCTGGTCCATGATTTAATCTCGATCAATGATCTCCCAAGATATTTTGCAATGAATCTGATCATGATCTCTAGTCTCTCTCTTTCTAATGCATCATAACTTGCCCATCTTGAGTTAATTTCTTCAACTTCAAGTCTCCTGATCTCTGAGTCAAGTTGTGCAGTATCGAACCCTTGTCTATAGAGTTGATCAATAATGGCATCCATTGATTTACTATGAGTAGCATCTGCCATTTTGATCATCTCATCGAGTTGGAGCTCTTTCTCTTTTCCTTCACCCTTCCTCTTCTTATATGTGACATGAAAGTCTTTGTGACTTTCACTCACTTGATCATTTTTGGTTCCATTCACAGACTCCTCTTCCTCCTCAGTTTCCTTTTCTTTCAGTTTGCTCTTCCGCTTTGCTTTCACTGACTGACTCTCCCCCTTTTTAGTTGCATTGGTTGCAAGGGTTTGAGTAGCAGAAAGCCTTCTGCTCACAATCTCCTCCACCAAGGGTTGTATGATTGAGGGAAGCCTCTCATCCATGGTTTTGATAACAATGTCTATGATCATTGGGGTGATGAGAGGTAGAGTTTGCTGAAAGATAGCAACTGTTTGCTCAGAGGGGTTCTGTCCCTGAGAAGCAGTGCTAGAAACAGAAGCTGGTGGCTTGGAAGTTATGAGTGGCTGAGTGTATGGGAGACCTTCAGGTGAAGGTGTCATCTGTGGGTTTATGTTGGTGGCAGATGGACTTGCTTCTTGAGAGAATTGGTCAAGTAGTCTTTGTAGTCTACTGACTTCTTCCTCAAGAATTGTGTTCTGGGCCAGAACATCATAAAAGAAGCCCAGGTCATCATCAGCAGATGTTGAATCACCTGACCTCCTGCTTGTAGCAGGATGTACATGCATCGGGTGTAGACCAGTTTTAGCATGTGCCCCTTTTTCTGGAACTGGGGACTTCCAGCCTCAGGACTATGTCCTTCATCAGGTGTTGCCTCTAGTGAGGTCTTAGCTATGTTACCAGCCTCATTCTGATCATGTGCTGATTCAGAAGAGGTGGCAGCCTCACTAGATGTTCTAATCTCCATATCCACACCAGGAGAAAAATGTGTAAACCCCGGTGCTGTGGGTTGTCAGAAGCATGGTGATCCTCGTCCTCAATAGTTGTGGTTCTCCCCTTTGTGTTGGGTTTTTGGGAGGAGGAGAGGCATGCAACTGAGTCAGCACGTTTGCAATGATAATGGTTGGACTTTGGGGGGCGGTTGCATGGGGAGATGGGGTAAAAGCAGTGTGCACCTGGGGAGAATGGTGCTCTTCAATGGCAATCTCCTCAAATGAGGAAGATCCCAGATTTGTGGGTACCCCTTCGGTGGTTGCTGCAGGCTCCTTTTGAGAGGAATCCTGAGCGGCTGTGGCTGGTGAAGTCCTTGTATCCACTAGGTGGTTATAACCAGTTGATATAGCCTGCGTTTGTGTTGCAGGGGCATCCTCAGGGGACTCATTTCCTTGTGTAGCCTTTTTGGTCTTCTTTTTAGTGGGTGGGGGGACTTTGATTTGGAGGTGGTGGCTGTGGGTTCCAGCTACGTGGGTTTGCGCAGCTTGGCAGCCATTTTGAGTGATTGGTCAGAGTTGTGCCGGGAGTATACTTTAGGCAATACAGCCATAGCAGGACTCCCAGCCAACAAGTCCCTCAGCTTGAAGCTGGTTTTCAATTATGGCCATTATGAACCGAGGATATAATATCCAACGGTTAGCAGTTTGTTTTTGGGCCATATCCTTGAGCTCTAAAAATAGTATTTTAGAAAAATTTAAAGGTTGTTGCTCAAGGATGGTGTACATTACCTGTTGCCACCTTGTGGACATTTGATCCCATGATGAAGTCTTGGAGGCAAGGCATACATTTACCATATGAAATATGAGACGTTCGGCATCCGGAAATCTTTCTTCAGTAAGGTAGATGCACTCAGGTTACCCTGGTATCCATGGTGGGCAAAGGATTGATCTGTTGTGCCCTTTGGATAACCAGTTGGGAAAGTAGCATCATCCAGATTAAGGGTTTGGCGAAGAGTGTCTGGAGTGATAACCACTTTTTGGCCATGGACAAACGATTGAAGAGACTCTATGTCGTTCTCCTTAGAGACCAAGGTCACGTTTGTCCAGAATGGGTAAGGAATTGGCATATATGGTGGGGTTTACCAGAAACGCCGTTTTGTAGGGTGACTGAACCATTAAATCAATGGCGTTGTGAAACTTGGTCCAGTATGGTGATTTGGTGAGATGTCGACACAGTTGTGTCGTGGTTTTAGTTGCAAGGTCGCCATTGATGAAGAGGGTAGAGTGTTTTTGAACGTTAGGTTTGAGAAGAAAAGATAAAAACTCTGAAGGTGGGAAGGGTATTTAAAGGGTCGGGTTAGAAAACGACTGAACGTTTTGGTGTGAATCATCAGTTGTTGAAACTACTGATGACGTGGTCTTAACCGTCAGACGTTGAAACAGCTGAAGTCTCTGATTTAGTCATCAGTAGTTATAAAACTACTCAAGACAATTTTCACTTCAGGTGATGAAACAACTGAAGACTTGGTATTAGTCATTAGTAGTTGTGAAACTACCGAAGACAGTGGTTTTGTCAGCAGTTGTTGTAAACAGCTGAAGAGTTGGTGTTAGTCTTCAGTAGTTGTAAACTACTGAAGACATGGTTTTGGCTTCAGTTGTTTAAAACAGCAGTTGTAGAAACACTATGAGAATTACTCATCAGCTGTTTTCGTCAATTCTTAGCTTTTCAGCTGTTTCATACTGTCCTCAACACTTACTCATCAGACTTTGCATCTGCTTTTCAGGTGTTTCATAGGACGTCAGTACTTATCTGTTTGTACTGATTTCAGTAGTTGTAACTACATCAGTAGTTGTAACTACATCAGTAGTTAGAACAGATAAAGACTTCAGTACTTGTGAGGCATTAGCCTTCAGTAGTTATAAAAACTACTGAGGGTGAAAGAACTCATCAGTACTTATATGTGACATGGTTACCAATGATCACCAGTACTTATTACTGAGATCATCAGTAGTTGTCACTTATTCTAGCTGCAGCATACCAAGCCTTAACACCAGGTTTTGGAAAGTTGAACCATCCAAAGGCTTAGTAAAAATGTCTGCAAGCTCATCAGCACTAGGCACAAACATAGGATTAATTAAACCCTTTTCAAAACAATCTCTTATAAAATGATGTCTAATTTCTATATGTTTGGTCCAAGAGTGTTGGACTGGATTTTTGACAATGCAAAGAGCTAAAGCACTATCCATTAATAACGGAGTCTTAGTCTCTGTAATGCCATAGTCCAAAAGTTGATTCTGAAGCCAGAGTACTTGGGATGTACAACTTGCAGCAGCAATGTACTCGGCTTCAGCGGTGGATGTAGCAACAGATGTTTGTTTCTTACTCTGCCAAGAAATCAAACAGTTGCCTAGGAATTGACATCCACCAGAAGTTGATTTCCTGGTCAACTTACACCCTGCATAGTCACTATCAGAGAAAGCAACTAATTTACAAGAGTGCCTAGTGGAATACCATAAACCTAGAGATTGTGTACCGTGCAAATATCTAAAGATCCTCTTGACTGCAATCAGATGAGACTCTTTAGGTGCAGCCTGAAATCTAGCACAAACACATGTAACAAACATAATATCTGGTCTAGAAGCTGTTAAATACAGCAAGGACCCAATCATACATCTGTAAAGTGTTTCATCAACCACTTTACCTTTCTGATCTGTATCCAGTTGTGTGGTGCTGCACATGGAGGTAGAACAGGGCTTACTTTTGTAAATCAAACTTTTCCAAAAATCTTTTTGTGTATTTGGACTGATGAATGAAAATTCCATCAGCCTTTTGTTTGATTTGCAAACCCAGAAAGAACTGTAATTCTCCCATGGCACTCATTTCAAACTTCTGTTGCATCAACTTTGTGAAGGCATCACACAACTGAGGATCAGAGGATGCAAAAATAATATCATCTACATAAATTTGAACAAGTAGATTACTGCCCAACTTTCTTAATGAATAAGTCTTATCAATGGAGCCTCTAGTGAAATCATTTTCCAGAAGGAAGTTTGATAATGTCTCATACCAGGCTCTAGGAGCTTGTTTCAACCCATAAAGAGCCTTATCAAGCTTATACACCCAATTAGGATGTTTATTGTCCTCAAAGCCTGGTGGTTGACATATATAAACCTCTTCTTTAATTTTCCCATACAAAAATGCACTTTTGACATCCATTTGAAAAACTTTGAGTTTTTGATAAGCAGCATAAGCTAAAAACAATCGAATTGCTTCCAGTCTGGCTACAGGGGCAAAGGTTTCATCATAATCAATACCTTCTTCTTGTGCAACCCCTGAACAACCAGTCTGGCCTTGTTCTTAACAATAAGCCCATGTGCATCAGTTTTGTTCCTAAACACCTATTGCACACTTACCTGGAGGTAGAGGAACCAGTTCTCACACTTGTTGTTTCTTGAACTAAAGAAGCTCAAGCTGCATGGCATCAACCCATCCATTATCCTTTAAAGCAATATGATAATTCTTTGGCTCTTGCTGACTGATGAAGAGAGCATAGAAGCAGAAATTTGACAATTGACTTCTTGTTGATACGCCAGCAGTGATGTCACCAATGATTTGAGACATAGGGTGATTCTTCAGATCTTGATACACAATGAGATCTGTGCAAGTGTTTGTAGCAGGTTCAGCAGCAACAGATGGTGATGGTGAATCATTTCCTAAAACCAATCAGTGGATGGTAATTCAAAGGAAGTTGAATTTGAAGAAATCTCATCAGCATTTGTTGTGGATGGTGCTACCAGAGCTACAGGAACATCAGGTCTAGCTGAATCAGGCAGTTGATCACTAAACCTGAAGAGGTGAGTACTGCTATCATCATCATCATTAGCACCAGCAGTACCACCAGTGGTGAACTGTTGACAGGAGCAACAGTAGGAGTTTGATAATGTACATATTGCAGTATGTCCAAATCAAATAGCTCCACAGGGCTTTGTGGAATCTTGTCCTTAGGAGATTCATTAAACTTAACATGTAGAGTCTCTTCAATCATCTTTGTTCTGCAGTTGAAGACTCTGTATGCTTTGCAAGTTGATGAATAACCATAAAGTACCCTGCATTCACCTTAGGATCAAATTTTTGGAGTTGATCCCGTGTGTTGAGAATGAAACAAGGACACCCAAATGCTCTGAAGAATGAAATCAGAGGGGCCAAATGATGAAGAACTTCATATGGAGTCTTCATCAATCTCTGATTTACTAGAACTCTATTCTGTACATAGCAAGTTGTCTTGACACTTCAGCCCAAAAAGTCATTGGCAGTCCAGAATCAACCAACATGGACCTTGCAGCTTCAATAGGGGTCCTGTTCTTTTTCTCCATTACTCCATTTTGCTCAGGAGTTCTTGGGATGCTATACTGCCTCTTGATTCCTTTGATAAGTAAAACTCATCAAGTGTGTGGTTTCTAATTCAGTACCATTATCACTCCTCACACACTTAACTGGTAGGGAATACTGCTTCTCAACGTGTAACACAAAGTTCATAATGGACTGTGCAGCCTCATCCTTTGAATGCAAGAAGAAAGTCCATACAAATCTGGAGTAATCATCCACAATTACCAGACAGTATTTATTCTTAGCCATACTCATCACTTTCACAGGACCAAAGAGATCCATGTGAAGAAGCTGTAAGCAGGCAGTGGACTTAGGTTCTTCTATGGAGGGAAATGAAGCTTTGTGCTATTTTCCTTTTAAACAAGCAGTGCAGTTATCTTCACACTTGAACTCCTTCATAGGCAGTCCCCTTACTAAACCATGGTTATCAGCTGATTCATGTTTTTGAGATTAACATGACCCAGCCTTCTATGCCATAGAATAGATTCTTGGGGGAAGCCTTGGAAAATAGGCAAGGATGGCCTTTGAGATCTATTTTCTTGGAAAGATCTAAGGCATACACTCTTCCTGTCCTGTTGGCCTTTAGAGAGTGTGTTCATCCACACCTTATCAATCAAATTTAGAACTTTGGATGACAGAATCCGACAGTTCTCACTGGTGAAAAGAGCAACATGGCCTTTGTCACACATTTGACTGACACTCAAGAGGTTGAACTTGAGATTTTCCACATGGTTAACATCATCAAACTTTATTTCCTCATTGGAAACAAAGCCTTTGCTGATGATGTAACCCTTTGTATCATTGCCAAATGACACAAACCCCTTCCTTCCTTGAGAGTAGTCATTAAGAAGTGATCTGTTTCCTGTCATATGCATGGATCCTCCACTGTCTACATACCAGATGCCTTTGAGGTGTGTTGAAGAACCCTGCAAAATACAACAAATTATTAGATTTTGAGACCCAAACCTTTTTGGTCTTGGGCTGTTCTCATCAACAGATGGTAAACTAACATATTTGTTGGAACACAACCTGAGAGGAAGAAGCTGGTGAAGAAAAGGAATCCTTTGGCTTGGACCCCCTTTTCTGTGGTTTCAACATAGGAACATCTAATTGGTTAACTCTCCCCAATATATGTTGAACCATCATAACCAGCTGTGTCTGATTTGGATAAGGCTTTCAGCTCTTCAGACACATTGGCATTGGAGTTTGATAAGTTACTATGTTGCACCTTCTTCTTTTGAGCAATCTCAGTTGTTACCAGTTTAACCCCTTCCTCTTTGGATTTCTGTTTGGACTTGAAGGTTACAGGATTTGATGTTGCTGGTACAAATGTGGCTCCAAACTCAGTTTTCATTTTAACCATTTTCTCTTGAATTTCTTCTTTATGTTTGAGTTTGGATCCCCTTTTGTACCACAATCATCTGTAAGATGATTGAACAAACCACATACTTCACATGGTTTCTTCTTCATCTAGATGATCATCAACTAAAGAGTGAAACTACTGAAGACTTGCTCTTGTACTTTGGAAGCATTATTTGCTTTCTTGACTTCCTCTTTAGTAGCCTTCAAACTCTTTCTATGACAGTTTTCTTCTCTTCAGTGCTGACAGTAGTTGGAGTTTGAACTTCAGGTGTTAAATCTTGCTCTCCAGTCCTTTCAGGACTTTCAGAAATAACTCCTGAGTTGATCATCTCTTTTATCATGTGAGTGTCAGCAGTAGAACCATCAACATCAGCTGATGGTTCTGAGAGGGCTTAGTGCTGACTTCAACTTTTGATGATGCTCTATCAAAAAAATCACATGATGAGGTGGATTGGTTATTGCTTTCCCCATCATATTTCACTTCTGCTCTTGAAGCAAAATCTGTAGGAGGAGCAGTGTGATTGTAACCAATACCAAACTTCACATTGGAAGCAGATTGCTTACTAAAGCATTTCAAAACCTTTACATGATTGTACCCATCGATCACACTCTACCTGGTGACTGCAAGGGTTTCTTTGAGACTTCTCTGGTCATCCCGAATAACCTCTAGCTTAGCCTTTTCATCATTTAATTGGCATTTAAGCTTATAAATCTCATCATTTTTACTATTAAGAGCAGACTCAAACTCAGCTTTTCTCTTGCAAATGGTTTTCTCAAACTCAAGTTTTTGATTTATTAATGCTACATTTTCCTCTCTAATGGAGACAAAGGCAGCAATGCATGATTCAGAACATAACTTGGCATTAGCCTCTGAAGATACCTGAGTTACCTGTGAAGATGATGCATTTGAGCAGGAACCCTTAGTAGACTCCAGAGCCATGAGAGCCAGATTCCCAAAAGGACTGTCACCACCATGTTGACCAGCACCTGTGAACAGTTGTTCATGACCAGACATGTCATCTGGTAAACTACTCCAGTCAACACCTCCAGGGGTGAAGAAGCTATGTTGTTGAGGTTGAGGAGGTTGATGAGATTGAGGTGGTTGAGGTTCTGGTAGTGCATGAGGTTGTGGTACTATAGGAACTTGAACTTGATTTGACTGTGGCATGTAATAACAAGGGTAAGAATATGGCATTTGACCTTGAGGAACAAAATATTTAGGAGATTGTGGTTGAGAATGATGACTAGAATTGACAGGATGTTGCCCTCTGTGTTGTTGACTATTGCTAGGGAAAGTCACAAAAGGTACAGAGGAATTAGATCCAATGATCTGCATTCTCTAGCAAAGTGTCCAAGCTGTGGCATTTGTGACACTTCAACTTACTCTTGTCAAAACCAACTTTGGTTTTGCCAGAGAGTCCTGGGAACTTTCTTCCAGTTCTTTTGTAGAACTTCTGAGATCTAATATTTATCAAGCCATTTGGCTCAAAATATCCATCTGTTCTAAGTCATCATCAGCAATCCCCTTAATCATCCATGATGAAGCATAGATTGTCATTATTACATCCAGTAAACTGACTATCAACACTCACAAATGTAGAATCCGAAGTGTTTGAAGAGAAATCAATATGCTCATCATACTGGCATTCAGATGAAGCATATTCTAACTCATGACCGACCAAGGCAGTGTTGCCTAGTACAAAGTCTTCAGTGAGCTTTTCAGATGAAGACAGTTTTCGTTTCTGTTCTATCTCTCTCTCAAATGTGAGCAATTTCCCATGGAGTTGGGTGAGAGATAGTTTGTCCAATTTGCACTGGAGCGTAGGACAATAGTATATGTCCCATCTCTCAGGCAGTGATCTGAGAAATCTGTTATTCATCTGGCTATTGGTGTACTCATGTTTGACCATTTTTAATTCAGAGATCAAACAAGAGAACCGCTCGAACTGTTGAGTCAGTGTCTCACCCTTCCTATGAGGAGATGTCTCATATTGTTGGGCAAGGATTTCTCTATTATTTGCCAAGACCTCATCTGTTCCTCCAAATTGTTCTTTCAAGGCATTCCAGAGGTCATGGGCAGTTTCATGATGCATTAGCCCAGAATAGATTTCATTAGGCAGTGCCATGGCCAGAATTCCATGGGCTTTTGCATCAATTTCAAACAACTTCTTATCCTCATCTGAGTATTGCTCCCTCCTCTTCAGAACCATTTGATTGGTTTCTGGGTTATTCACCATAGGCTTGTGTGGACCATGTACCATTATGTCCAACAACCTGCACTGTTAACAGACAGGTGATGGAGCATTCGTCGTTGCCATATGTTTACTCATTCCTGACCAGCATTAGAGGCTTGGTTGAGAACCAGTATTGTGAGGATCATTGGAAGGAGTAGTCATTTTGAGTCCAAATACAATATAATTCAAGCTTTTAAACGTTTTTATAAAGACCACAACAGACTCAATGAAAACCAAGAAAATCTCAGATGAATGACCAGAAAACACAGAAAATTCAATCTCTATAACCGTTTCTTGCAAAACACAAAATGCTAATTCAATCAAACTTGGATCTTGAATAGCAGTTTCAATGATCAATTATTAGATCGATCAATGATTAACCTGCTCTGATACCATTTTTCAGGATCAGTGATCACAAGTTTGATGTAATGGAGCGTAACGCAGTGGAATAAGAACAAGAATTAGACAAATTGTAGCAAGAATTTGATACTCGTATGCATTAAGAACAAATACGGTTATAACGAGAGAATATATTTCTGTAACAAGGAATGTTTCAATAATATCGAATATTTCTGATCAAATCATTCATTTATTACAATAGGTTGACACTCCTTATATAGAGTGCAATTGCTGCTGTTATCACAGGAAAGTGACAACTGGTAGATCTATTACAAAAATAACTAACTCTTAACAAACTACTGAAATGTTCACAACTACTGAGAACATATCAGAGTGTTAAGTACAAAATAAGAAACTACTGATAAGAAACTACTGAAACTACAACGACTGAAGAACAAGCTCTTCAGTCGTTTTACAAAACTACTGATAAATATAAAACTACTGAAAGGTAACCGTCACAACTACTGAAGAAGACCTCTTCAGCTGTTGTGACAACGTCTGATACTTTGGTCTTCAGCACTTGTGTCTTTAGACTTTGTCTTCAGCACTTGTGTCTTCAGACTTTGTCTTCAGCACTTGTCTTCAGACTTTGTCTTCAGCACTTGTGTTCAGACTTTGTCTTCAGCACTTGTGTCTTCAGACTTTGTAATCAGCTGTTGTGTCTTCAGTAGTTGTTGTGACGTCTGTGGGACTTAAAGTTTTTCTGATCCGGCTCATTGGTTCTTTTGGTCCAACACATAAAGCCTCAAATCTTCACTTTTCTTCATTTTTCTCCACTTTCTCTCTCTACACACTCTCTCTAGATTGTTGGTTGTTTAAGTTGCAAATGAAGAAGACTATAGCTGATGTGTGTATATACATTGGGTGTTCACGAGACCTTATAGTCGTCTAACACATAACCCGTATGGTTAATTGGTCGATAATCCACTTCTTTATATTTTCTATATTAAATAACCCCCAACTAAGCCTATTACTATTTATTGGCTCGTTTTGAATTTTCGGGCCGTTACAAAAGTCAATCACACATGCCCTAAACATGCCTTCTAGAGTTTGTATCATTCGCTCACTTTGACAATTCGTTTGTGGAAGATAGGCAGTACTTAAATCCAGACGAGTACCAATTGCCTTTTGTAGAGTTTGCCAAAACCGCGATGTAAATCTACTATCATTATCCGATATAAATGACACAGGCACTCCATGCCTAGCCACGATCTCATTCACATATAATCTCACTAACTTTTGCATCTTATAATCCTCACGAATAGGCAAGAAATGAGCAGATTTTGTCATTCGATCCACGATGACCGAAATCAAATCATGCCCACTACTTGTTCTAGGCAGCTTAGTGATGAAACCCATCGCTATATTTTCCCATTTCCATTTAAGAATTTCTGATTGTTATAACAGACCTAACAGTTTCTAATGTTCGACTTTGACCTTTGAACAAGTCAAACATTCACTCACGTACTTTGTAATGTCCTTTTTCATACTTGGCCACCAATACAACTCCTTAAGATTTTGGTACATCTTATCTGTACCAGGATGAATAGAGTACTAGGACTTGTACGCTTCATTCATAACTAGGGTTTGAACATCTCCCAACTTAGGTGCCTATGTACGATCTATGAAGTACCAAACACCATCCTCCTTACAATTCATTGTTTGTCTAACCCTCGAAACTCTTCACTTGCGATATTCTCCTCCTTCAGCGCTTCACCCTAGGCCAACAGTATTTGTGTTTTTAAATTCGATTGAATGGTCATTCCCAACGCTCAGGCACGTAAGGGTTTTATACGTTCCTTTCTACTCAGGGCATCAGCTACTACATTTTCCCTTCAAGGATGATATCGAATCTCACAGTCATAATCACTTAGGAGTTCCACCCATTTCCTTTGATGCATATTCAGTCCTTTTGATCAAAGTTGTGTTGAAGACTATTATGATCAGTGTAGATAACGCACCTGGTCCCATACAGATAATGCCTCCATATCTTAAGTGCAAACTCCACTACGCCTAATTCCAAGTCATGTGTTGTATAATTCTTTTCGTGAACCTTAAGTTGTCATGAGGAATAAGCAAACACCTTATCCTTTTGCATCAGTACACAACCTAGGCCTTCATGTGATGCATCACAGAACACCGCAAAATCGTTTGATCCGTCAAGGAGGGTTAATATCGATGCATTACATAATCTTTCCTTCAACGTCAAAATGCTTCCTCTTGTTTATGTCCCCAATCGAACTTCTTATCCTTTTGTGTTAACATCGTCAATGGCCGAGAGATCTTAAAGATGTTTGCAATGAATCGTCGATAATAATCAGCCAATCCTAAAAACTGTCATATTCTAAAGGCGTCTTAGGAGCATCGCACTTTTTAACTGCTTTGATCTTTCCAGGATCAACGTGGATTCCCTTTTCACATGTGCTAAAAACTTCACTTCACGCAACCAAAACTCACAATTTGGATAACTGACCTCCCAATAACTTTATTATCGCTCCTAGATGTTGATCATGTTCTTTCTTTGATCACAAATCAATGATGATACCATCTATAGACACAATCGCAACTTATCCCGGTGTTCGGCTCAACCTAGAGCACACATTATGGTAATGGTTAGGAATCCATATTCATAGCATCCACATCTATAGACACAATCGCAACTTACCACTAGCTTGCTTGTTCGAGTCTCCAACTTATTTCTACTACTCACTAGATTTTCCCAATGTCCATCTCAATCCTTTTTTATCAAGATGCCATAATGTGTGACACCAACATCGCCAACTTATGAATTATGTCTGTAAAAGGATCATTACTTGACCCCATTATTAAACGATTCCAGAATTCCAACTCTAACTTTAGCATCTCATTCATCGAGCAGTACTTCTCAGTCACCTAAGCTCTATGCTTATCTCAAACCATAGCTATCGCAACCTCACTACCTTAGGCTTGAGCTTGGGCATTCTATCATGTTAGTGATTTACCTATTAGTGAGTAAGCAACATACTATATCTTCTATGTTTTAGCATAGTTATTGATACCCATTATAGTTTCCATGTTACTCAATTCATCGGGTCAGGCGTATTGTTTCCCTTTTCCTGTTGTACTCTTTTGACTATCACATCAAGAATCCCTTGTATGTACAACCAACCTTATCACCTTATCATTTTCACCATTTCTTACTTCAATTAATCAAGATCATCACATAGCCATGTTCAGGCACATTCTTAGTATATCGGTGATGCTTATATATAGGGTTCCTCGCAACGTTCCCACAACATCCATGATATACCGAGAACAATGCTTAAACGGTTAGGTGACATCTGATTACTCCATCAAGGCATAATGATAGAACGTTCAAACTGCTAATACTTCATAATACATGTGAAGGGAGTATCATTAATCCGTTGCTACTCTTCAAAGACCATGTAGTTCTGAACAAACAATGAATTATATATTCTTGAAATGCTAAAAGAAGCAACATCTCATTGGGAATAGTACTAATCTCACAATAGGAATCCCTATGTAACACCCGTCATTTTCCGAGATAAAACCCAAACCCAAACTTATTTGAGTTTCTATAATTAATTCATGTAATAACTTTAATGGATCAAATACATTAAATATGTAATTTAATAATAATCAACTTGTAACAACTTATTTTTTATAAATAATTCTTTTCCTAAAGTTTTAAACACTTATTAAGCATTTTTATAATAAATGGAAACTCTTATTAAAGTTTATTAAGTTATAAAATAAAATTTTAAGTTTGATTAGTAGATATGAATTTTAATAATAATTAATTTAATTTATTAGTTTTATAAGTTAAAGGTTTAAATTGTAATTTTTGAAATTTAATATAAAGGTTTCTTGCATAAAATAATAACTCATAAAACCATAAGGACCAAATTGTAAATTAATTAAAAAAACAAAACAAACCACCCCCGTATTTTCGGCTAACCGCCGGCAGGGGCTACAACCAAGTTCGGAGACCCCCCTTTTTACTCTTAAATGCTTAATTGAAACGCGATTAAACCGAACATTAACTATGGCATATCGGTTTCGAATTTGAATACGATTTTAATAGGATTAATTCGGTCGTTAAGGTTGTGCACACAAAATCGAAACATGTAGCACCCCGCAAAGTCAAAACGAGTCATTAAGGATAATGGGCTTAATTAATGGGTATTTAGTAAAGGAAGGAAAAGGGTTATGGGCTAAATTGGGCTTATGGGCAAGAGCCCAAGTGATTAAGGCCCATAATCAGCCCTTTAACCCACCCAAAGCAACCTCCATCTCCATTATTTGCAACCCTAGCTCCCAAAATTCGTAGAGAGCGAAAGTAGAGAGAGAAAGTGAAGGAAGCTCAAGATTTGGAGCTTCAAAGGTCAAGAGATTGAAGATCTGGGTGTTGGAGCATCAAACCTCCAGAAAAGAGCAACAAATCCAGGTAAGAATTGACCTTTAAACCCTTTTGTAGATCAAACCCGGATTCTTGGGTTTTGGGTTTTGAAAAGTTTGCAAAGAATCGCATAAAGGTCATATTTTTACTACGAAAACATGTATAAAGCTTAGATTTGGCCTCATGGATGATAAACTAAGAGATTGGACGTAAAAAGTTATGATTTTGGGTTAAATACGGTTGGTTCGTAAATTCTATGCGATATGCGAAACTGTACATGCATCCGGCGAATTTGTATATTCAATCAGTGAAACTATGAGGACTTCCTGCGAAACTATAGTTTCGCAGGTAGTTTCGCAGACATGATTTTCCAACGAAAGTTGGGCGAAACTGACAACGAACATGCCAACGAAACTAGCAGTGAAACTGCTGGTGGAACTAGCAGTGAAACTGTTGGCGAATCTAGTTGCAAAATTGCTGATCATGTAATGAAATTAGCAGCAAATTTAGACAGAAATTAACCCCTTTGAGTGTCAACTCATCTATAGGCTGTGTAGTGAGATCCTCGCCTTGTAAGCATAGTTTAGAAGTTGGTCTTGGTAACTAGGTGAGTTCTAGATCCCCTTATTTATAAGTTTTCCATATTTTGGGGTTATTATGCATGCTAAATATACGTGTTTAAATGACGGAGATTTTATGAAGTTTTAACAGAAAGATAGATTTTTCTATAGGAAACGTGTTATATAATGTTTAAAAAAATATTTTTCGCGCTAACCTGGCAGCTCGGCCCCAGCTAGAGGCGTTGCCCCTTGGACCCCACTAGGGCTGCCCCCCCTAGGACTCCGCTGTTAGGGGCTGCCACCCCCGAACCCCCACTGTCCCGCGGAAGATCAGTTATGGTTTATGACGACTAGTACTTGGTATGCTGTGTACTTAATAAGTTAAGTATTATATATTAAAGTGGAAGATGATATTAATGAAAAGTGAAACTTAATGAATGTTACCCCCGAGCCCATTTGATAATGGAAAGTCTTGCAAGCACTATGATAAACTTCACTTATGTAAGTTTGATTTATGATGATGGATCAGTATTCATGAGCGGGCTAGCGGCGAAACTGCTGGTGAAACTAGCAGCAAAACTGTTGGCGAATCTAGTTGCGAAATTGCTGATCTTGCAGTGAAATTAGCAGCGAATTTAGGCAGAAATTAACCCCTTTATGAGTCAACTCATCTACAGGTTGTGTAGTGAGATCCTAGCCTTGTAATCTTAGTTTAGAAGTTGGTCTCGGTAACTAGGTGAGTTCTATATCCCTTATTAATAAGTTTTCCTTGTTTTGGGGTTATTATGCATGTTAAATATACGTTTTTAAATGATGGAGATTTTATGAGGTTTTAACAGAAAGATAGATTTTTCTATAAGGAAATATGTTATATAAATGTTTAAAATAATTTTTTTTGCATTGACCTGGCAGTCCGGCCCTAGCCAGGGGCGTTGCCCCTTGGACCCCACTAGGGGCTGCCGCCCGTAGGACTCCGCTATTAGGGGCTGCCGCCCCCGAACCTCCGTTGTCCCACAGAGGATCGGTTATGTTTTATAACGACTAGTACTTGGTATGATGTGTACTTAATAAGTTAAGTATTATATATTAAATTGGAAGATGATATTAATGAGAAGCGAAACTTAATGAATATTACCCCCGGGCCCATTTGATGATGGAAAGTCTTGCAAGCCCTATGATAGACTTCACTTATGTGAGTCTGATTTATGATGATGGATCTGTATTCATGAGCAGGCTATGTGCCTTGCAATGTGGATCAACTATCGGGGGTTAGCTACCGTTTTCATGTGCACCGGAATGGATCGACATTTGTTGTCAATCAACATGGAGCTCTTGCTTTGTGTGATGAAGTGAAAGTTATGAAAAAATGAAAGATAATGAACATGCTTATTATGATGAAGATGTTACGTATTATGTATGTGTGGTCATTATACGAAGGATAAAGTTATATTTTCTTATTTACCTAAACTAGAACTCACTCAGCAAATTGACTTTTATGCATAATAGTTGGAAGGTAAGTGCTCATGCTGAGGATGGCACTAAGGAGCTACTTGGGGAACTATGGATGGCATTCCTGCTTATGAAATTTTTATTGTAATTTAAGAACAAGTAATATGTTTTAATTAAAGGTCAAATGTATGAGTACGACATGGTTTCTATGTTTTAAATGAATGTCTAATTATTTCCGCTTCAATATTTTGTTATTAAACTGATTTTATGCTATGATTAACCAACTGCGAGTCTTCCCAGGAACAGGACCTTACAAAACATCGACTTAACGTATCTACCCGTTTGTTATGAAAAGTCTTAATTTGGTCTATAGAATGATGTTCAAACCTTCGAATTATCTTCCTTAAACTTTCTGTATCATTAATTCCATTCGAAACAAGCACATACACCATGTTCGATTGTCATCTTCCTTTCAGACTTGCAACATGGTCGACAGTGGTCTTCGAGGCATTTAAACTCTAAACTCATTGAGGGCTTTGGATTACAAACACTCTTTGAAGCTTCATACGAAAGTAATTTGATTAATATCATCATTTGTATCTGAATCTCCCCTCCCACAGTCGCGATTCTCCTTCTACTTTCATCTTCGACTCCATCTCAATCTTGGTAAATTAAATAAATACATACACTAGTATTTGCATGAGGAATCAAAGCCCTATATTTGACTTCATTAACAATATCAATTTGAGGTTCAATTTGGAACATTTGTAATCTAGGGTTCTTGAGTGATTTGGGGGTTATCTAAAGTATGATTTTTATTATTGATTTTGTAATTTAAAACAAGTTATGGGCTTTGGCCCGCTGGTAGGCAACAAGTAGCATACATGGGAGGTCAGGGGTTTGAGCCCTGCCTTTGCTATGTTTTTATTTTAGTTATTTTATTTATATTTTAAATTTAGAAAAATTAATATTATATCATAATATTAATATAAAAATAATTTTGTTAACTAAAACATGTTTGACATTTTTAAATTAATTTTAAAGGTTTTAAAAAATATAATTTTTCAATCTAGTTACCTTCTTTAAGACTAACAAAGTTTATAAAGAAAATTATTAATACATTTATGTGATTTAAATGTTATAAAATTATTGTGGTTCAAACTTATATTATTTCAAACCGTTTTAAAATCTATATGTTACAAATACTTTAAATAATTAATCAATTAATTAGTTAAATCATTAAATATTCAATTAAGTATTAAATCATGATATATTACAAATAAATAATTATTTAATTTTCACACTTTAATGCTTAACCTTTATTCATCACCATAAATTAAATATTTGAGTAATATGTAATTACTTTAGTTCACTAATGATTTATCTTTGTTTTAAATTTTAACAATTTAATCATTTTATTCCTTACACTTTTACTTAAATTCTTGAAAGTTATAAAACAATATAATTTTCTATTATTTCCTTATTATTGTTTTAAAGTTTTGATATTATAAGACCTTTACAAAGATCATTTAAAACGTTAAAAACCTTATAAAATGATAGTTTTAAGGTCATTAAAATAAATATTAATTAATTACCTTTATCAAAATTAAAATAAATAATTATTGAATTATTTATTTCTTTTCATATATCATATTTAATCATTATTAATTCAATAAGTTAAATCATTGAATTCTTATTTTTTAATTGATTTATCCCAACTTTATTGAACAAAAACATAATTGTTTATTTTATTTTATTTTATTTTATTTTATTTAGTTATTAAAATCCCAAACTCCAAATGAAATCCTAATTCATTTTACTCTTAAATCATATATTTATCCTAATCCTATGACACCAAATCTTAGGTTAAATCGGGAAGGAATGTTGGAACCATCTTATCTTCTTATCGTTATCTTAAGGGCAACTTATAGCACGTGAGTTTTCCATGTGAGTTCTCCATGCCTCATTTTTACTAAATTTCACACCTTTTGAGGTGAAACATGTTAACCTTATAAACTTACACTTGTAAAAATCTTGATACTTGTAAATGCACATGCAATTCATCTTTACCTTTTTGTCATGGTTATTTGAATTATTGTAAGTCTTATATGAGATACATATTTTGTTTACAATCATTAACTATTGCTAGCCTGGCGACGTCTTAGATCTTTGGGCCTGACAAGCCTATTTGGTGCTAAAGCTGATATATTGTTGGCTCCTGATGATGTATGCTTGTTCATCATAGGAACCAAGTACACTTAGCCAATCTTATAAACTTGTAGTCAAGTGGAGGTTCGGTTGTAACTATATGTGTTCTATAAACTTGTTAACTCATAACCATTGACATGAATTGCTACTTGTAAACCTTTATATATATATATATGTATATATATATATGTATGTATATATATATATATATGTATGTATATATACATGCGTGTGTTTAAACCATGGAAACTCACCAACTTTCAAAGTTGACCATTTATTTTTAAAATGTTTCAGGTTTTTTACTTGAAGATCTCTTCGTACTCATATAGGACTTGGACTTAGTTAATTGAAAGTCTTATGTTGTTGTGTATATCTTGTGTGTGTTGTACTTATTTAATTGTCTTGTAATGTTCAATAAATAATGATATTTAATATTATTCCAACTTAATTAGTTCCGTGTGCTATCAACAATCGTTTTGCATTCGTCCGCCTCGATGATTTCGTCGTCGGTCAAGGTGTGACACCCCGTGTAGACTCCAGTTACATTATAGCTCAAGTAAGAGTAAAGGTTATAGATGTTTCCTTATTATTAACAAAGTCTAATAAGGGTTGGGACTCTAGTGTTCCAAGGAATAGAATGAAAGATTTGTAGTAACTATGATTGTTATCTCAAGGTAAGATTTGCTATGCTTCACATGCACTGCAAATTACATTACGTGTGCACCCGTAATGGGATTTCGCTTTGCATGGTCACCCCAGCTCATCCTATCTGAGTTAACATATCTTATCAAGTACAAAGTATTATCCATGATTGGAGTATCAACGATATGCTTACTAACCAAAAGTTAATTAATAGATGTTGAACAAAGGAATCAATTAAGAAAGAATTGACTTAATTAGGGAACAATCAAGGAAGTTGTGTACAATAATCCAAAATCCAATGAAGTAGTCATTTGATTTGAGTGTATCGAGTCTCTTGTCTACTAGTGTCGTATTAGCCAGCGTGTTCATCTTCCAATATTCAACCCAACAAATTTTGAATAAGGGAACCTATAGAAAATATGACAACAATAGAGGTATCGAATAAAGGCTTGCTTAACAACCTAAAACCTTAGAAGAATTCTTACAACAACACTTATCAATTGAATCTGAACATAAGTCAAATACATAAATAGAGGATGCACTTAGCTAAGGCATTCTCAAGGTATAAATGGATGATACAATGCCTAAAACTTTCACAAATAAGTATATCAAAGATAGCTTGTAAGAAAAGATATGTAAGCATAGGCAATATTGCACATAGAACGCTCACATGTATATTATCGCAAACATAATCCTATTATGCATACTACATGTGGGTACTTTGATTATAGTCTAGGTCGAATAATCTATCCAATTCTCTATAACCAATGGCTCTAATACCAATTTGTCACACCCCCGCTTATAGCGGAAACACAAGGATGTAACGGACAGGATCGTCATAACACATTGTTAATTAGTAGAGATGCAATAAATGATAAAGTCACCGTGTCATGACGTAACCCAACACAAATGGAGACTTGTGTTGAATATTTCATATTATTATTGTATTTGGTATAATTCATATTATTATTGTATTTGGTATAATTCATTTATCACATATGTGTTAATTAATAGAGATGCAATAAATGATAAAGTCATCGTCATACCACCGGTTTATGTTCTTAATGTAAAAGTCTTTCATTTATTACACATGTGTAATGTAATTATTCAATGAAATATGATATGCTTTTGATGTTTATTTGTTTTTGACTGGATCAGTCGTATGACTAAACCAGGAAACTGGACCAGTCGTATGACTGAGACAGAAGATTGATTTACTCCCACGATTGAACCTTTAGTCGTGCGTATGAATCATCCGCATGAGTCAGTCGCACGACCATGCTAATGGTTCAGTTGTACGAATTTAAACTACAAATCTATAAATACCACATAATTCGTGGAAAAATGGGACTTTGAATATTTACAAACCCTAGCCGTCTAGAGCATCCTAAACAGCCAACCCAACTTCAAGTTCGTTTATGATTGATTTCTAATCAATTCTCAACGCTTGTTTCATCGTTAGATTGATCAGGTTGTCACTCTCACTGATTGGATCGCCAGTAAAATAGGATTCCGCACTATTGATATGGTCTCACGTAGGCCTTCCACAAAACTAGTTTAGTGAACCTAAAGTTCAAACATAAGCTAGTCGTCTGTTTACCACAAGCAGGCCTTCCACAAAACTAGTTTATGGAAAGAAAAATCAAGTAAAGTATCTATTAGTGAGGACAAGAAGAAGAAAAGATGTGCCCTCATCCTCTAAAGGGCAATGGGTTGAGTTCATGATGTGTGATACCTCTAGGACACCCAAGGCAGTTAAGGCTTGGGTCCAAAACCTAAACTAATCCATTCCTTTGTATGTACAGGGTGTTTGCTATAGCGCTATCTTGGATTATTGATAGTGGGGTGTCCAGGCACATGACTGGGATTCCATCTCTCCTTTTCAATGCTAATCAAATTAAAGGGGGCATGTATCATTCACTGGGAATAAAGGAGGTTACATCACCGCTCAAGGCGAAGTAGGAAACGAGAAAGTGAAGTTTGACAATGTAAGGCCCCGTTCCCGGGACGCTTACAGCTGGGTTCTCATCGCACATAAAACATATAATTACATTTGTATTTAATAAATCGCAGCGGAAAACTAAAACAACTTTCATTTCCATGTAAATGTTTTTGCAAACTAATACAACATTCATTACAAAAATAGTTTGTTCGCATTACAATGAAAAACATTAATCAAAAGAATGCCATCCCAAAAGAGCTGAGTAGTCGCCCGTGCCATCCTCAGCAATCGTTACCTGCCAACTGGAAACACATCAAAGTCAGCGTTGCTGAGTGAGTTCTAGTTTTATAAATAAAACATACTTTACTTTCATATAAAACCGTTCGTTACTTTTACATGATCACACATCGTACGTACACATAGATAATATCATTATTATTTTCTTCATTCGTTCATTCGTTGTTTCATTACCTTACTTGCGCATCGGACATCATCCTTACCAATACCATGTGCTACACCCCGGTTAGTCGTAGCTACGGGCCGAAGTCAACAAATGAACAGCTAAACGTATGCCACGGTACTAGGAGTAACCATCAGTCTTAGCTACTGGGCCGAAGTCAACAAATGAACAGCTAAACGTATGCCACAGTACTAGGGGTGAGCGGTAGAGGTTCTACATTCGGGGTCAATCACCAAGAAGGACCCGTTATCCGATGTGTGCAAGACGTTTCATTCGTTCATTAATTCATGCATTCATTCATCATGTTCCTCTTTCTTTATCTTTCACTTTACGTTACATAATACTTCGTTCATTCATCATAATAGATAGAGCCATTGGAAAGATATTAAACATCATATTAAGGAACATTAACATGCACCAACATCACATCATACAGGGCAACATCATACATACATAACATACAACATCATCACCCTCATCATGCCCAACATGCTTTCTAAGACCTCGATCGTCATCTTAAAAACTCTTATGGGAACCTTTACATCAAAACTTACATCTGCACTTTCCCCCGAAAGTCAGAAGTCAATCTACACCTTCCTCGGGTTCAACAGCCCTATTCGGGCGTATGGACACCCTTCAGTCGCATGGCCTCCATGCGACTGAACATCATGCGATTGAACTAATACGGATGAACACCTATGCGAATGAACATCCAGTCGTGCGAATAGACAATGCGGATGAACACCTATGCGCCTGGACCTTCAGTCGTGCGAATGGTCCTCCAGTCGCATGACCCCATGCGACTGGCCCTCCAATCGTGCGAATGAACCCCAATCGCACCCTAATCGGCCGTATCGCCTCCATTCGGCCTCCAGTCGGTCGCCTAGCCCTAACTGATACAGAATGCAGTTCAACCCGACTGCAGCCGAGGGTTTTCGGTCTCCAAACTCATCTAAACCCATTTTAAGCCTAAATCGACCATCCTAAACCTTAGGGATGCATACCATAACATTATTCAAGCACGACCAAGCAAGAAATCAAGTCACAAACGCCTCATACATACACATACACATACACAAACGGGTCAACTTACACACATACGAAAAACTCGATTTCAGATGTTTTCCAGCCCCAAATCGTTTGAAAACAAGTAAAAGAGGGGTCTTAGAACTCACATAAACGAGCACAACGACAAGAGCTTCGATTTGGCTTGCTTCACGACGATTTTTGGCGACCCGAACCGACCCGAACCAACACTTTTTCCTCCTTTTTCCTCTTCTTTCTCTCTTCTTCTCTTTATAAGCTGAAATGTGAGTGTGGGGGAGAGGGTAAGGGCTGCCCTCTCCCTTATATACTCCCCCTCACCCGACTTTCTTTCGTGGGCGAGTTTGGTCCCTCGACTTTGGACTTTATTTTCTTTTCTTTCTTCACCGGCTTCAAAATAATAAATATTCGGGTGTTACAAGTCCACCCCCTTAAATAGGTTTCGTCCCCGAAACCTGTTATTCGTCGAACAAACGTGGATAATGCTGTCTCATTTCTTCCTCAGTCTCCCACGTTGACTCGGATCCCTTCCTGTGCTTCCACTATACACGCACAAGAGGAACCACTTTATTCCTTAGCCTCTTTTCTTTACGATCGATGATTGCCACTGGTTGCTCCACATAATTGAGCCTTTCATCTATTTCAATGTCCTCCAGTGGCACAATCATGTCCTCCACATAATTGAGCCTTTCGGGGTACGTGGCAGCTTCGTAATGAAGTCCATGGTGATGTGCTACCATTTCCATTCTGGTATATCCAAAGGTTGTATCTTCCCATACGGCTTTTGGTGCTCGGCCTTCACTTGTAAGCAAGTAAGGCACTTACTCACATACTCCACCACGTCGCGCTTCATACCCGGCCACCAATAATCTTCTTCATGTCATGGTACATTTTCGTGGCACCAGGATGAATGGAGTATCGAGTCTTGTGGGCTTCATCCATTATCTTCACCCGTAGATCCCCAAAACGAGGAATCCACACACGACCGAATCGAGTTCTAACACCGAGTGTGTTTTCACCCAATTCCCCAACCAGACCTCTCATTCTTTTCGAGTTAAGATGATCTTCCTTCAATGCCTCATCTTGAAACTCCTTAACTTGCTTCATCACATCAGAGGTCATGATTAGTTGATAAGCTTTCACCCAAATCGGCTCGGGCCTCTCTTTTCGGCTAAGGGCATCCGCCACCACATTAGCTTTGCCCGGATGGTAATGGATCACACAATCATAATCCTTTATAAGTTCCAACCATCTCCTCTGCCTCATCTTCAGATCCTTTTGCTCGAAGAAGTACTTCAAGCTCTTATGATCGGTGAATATGGTGCACTTCGTCCCGTAGAGATAGTGCCTCCAAATCTTAACGCAAAGACCACGACTGCTAGCTCCAAGTCATGAGTAGGATATTTGACCTCATGAACCTTTAACTGTCGAGATGCATAGGCTATAACCTTCCCTCTCTACATTAACACACACTAAGCATCAGAATAAACCACCAGATCTTCTCTTCCATCGGGTAATGACAGAACAGGAGCTTGAGTCAGTCTTGCCTTCAGCTCTTCGAACGCCTTCTCTTCAGCTTGACCCCATACAAACTTCACATCCTTTCAGGTCAACTTAGTTAGTGGAGAAGCAATCTTAGAGAAGTCTTGGATGAATCTTCTATAGTAGCCCGCCAAGCCCAAGAAACTACGGATCTCGGATGGCGTCTTGGTGACTTCCATTGCATAACCGCCTCCACCTTCGCGGGTCAACCATAATCCCGTCAGGATTCACCACATGACCCAAAAACTGAACTTCGCGCAACCAGAACGCGCACTTGGAGAATTTAGCATACAATTCTCCCTTCTCAACGTCTCTAGAACCTCTCGAATGTGACCGGCATGCTCAATCTCGCTCTTTGAATAAATCAGGATATCATCAATAAACACAATCACTGATTTATCCAACATAGGCCGACACACACGGTTCATCAGATCCATAAAAGCAGCTGGCGCGTTGGTCAAACCAAAGGACATGACAAGAAACTCGTAATGGCCATAGCGCGTACGGAAAGCTGTCTTAGGGATATCTTGCTCCTTCACCTTCAACTGATGATAACCAGATCGAAGATCTATCCTCGAGAACCAACTAGCACCCTGAAGCTGATCGAACAAATCATCTATCCTCGGTAAGGGATAGCGGTTCTTCACTGTCAACTTGTTCAGTTCGTGGTAGTCGACGCACATCCTCATACTACCATCCTTCTTCTTTACAAATAGGACCGGAGCACCCCAAGGAGAGATACTCAGTCTAATGAACCCCTTATCAAGCAGCTCTCGCAACTGCTCCATCAACTCTTTCATCTCGGTTGGAGCCAACCGATACGGTGCCTTGGCAACAGGTTGGGCACCCGGTATCAGATCAATCTGAAATTCAATCTCTCTGTCAGGTGGCACTCCTGATAAGTCTTCTGGGAACACGTCTGGAAAGTCACACACAACTGGTACATCAGCTAGTTGTGGTGTTGGTGTATCCACATCCTTTACATAAGCCAAGTAGGCGCTACATCCACGCCTCATACACTTTCCCGCCACCGCCATTGAGATCACCTTCGGAATCGTAGTAACCCGATCACCATAAACCATTACCAAACTTCCGTCAGGCGCTGTCAACCGAACCATCTTCTTGCGACACACAATGTTCGCCTCGAAATCCGCCAACCAATCCATCCCAAGAACCAAATCGAAACCACCCAAGGTCATCACAAACGGTCTAACAGGAAACTTATGACCCTCAAGTTCCACATCACAATTCTCTATCATCTCAGAAATCCTGGTAGACTTACCTATGGCAGTTTCTACATCAAAGGGCGCGTCGACACGTCTACTACTAACAGGCAGCTTAGCATAGAAAGCAGCAAAAATAAAACTCCTACTAGCACCCGAATCAAATAACACAGAAGCTAAAGTCTGGTTCACTAGAAACGTACCGGACACAACGTCAGGGTCCGTCCTAGCCTCCTCCTGTGTCATGGTGAACGCTCTGGCGCTCGCCCTCGGCCCATCTCTTCCCGTCTTCTTCACCCCTGAACCCTCAGTCCTCGACTTCTTACAATCTCTGCTCATATGACCACTTTCCCCACAGTTAAAACATTTGCCCGACATGCAATCCTTCGCCATATGCCCTGTCTTCCCACACTTGAAGCACAAGTTTGACCCAAACCTACATTCCCCACTGTGCTCCCTTCCACACTTGCCACACCTTTTCGACCCCGCACTTGATGTGACCACACGGCGTTCATCCACCCATGCCTTTTTGTTACCCATCGGGGCATCACCCCGACCGAACCGTTTCCCGTTCCAGTTCCGATCACCACCACCCTTCCTACTCGCCTCAGTCACCACCACCTCCCGCTCGTCATACAGCCTTCCTGCCAAATCAACTGCCGACCTAAACGTGCTTGGCCGGCGGACGATCATATGCCAGCGAACATCCACCGTAAACCTTGAATATACCTCTTGATTTTCCGAGAGAGGCGTCACCTGATCAGGCACAAGCCGTGCCATTTCATTAAACTTGGTGGTATACTGCTGGTGTGTCATGGTTCCAGCCTCCAACTGTAAAAACTCCCTTTCCAACTTATCCATTTCTCTATGAGGACAGAACTCCTCAATCACTAACCTTCTCAGCTCAGGCCATTTCATTTTCCAATGGCCCTAACCCTCAGCTTGGACAATGTTGTCCCACTAGCATAGAGCTGAATCCACAAAAGAGTGGGTAGCATACTTCACCTTTTGGTCCTCTCGGCACTCGCTGATATCGAGAACAGCTTCCATTTCCCTCACCCCACGGTGAGCAGCTGCAGCAGTGCCGTTTCCATCAAAAGTAGGGGGCTTGCACCTCATAAAAGGCCCATAATTACATCCTCGCACTGCCTCTGGCACAGGCTCTTCTTCTTCCTCTTCATCATCACACAGAACCGTTTCCGGCTCTGGTTGTTCCCGTTCCCCAGAGGATCTGTTTATTTCTTTTCTTTCCCCTTCTCGTACAGCCTTAATAACTTCAGTCACCACAGACGGTAAGATTGCTGCATGACCTGATGGACTTCTTCTACAACAGCCTCCTTTACTGAGGCTCTCAGATTGGCGCTTTCGTCGCCACCCTCGGATGAGGGGTCTCTGGTTCTTCATGAACCACCCTCTCAACTCTGGGTCTCCCTCTCTTAGGTCGCGGTTCAACACCGTGACCTCCACCCCTAGAAGCTTTCGAAGATCTACCTCCGGCCATCACACGCACACTGAAAGATTCAAACACCAACACGGTCATTCAAGGAAACAACTCAGTTTATGTCAAGTATAGTAAGTCCCTAATTACAGTGGCCAGTTGTGATTAGCCACTTACTTACTCTTCATACCCCAAGTATTACCTGTCCTGACTACATCAGTATTTAAATCTACATATAACACATACACATACCATGCGCACATAAAACCGGTTAACTTAACGAAAATACCTGATGGCACGCAGCTACTCACATTGGCATCCCATTCCCCTTCCGTCCCATTCTCAGTTTAAGATTAGGTTTATTCTGAAAATTTACCCATTTCACTTAAACTTTGGCTCTGATACCAACTTGTAAGGCCCTGTTCCCGGGACGCTTACAGCTGGGTTCTCATCGCACATAAAACATATAATTACATTTGTATTTAATAAATCGCAGCGGAAAACTAAAACAAACTTTCATTTCCATGTAAATGTTTTTGCAAACTAATACAACATTCATTACAAAAATAGTTTGTTCGCATTACAATGCAAAAACATTAATCAAAAGAATGCCATCCCCAAAGAGCTGAGTAGTCGCCCGTGCCATCCTCAGCAATCGTTACCTGCCAACTGGAAAACATCAAAGTCAGCGTTGCTGAGTGAGTTCTAGTTTTATAAATAAAACATACTTTACTTTCATATAAAACCGTTCGTTACTTTTACATGATCACACATCGTACGTACACATATATAATATAATTATTATTTTCTTCATTCGTTCATTCGTTGTTTCATTACCTTACTTGCGCATCGGACATCATCCTTACCAATACCATGTGCTACACCGGTTAGTCGTAGCTATCGGGCCGAAGTCAACAAATGAACAGCTAAACGTATGCCACGGTACTAGGAGTAACCATCAGTCTTAGCTACTGGGCCGAAGTCAACAAATGAACAGCTAAACGTATGCCACAGTACTAGGGGTGAGCGGTAGAGGTTCTACATTCGGGGGCAATCACCAAGAAGGACCCATTATCCGATGTGTGCAAGACGTTTCATTCGTTCATTAATACATGCATTCATTCATCATGTTCCTCTTTCTTTATCTTTCACTTTACGTTACATAATACTTCGTTCATTCATCATAATAGATAGAGCCATAGGAAAGATATTAAACATCATATTAAGGAACATAACATGCACCAACATCACATCATACAGGGCAACATCATACATACATAACATACAACATCATCACCCTCATCATGCCCAACATGCTTTCTAAGACCTCGATCGTCATCTTAAAAACTCTTATGGGAACCTTTACATTAAAACTTACATCTGCACTTTCCCCCGAAAGTCAGAAGTCAATCTACACCTTCCTCGGTTCAACAGCCCTATTCGGGCGTATGGACACCCTTCAGTCGCATGGCCTCCATGCGACTGAACATCATGCGATTGAACTAATACGGATGAACACCTATGCGAATGAACATCCAGTCGTGCGAATAGACAATGCGGTGAACACCTATGCGACTGGACCTTCAGTCGTGCGAATGGTCCTCCAGTCGCATGACCCCCATGCGACTGGCCCTCCAATCGTGCGAATGAACCCCAATCGCACCCTAATCGGCCGTATGGCCTCCATTCGGCCTCCAGTCGGTCGCCTAGCCCTAACTGATGCAGAAGCAGTTCAACCCGACTGCAGCCGAGGGTTTTCGGCCTCCAAACTCATCTAAACCCATTTTAAGCCTAAACGACCATCCTAAACCTTAGGGATGCATACCATAACATTATTCAAGCACGACCAAGCAAGAAATCAAGTCACAAACGCCTCATACATACACATACACATACACAAAGGGTCAACTTACACACATACGAAAACTCGATTTCAGATGTTTTCCATCCCCAAATCGTTTGAAAACAAGTAAAAGAGGGGTCTTAGAACTCACATAAACGAGCACAACGACAAGAGTTTCAATTTGGCTTGCTTCACGACAATTTTTGGCGACCCGAACCGACCCGAACCAACACTTTTTCCTCCTTTTCCTCTTCTTTCTCTTTCTTCTCTTTATAAGCTGAAATGTGAGTGTGGGGGAGAGGGTAAGGGCTGCCCTCTCCCTTATATACTCCCCCTCACCGGCTTTCTTTCGTGGACGAGTTTGGTCCTCGACTTTGGATTATTTTCTTTTCTTTCTTCACCGGCTTCAAAATAATAAATATTCGGGTGTTATAGACAAGGTCAACTACGTTTAGAAACTACAAAAGAACTTGCTTTCTGTCTCCCAAATCTATGATAAGGGATACAAGGTTGTGTTTGACAACAAAAAGTGCTACATGTTGAAGAAGGAGTAGTTATCAAGGAGGATAAAATCCTAATGTCAGATATAACGATCGTAAGTCTTGGATCTATCAAAAGCCTGCACAACTGAGTCTACAGCCCAGTGCTTCTTGTCAAAGGCAACAAAAAGGGATTCAGTGTCTTGGCATAGGAGAATGGGACACATTAATCCAAGGAAGATGAATCATTTGGTTCAGAATGATCTCGTGAATGGAGTTACAGTTAAGAATTTCCAGCTTCCAGATTTCTACGTAGCATGTAAGAAAGGGAAACAGACCAAGAAGTCTCACAAAGCAAAGAAACTTAATTCTATTGACATTCCTTCGACCTTCTACATATGGATCTATTTGGCCCAGTGAGCACAAAGAGCATTGCTGAAGATTGGTACTGCTTCGTAGTCATTGATGATTGTTTTTACTCAAGATTCTCTTGGGTGGTGTTTCTAAAAGCCAAGTCAGAGACATTTGAATCATTCAATCATCTAGTTACTACATTGGAGTCACTCTACAAGCGGAAAGCAAGAAAGATTCGATCAGAAAATGGAACATAGTTCAAGAATCAGTGGATGGAGGCACTCTGTCGAGAGAAAGGAATTGTTCATCAATTTACTTTTGCCTACACTCCTAGATGAATGGTGTTGCTGAGAGAAACAATCAGAGCTTGATAGAGAAAGAAAGGATGATGTTAGCCGACTCTAAACTGCCTATTCAATTCTGGAATGAGGCAATGGCTAACCATGCTACAACTCAATCAAGTCTTAATAGTCGAACGTCATGGAAAAATGTGTTATGAATTGCTCCAGCGACATAAACCCAACATGGAGTATCTAGAACCATTTGGAGCACTGTGCATGTTGTTAAAGAAAAATCTGACTGAGAAGTTTTGTGAGAAGACAGAAGAAGGTATCTTTCTCGGATATTGTATACCAGACCAGAGAGTTGATAACACTCAACGGGTCAGGTAGAAGTGTGGTGCAATGTTGATGTCCAAACATACACCACCCCATGCTGGAAAATGACCATCATTCTTCTTTGACTATGATGGTTTTTTCAAGTCCTTCAATCTACCACTTTCTCATTCTGATGATGAGTTATCTGCTTGAATGATGTACGATGTTCTGAATACTCCTACACTAGACTCGACATCATCGGTTCCATTAGACGATACTTCTAGCCCTTCAGGGGGAGAGCTTCAGGTAAGCGAGTCTTCCTCTAATGATGAAGCAGTTGAGACTGCAAATGTGGACCAGGAGGAACAGGTTCCCATTACTGAAAGTACACAAGCATCTAATCTTGATGCCATTGAAACTTCTGAACCCCATACTCCAACAACCACAGAAACTGAACCTAGGATACAAAATCTAGATAATAAGGTAGTTGTTCCCATAACTCCTGGAACTCGAGTTCATGTGCATCATCCCCTGGAGAACATCATCGAGGATATTCTATCGGGAGTTCACACACGAAATCAACTATACTTAGCTCATTATGCCGTAGTCATGGAAAAAGGTTATCTACACGATGGTGCTTATCGATGTTTTATGTCTCAATTTGACAAAATATGTAAGTGAATCCTTAAACAACAAGGCATAGGTTAGTGCTATGCAAGAAGAACTCCTTCAGTTCAAGAAGTTAGGAGTATGGACTCTTGTGGACAGACCAAAAGGAGCAAAGGTGATTGGCACTAAATGGGTTCTTAAGTGTAAGAAAGATGACCAAGGGGTCATAATCCAAAATAAGGCTCAACTTGTCGTTAAAGGGTTTAGACAAGTCAAAGGCATTGACTACAATGAAGTGTTTGCGCCTGTGGCAAGGATGGAAGAAATTCGTATCTTCTTAGCCTATACATCCTACATGAAGATCAAAGTTTTATCAATTGGATGTAAAAAGTGCATTCCTTCATGGTGAAATCCATGAAACGGTGTACTCAGTCAACCTGAAGGATTGAGGATCCTTATCATTGAGATAGAGTTTATAATCTAGGCAAGGCTCTTTACGAGCTTCATCAAGCCCCTTGAGCATGGTATGAGAAACTCTCTACTCATCTGGTGAAACATGGTTTTCACAGAGGGGTTATTAACTGCATGTTATTCATCAAAGAGAAAGATGGGGATTTACTACTGGCACGGATATATGTGGATGACATAATCTTTGGTTCAAAAATGAAGAATTATGTAAAGAATTCAAATCCGTGATGAAAGCTGAGTTTGAGATGAGTGCCGTGGGAGAAATGAAGTTATTTCTTGGGTTACAGGTGGATCAAACACCAAATAAAATTTTCCTGCATCAGTCCAAATATGTAGGACATATCCTTAGTCAGTTCGACATGGAGAATGCAATGATTATTCGGACTCCACTTGCCACGAACCACAATGTGGCACCCGAAGAAAATGGTGATCTGCTAGACGCCACTATGTAACGAGGAATGATCAGATATCTGATGTACCTCATAGCCTGTCGTCTTGATATTATATTCCATGTATCTCTATTCCAGATATCAGGCTAAACCAAAAGTGACTCATCTAATTGCAGTTAAAAGGATCTTTCGTTATCTGAAGGGTACTCCTACACTCGGGTTGTGGTATACTCATGATGATGGCTTTGAGCTTACAGCGTATAGTGACTCGGACTATGGTGGTTGCAAGATGAATTACAAGTCAACATCAGTGGAATGTCAGTTCTTTGGAAGATGCTTAGTCACCTAGCAGTGTAAGAAGCAGACATTTGTTGCTCTGTCAACATGTGAAGTTGAATATGTTGTTGTTGCAAGTTGCTGTTTACAAATCATTTTGATTCAACAGCAGACGCGAGACTACGGTTTGCAGTTTTCTAAGACCCTTATCTTTGTTGATAATTCTGCTGCAATAGCTGTTACTAAAAATCCGGTCCAACACCCAAAAATTAAACATATCGGTATTAAATATCACTTTATACGTGACTATTTTGAAAAGCAATTAATCGATGTTGTTAAAATTAATACAGATTTTCAACGCGCCAACCTCTACACAATAGATTTTGACAAACCTTGGTTTTTATATCTTTTGGAGGTCAATGTCGTGAAAAAGAAAAGTGTTGTGATTCCAGAAGAGTCAAGTTCTTAGTTCGTCACATTTTTTTCTTTTATTTTGTAATTTTATTTTTTTGTCTTTAAAAGTCCAAAAACACAAAAACATTTTGGTTTTAGAATTTTAAGAGGTGAATAGTTTAGTTTCAGTATTTATTTAGTTTTAGTATTTAATTACCTAAAAAACGAGGGGGCAGATTAGCTAAAAGCAAAGAAATCAAATCTGTGATATTGATTCAAAAAAATGGAAAATGATAGTATATAGGGATCAAATTGTTTGGGACATCAAAAAGAATTTAAATGATCAAAATGCTATATTCAAATTACAAGTCTAAGAAGTCTAAGCAAGATAAAGGAAAAATGATAGTAAACTAGTCTGCTACTAAGGTAACAGAGAGAAAGTAGACCTAGGGTTGCTAGTTCGTTATATGATGTGTCAGTAGATTCAACCAATAGACGAGTAGACCTCATTGATGAATAAAATTTAAACTAATTGTTCAACTTGTTGTTTGTTCTGATCTTATCCCTGGTTAACACAATCAACGGATTTCCAATAAGGGGTGACGAGCAAAATAAACGCCACAAATGTGTGAGGATGACCATAAAAATAAGCAAAGCACATGGAAAAACTGCTAAGTGAAATCAAGCCAATGACTAATGTTGTTGGTGCGTTATGTGCAAATGAAAAACAAATGGTCTAACAAGAAGATACTTTGTGTGCCTCTCTATTGTGCGACGGCATTAACCTGAGGATAAGCATAAACTAAATATTCAAGAATACATTATTGTTTGTGCCTCTCTACTGTGCGATGGCACTGACCTGAGGCTTGACATCACTTTGAAAGCTCTTAGAATAGTTTCTTCTTGTCAAATACCCGTAGACCACTCAAAAATCTCCTGAGGAATGTTGATTGCCATATAAGTGTGGGATCCACAAATGCTTGTTGAAATAATATAACCTAACTTATCACCAATGTGAGTCAAAAATCTATGTATGGATTTAAGTGGACAAATATACTGACAATCATCGTGCCTACACACTCTCGACAGTCAAAATCAGTCTGTGCATCTTATAGCTCTAGTATGATTTCCTAAAAGAGCTATTGACTCTTAGACAAATAAGAATCTAGTATCAAAGTACATATACAAGGGTCCCAAATCGTTATGTTATACCTGTATGATTCCATATGAATCTTTCCAGATATGATAAAATTAAATTGAAGCGATTTGCTCAGGAAGAAAAATCGGTTAGACAATTTCTAAAAGGTTTCAATCCATCTCAAACCAAAATCACAAAAATATGTTTTGTTTGTTTTAATTCAAATTGTTTTCTGTTTTCGTTATCTACCTTGTGTCGATATCGGATTATATAACTAGATGAACTCTGTGAATCACAAATTAAAAGGGGTCACGTCTAAGGTGACAAATCAGTTCAAATTAAAAGGATCGCATTTCTGTTAAAAGGGTCATGTATGAGATGATCATTGGTCATAATGTTATATATCAAAAGTTAGATTTTGAGTATATGGAAATGTATGAGGTCAAACTCATAAGTATGAGCCAATCGCACAATTGAATCATAAGTACAAGCCAATCGCACGATTGAACCCTAAGTATGATCCAATCACACGATTGGAGCATGAGTATGGGGCAAACATGCGATTAGATCACAAGAATGAACCAATCGTACGACTGGATGAAGGAGTCTGAGCCAGTCGCACGACTGAACCTCAGTCACAATAAATCATGCGTTTGGGTCCAGCCACACGACTGAAACTCAAAATAGTATAAATAGAGGGGTTAGTCGGTCGTATTCCTTACCACTTTTCAAAACTCTCAAAAACCTCCCATACACAAACACTCAGCCAAATTCCAATTATTGTGATTACCCTTTTATTGTGATATTAACTAATTTCAGACTCATCTACAGGTACTTTGCAACTGAAATCAGTTCAAATGAATGGATTAATCGAAAGCTAAATGAACGAAAGTGTTAAGATTATTAACGGGATAATACTTTAAAATATACCACTTAAATGGACATAAAAGTTGATTTAAAAGACACTAAGTGCTATTTCGAGTCCCTGCGAATCTAATGAATCTAAACACTAAATGTACTATAACGTTTTGATAAAGAATCTGAGTTAGAGTGTTGTAGCAATATGCCTGCGAGAGATGGACTATGAGCACTAAGCACAACATCTGTGCTCATCTGGATGCTATATCTGGGAACACTTCTGAGTTCATTGGGATTATTGCCTTCCTGCATAGGTCGAGGATCTACAAGGCTATTTCTACACCATGCACACGGTACAGATCTATTCGGCAGGCTTTCTGTGAAATTGTTATGGTAGACCGGTCCGTTGAGCCCCACTATATTCAGATACGATATTGAGATTAGTGAAGATAATCTGAGGAGGGTCTTGGACTTGGGTGAGGACAGAGCCTACCCAACCAAGCTGCATCCCCTAACTATTCGGGGATGTTTTATGAGGATCAAGTACGCTGGGGACAATAATGTTAGCATGCTGAACAAGAGCAACATGTGCCCCCAGTTCAAGTACTTGGCACATGTGATCCTCAAGTGCATAGCCTCCAGGCATGGAGGATTGGATGAGATGTCTGACCAAATCCATAATACATATGTTGCACTGGTACCGAACCACCCGTTCAGTTTCTCATGCATGTTGTTCACCTACTTGATAGAGAACATTGAGGCCGAAGTCAAGGAAGGCTTCTGCATGTATCCACGTTTCTTACAGATGATTATACATGAGAAGCTTACTTTGCTGCCGAAGGAGAAGGATGATGTTGTTGTAGTAGAGGTGATGGATGACACCACTTTGTGCAGGATGAAGGTGTATTGGGGGAAGCAGGTGAAGCCCCCAGTCACGAGACTATTTAGGCATCTGGCCAATGAGGATTATGTGCCGCCCTCTCGTTAGAAGTGGCATTATGATGATAGTGATTTGGATGTTGATCCCATTGTGGTTCCCATTGATGACGAGGACAAGGATGATGAAGACATGATGACGGTCAAGGTGGAGGAGATGCTGGACCCAATCAATCAAGGGCCACTGACACGTCTACTATATCTCCACCATCTCCACACGGTACTTTTGATGCACGTGGTAGATCTAACCCAGTCAAGGTGGAGGAGATGCTGGTCCCAGTAAATTGCAATTCTACTTTCATTCTGGATTTTATGAGGGTGCCATATGATACGTGTGATTAGAACTTGCTTTGGGTATGCATTTCAAGACCTTAATAGTATTTTTGCATAAAAATGCGTTAGGCACTAGGTGACCTTAACCATTCGAGCCCCAACCATTCTCTTTCACTTCCTTACCCGAACATACAACTTTAGTTAGCCCCATTGAGCTTAACGTTTTTATCTTTCATCAACGCCGAGCCAACATGTCACTTAACCAAAAAACCATCTTCAAAATCCATTTTCGTTAAAGACACGTTTTTGGCTTGTAAAAAAAATAAAAAATAAAAAATAATATTGGTCTTTTACCGGCAGACCTTAAAGAACTGGAATGCATTATTTTGATTTCAATTTTCTTTGTCGCCTTCATAACGCAATACCAGGACTTCCCCCGGAAATCCGCGAACAAATTTTCAATCTCACGTTTGACGCAAGATAGAAATGGCGAAAAAGGAACAAGTTCCACCCTTTTGTGGAATTTCAAAAAGTGCTATAAAGAGACTGGAAAAAAGATATGAAAGATGCCCGAATTGTGGAAATTGGTCTCATAATGAAAAATGAAAAAAGAATCAAACTCAATCTCAATACGAATCCACATAACTAATCCGATTGGGTGGTATTAGTCTTCAAGCCGAACGATCCTTGAGAAAGGAAAGTTTTGTGTATCTTCGGGTAAATGATGAAGTACGATTCTTCAAAGCAAAATATGGTCTTGACAATCTGACCTTAAATGAGTCCTCAATCTAGCATATCCCTTCTAGCTAGAAGTATTGTATAGGGAACCTTTATTGCTTTCCTTGTAGCTTATGTTACAAAAATAACCAAGACCATCGTCTTTAGCAATTAGCCACTTTTTACAAATATTCCATACCCGAGCCCAAGCCAAATTATAACCCATCAAAGACCTAATGATTTATGCAATTAAATATCTAAGTAGGTGGAGATTTGATCCCTTAACAAGCATATGATTTCACAAGTATTCATACTCGGCAATTGAGTATATTAGTCAAACTTTATCTTGATTATGACTCCATATATTAAGCGGGTGTGAGTGCATCTTTGAGAAGTGTGGATTTTGCATGATAATAATATTTACTAACCTATTGCTCCCTAGGATATCATTTTACATGTGCTTAGAATATTTATATTTGGATGAAAATAATGTTTACTTGTGTATTTCTCGAAAGACATGTTTATAATTTGTTTTATTTGGTTTTTGGTGGATTTTTCATTTTAAGTGATTTTTTCTTAAGGACAAGCAAAGTTCAAGTGTGAGGATGTTTGATGTGTTTCAAATTATACATAAAAATCATATCAAAAACACATCATTAATTCCTTATTACCTTCCTTAAAATGATGAAAATATACATAAAATGTAAATTGTGTTTTCAGGTGTTTAAAAGGCAAGATGGACAAAAGAAGCACATTTAGCAAGAAATTGAAGTAATCCGAGCTTTGGATTCTAAGCATGGGGCTGTGTCTCATTAAGCACGCCCTATGCTTTGCCAGAAACACACCCCCATGCTAAATTAACACACCCCCGTGTTTGGACATCTGACTGGACAAAAAGTACTATTCCCTAAAAGTAGACACGGGGCTATGCCCCACCTCCAACATGGGGTCGTGCCCCATTAAGCACGGGGCCGTGCCCGACACAACCTGCATGTACGAGCCGACCAACTTTCGTAAGCATTGTACTAGCACGGGGCCGTACTTAAACACTCTGGAAAGCCTATAAATAGAAGCCTAAGTTCACCATTTTTGGCAAGCTTTGGTGGGAGAGTTACTCTGCAAAACTCTATCGGGAATCAAGACTTCAAGGTCATTTGGAGGCTCGGGAGGTGCATAAAACACTTGGAAGAAGCTCGGAATCGTCTAAACGCCATCCATTGTGGATTATCAGTTTGATTGTTCCATTTCACCAATGATTACATATCTATCTTCTTTGTTATATGTTGTTATGTTCAAGCTCATTATGAGCTAAACTCTTTTTATCATCCTATCCGGATGAAACTTATGTAATTTGTGATGAACTGATGGTGTGATAAATATTATGTTAATGTTATGGTGGTCTTGGGAAAAATATTGATGGGTAGCATCTATATTTGAACGGGAAGTTATAAATTTATGGTTTGTGATTGTGATCGTCATACAAAATTGAAAAACCGTATGATTAACTTTCATTCGTGAAACCGGTCTTCATAATAAATCCATGGCTAATGAACTAGAAATGGTTATTAGAAATCATATCACTTTAACTTTCTGATCATTTGCGGGTTTCATTTTATTAGTTTGGAAACTTCAGTAATTGTTACGGTTTTCTATAATTAATGGTATGCTAGGAAGGAACCTGATCATCTCTCTTTTTAACATTAAGTTATGTTTTCAGAAATCGTATGTCAAATAGATCACAAAAGATTTACCTACATTATTAGGGTTTTGATCTGAGCAGTAAAACTCAACCTAACAGGATCAAGTCACTACGACGACAGGATTGACAAGAAATCACGCCAGCTCATCTTTATAAACATTAACATAATTACGTTAATCCATATCTTTAAATCATACCACCAATTCATCATGGTTACATAAGTGGAATCTAATTAGGATGAAAACTTTTATTCCCTGGTTTTAAATCCAAACGCTTCAAATCTTAGTTTACTTTTAAATCCTAAAGATCATTCCAATGCAAATTATCATTTTCTTTAACAAAAACCAAATCTGATTGTCAAACATCAAGTTTGTTGAGTAGGCTAGGTGTGACCATGGATTGATACTTGGTTCTTACCAACACAATATTACTACACGACAGGTACACTGCCTTTTCTGTGTGTGGTTTAGTATTAGTAATAACCAATTAAAACTGAATCTGTGCAATAAATCTTTATCAAAATATATATACTATCCGCACCCATCAAGTTTTAGGCGCCGTTGCGGGGGACACACGGCAGTTTGAAAGACAAACTAAATTTTTGACTATCTTGTATATAATTGTTATATATTTTGGTTTAAACTTCATTTTTATTTTTAGGTAGTTTGCCCTAGTTAGTTTAGTTACTTTTGCCTAATTCATTTTAAGCCTTAGTTAGTTATGCTTCTTTAAGTTAGTGTATGTCCGACCGTCTAGTTCTGAACTTGTTCCGCCTCTTTTGGAACCCGAACGACTTCTCCGTCAAAGATTGTGCAAAAGAGCACAACAAGCAGCACCAATCATTGAAGAAGACATTTTGGAAGATACACCATCCGAAGAAGACATGGCTAACCAAGACAAGGAAATGAAGATGACACACTATGCCACACCGTCAATAGATGGTTACGAGTCTAGTGTTGTCCAACCAGCAATAGCGGCCAACATTTTTGAGATTAAGTCTAGTATTATCCAACATGTAGAAAACTCTGTTCAGTTCCATGGGTTACAAGACAAAGATCCTAATGCTCACATATCATGATTCCTTCATATCTGTGCTACCTTCAAAATCAACAATTGTTCAGACGACCCCATTACGATTCATTTCCGCCTGGTTCCATCACCACATGGGTAGAAATGGCTGAACAAATCCTTTTAAAATACTTTCCACCTAATCGCACTGCCAAACTAAGAAGCAGCATCACAAGTTTTCACCAAGACGACAATGAATCATTACACGCAGCATGGGAGAGGTATAAAAGTCTCCTTCGGAGATGCCCACATCACGGACTTGATCTGTGGCTGCAGTGTCAAACCTTTTACGATGCAATCAGCGAATCCCACAAGCAAGCAGTAGACCATAGTGCGGGAGGAGATTTCGGAAGTGTCATGCCAACAGAAGCAAACCAATCCTTAGAAAGAGCAGCTAAGAAGAGCTTTGCTTACAATCCCTTAAGAACCAAACCTAGTTCTAAAGGTATTCATCAAGTAGACTCTAAAATCTTAATTGCAGCCCAATTAGAAGCTTTAACAAAAAAATTCGAACAATTGCAAAGCGAGCCAAGGAAAACTCCAACACGATGCAACACATGTGGAAATTCACACAAGACCAACGAATGCCCTCAATGCATTATGATGGTTGAAGGTTAACTACGTAGGAGGCCCAAACAACTCATACAACAACAACTCAAATTGGAGAAGCAACTCGAATTACAGAGATGCTGGTAATAACCAACAATCATGTGGATTCAACCGAAGGCCACCTTACCAACAACAGAAAGCACCATACCAAAGTCAAAGTAGTAGTAACCAAGACCGTGGAGCATCATCAATGGAAGACTTATTGCAGCAGTTGTTGTTAACCGCACAAGCCACAGGTGAGTGCATCCAGAAATCTGATCGAAGAAATGAGGAGAGGTTCCAAAGAAATGAAGCTGACATCAAAAGCAATAAAGCATCATTGCAAACCATAGAGCACCAAGTCGGTCAAATAGCACAACAGCTATCTGAAAGACCTCAAGGAGCTTTCCCCAACAACACTGTAACAAACCCTAATGCTCAATTCAAAGCCATCACCACTAGGAGTGGCAAAACCACTCAAGGTGATGCACCAGCATTACAACCCATTCTTGAAGAGGTAGAAACTGAAACTCCAAGTAATGCGAGTGATAAGCAAAATCAACCTATTGCTATTGAAGAACCAACAAAGAAATACGTTCCACCAACACCATATGTTCCACCACCTCCATATCCAGGTCGTTTGAGACAACAAAGAATGGAGACACAATATGGCGAATTCCTTGGTTGTTCAAGCTACTCCACATCAATCTGCCCTTGGTGGAGGCTTTAGCACAAATGCCAAACAAAAAGAAACTGGAAGAGTTATCACACGTAGTTTTGAATGAGGAATGCTCTGTAGTTCTTCAAAACAAACTACCTCAAAAGATGACTGATCCAGGAAGTTTCATCATACCTGCCTAATAGGAAATCTTTCTGTCAGTAACGCGTTAGCTGATTTAGATGCAAGCATTAACCTTATGCCTTATGCGGTTTTCAAAAAATTAAACGTAGGTAACCTAGACCTACCCGTATGAGCATCCAGTTAGCTGACCATTATGTCAAATATCTATTGAAAATCTCTTAGTTAAAACTAAAAAATTCGTATTTCCCGTTGATTTTGTGATCCTTATCATGGATGAGGACAAAAATGTTTCTCTTATCCTAGGTCGACCTTTCTTAGCGACTACTCGAGGCCTCATTTATGTTTGTACAGGAAAACTCAAACTTAGAGTAGACGAGGAGGAAGTAACTTTCAATATAGGCCAATCCATGAAACACCCTCAACATCATGATGACTCACTCTATTACGTTGATGCTTGCGATTCAGTCATAAGCTGTCATTTAGAGAAAACTATTCAAAATGAAGCTTGCAACACTCAACTAATAGAAGTCCAAATCACCGAACCCGTTTGTGAGAACCAAATCATTCAAGAACTTGAAGTTGATGAAACAACACTTCATCAAGAAGCATTTGAGATCATTGAGCAAGACCTAGAACTAAAAGCCAAACCTTCTATAGAAGACCCTCCAGTTTTAGAGCTCAAAGAACTTCCATCTCATCTCGAGTACGCTTTTCTTGAAACACATCTCAACTTCCTATCATAATCTCATCCACCTTATCAACTGATGAGAAGAACAAGTTGATCAATGTGCTTAAGGCACACAAACGAGCAATTGCATGGAAAATCATGGACATCAAGGGAATAAATCCATCCTTTTGCACTCATAAAATATTGATGGAGGAGAACTTCAAATCCATCATTCAACCTCAAAGACATTTAAACCCAAGCATGCAAGAGGTGGTAAAGAAAGAAGTAATCAAACTGCTAGATGCTGGTTTGATTTACCCTATTTTTGATTCACCTTGGGTCAGTCCCGTCCAAGTTGTCCCAAAGAAAGGAGGAATGATTGTTGTAACTAACAAGAAGAATGAGCTTATTCCCACTTGAAGGGTTACCGAATGGAGAGTTTGCATAGAGTATCACAGACTCAATGACGCCACAAGGAAAGATCACTTCCCTCTTCCTTTCATCGACCAAATGCTTGAGCGATTATTTGGAAAAATGTTCTATTGTTTCCTGGATGGTTTCTCAGGTTATTTTCAAATCCCTATTGCTCCCGAAGATCAAGAGAAGACGACATTCACCTATCCATATGGATTATGTAATCCTCCTGCTACATTTCAAAGATGCATGGTAACAATTTTTCATGATATGATTGAACACTCAATGAAAGTTTTCATGGATGATTTCTCCATCTTTGGAAACTCATTTGAGCAATGTCTTGAATATCTGGAAAAGATGCTAGTTAGATGCAAAGATTCTAACCTTGTTTTAAACTAGGAAAAGTGCCACTTCATGGTTACAGAAGGAAGAGTGTTAGGATACAAAATCTCTCGAGCAGGGCTTGAAGTCGATCAAGCCAAAGTCGACACTATTTCTAAACTTCCACATCTATAACCGTGAAAGGTATCAGAAGTTTCCTAGGTCATGCAAGATTCTACCATCGTTTCATCATAGATTTCTCAAAAATCGCTCGACCAATGACTCAACTTCTCGAGAAATACGCTCAATTCGTATTTTCTGACAAATGCATTAGTGCATTAAATTGCATAAAGAGAGGCTGGTAACCGCTCCAATCATGGTTTCCCCATATTGGATGCTACTATTTGAACTCATGTGCGACCCAAGCGATTGCGTGGTAGGAGCCGTATTAGGACAAAGGAATGACAAGCAATTTCACCCAATTCATTATGTGAGCAAAACCCTAAACGACGGACAAGAAAACTACACCACCACCAAAAAAGAACTTCTTGTGGTAGTTTTCTCATTTGACAAATTCCGCTCGTATCTCATCCTTTCAAAAACATTTGTTTACACCGATCATGCATCCCTTCGTTATTTTCTCAACAAACAAGATGCGAAGCCAAGATTGATTCGTTGGATCCTTCTGCTTCAAGAATTTTGACATCAAAATTCGTGATAAGAAAGGAGCAGAAAATCTAGCGGCTGATCATCTCTCGCGTCTCGAGGATTCAAGTCCTTCACAAACTGAGGAAGCCATAATAAATGACAACTTTCCTCACGAATTCCTTATGCACATTCAATCCCCAATCGATGAACATCCTTGGTTTGCTGATTTTGCAAACTACTTAGCAAGCGGAATCCTTCTCAAGGGAATGACTTATCAGCAAAAGAGAAGTTTTTTACTGATATCAAACATTACTATTGAAAAGACCTGTATCTATTCATAATCCGTGCAAACCAACTCATTCAAAGATGCATATACGGAAGAGAAGCAGAACAAATTCTAAGGCACTGTCATGAAGGACCCACCGGAGGACACCATGGAACAACCTTAACAGGCAAAAAAGTATTTGACTCTGGATTTTACTGGCCCACGATATTAAAAGATGCTCAGAACATGGTACGCACCTGTGATGCATGTCAAACGACAACCAATATCTCAACACAGGATGAGATGCCTTAGAAACCAGTTCAAGTATGCAAGATATATGATATATGGGGTATTGATTTCATGGGGCCATTCCCGGTGTCATTTCGCAATCATTACATCTTGGTAGCAGTTGATTACGTCTCAAAATGGGCTAAAGCTCAAGCCCTGCCTACTAATGATGCCAGAAACATAGTCAAATTCCTTAAAAAACTATTCTCTCGTTTCGGTGCCCCTAAAGCTCTAATTAGTGACCGAGGAACTCATTTCTGTAACAATCAGCTCAAACCAACAATGGCGTGTTATGGAGTTCACCATCGCTTTACAACTGCTTACCATCCACAAGCGAATGGGCAAGCTGAAGTCACTAACCGAGGCATCAAACGAATCCTTGAGAAAACTGTAGGTCAAAACCATAAGGACTGGTCTACAAAATTAGATGATGCATTATGGGCTTTTCGAACAGCCTATAAGACTCCCATTGGCTCAACACCGTTTAAACTAGTTTATGGAAATCATGTCATCTACCTGTGGAACTAGAGCACAAGGCCTTTTGGGCACTTAATGCAGCAAACCTGGACCAAGACCTTGCAGGAACGAATCGATTCCTACAAATTCACGAATTGGAGGAAATGAGGGAACAAGCATACAAAAACGCTAGGGTTTACAAAGAAAAGACAAAGAAATTCCACGACGCTCGATTAAAGAACACAAAACGATTTCATGTGGGAGAACGTGTCTTACTATATAACTCTCGTTTACGTTTATTTCCCAGAAAATTGAAATCACATTGGTCTGGACCTTATACGATCAAAAACGTGTTTCTGAATGGTGCCATTGAAATTTATAACATGAAGGTTTAAGTTTCAAAGTAAATGGTCATCATTTGAAACCGTATAATGATGGACAACAAGATTTCTTTGGAGGAATTACACCTCCGCCCAGACGAAAACTAAGTGTGGGGAAGGGTCATGTCGTAGACCCGAAACTTAAACGCGGCACCTGTACATAAATTTTTCTTACTTTTTAATAATTTTTAGGATCTCACAAGCACAAGCAAGGGGCCATGCCTCATCAAGCACGCCCCCGTGTCTCTGACAATTTTTTTTCCATGATCTCCGCTGACGACTCTAGAACGTTGCAGGTTGAATGTAAGACGAATTCTGATAAGCACGGGGTCGTGCTTAAGGTGGCACGCCCCCGTGTTCACTTTCCACGACCTCTATATAAATACCACACTTGTTCCACTCTTTCATCACACTCACTCCTGTTTAAAAACATCTGAAAAATGAAAGAATCAAGTCACGGAAGTTCCAACTGGAATCCCGCGAAGAAACCGCGTTCTGAAACACGAGAGCCAACAACTCAAGAATATTTCTTCAAGCTGCATGAACTGAAATGAACCTCGCTGCATCCCAACGCTTAGCTGAACTTATCCAAAAAGTTCAACAGATGAGCGAGGAACTCATTTCCATTAACCGGCAGCTTGCGGAATTGAGCAACCGCACTTCTCACTATCCAATCCCGAACCTTCCACACGAAATGTGTGGAGCTTCTTTTAGAAGCATGTCGTGATGTGCTAAGTGCACCATTGCACGTAAAAGAGTCTGGTTTTTCTGTTTCAGACTCTCGGCTTTTAACATATCGTGTAACCGTAGGACCCTAGGAAATGTAATTTTCAATGTGGCTTGTGTTATTTAACTCTAGGACTATTTTCGTATTTTTTCTGTTAATTTGGAAGTGATAAAACTTAACCGGGAAAATTACATAACGCGCGAAACTGAAAAACAGGACAACAAAAGACTGAAACCAAACACAACACATGAACATGGCCCCGTGCTTAAGGAGGCACGCCCCCATGTTCGACAAAAAATGACAAAAGCTGACATATTTCAGCTTTTTGTCTTGTTACTCTTCAATTTTGCATGATAAATACCAACCTCAATGCTCGCAAAGTCGTATCAACTTTCATTTTCACCTTGTTTTCCATTTTTCTTTCATCTTTTCAAGAGTATTTGATCAAGAGGTTAGTATGCTAATTCCTTTGATTATGAAAGTCATTTACATGTGGTTAGGTGATTAGGTCTCTAAACAACCGAAATCCTAGCAATATGTGTAAAGACTTGTTCTTAAACATTTTAGGGAATAATGAATGGTTTTAACCTACTTGTTAATGTTCATTCTTGTAAGAAGATTAATGTTAATTAGTTTGCTTAGTTAGTTAATTAGTGTGTTTTCTTTTATTGTTAACAAAACTATCTTCATAATTCATGGTGAAATCTTTGTTAATCATGTTCAAGCGTTCCCAAGTGGTATTAAACATAAAACATATTTTTGGGTATCTTGAATTATTAACAAATAATAAAATGTCAAACGTATAATCTTTGATTTTTAAAGTAAGAAAATGTTAAACTCATGCTTAATCAACGATTTACAAACACAACCACGCATTCTCAAGTCAAGATTCTATGCCTTATCATGTTAACCGCACCCCCACGTTTCACAAAACACACCCCCACGTTTAACAATTTTTCCTTGGATAATAAATTTTTAACTATTTTTGAACATGAGTGAATCATTATGATGTTATGTCTTGAAAAACAAATGATTTTTACTAACATCATGAAACTGCTCAAGAAATTTTTTTATATAGATTAACTTAATTTGAAATTTCAGGATCATGAATCATCCCTACTTACGTTTTGAAGGGAGCCGCGAGAGATGGTGTCATGATAGACTTCAAAGACTGCTACAAAGGGTCGAAAGATCCCACTTACAAGCAGATGAAGAAACACTAGCGGCAGTCAAACAGCTAGAAAGATACAATACATTATTAAGTGTTCAGTGGAAGCGTTTATTCTTACAAAATAAACCTTCTGTTTATGAACTAACTCTTGAACTTTTAGCATCTTTCAATTTAGCATTAAAGACTGACCCTTGGGATAATAATGCAGTTTCATTCAAACTTGCTGGACATTGACACAAAACATCCATTTCCTTGTTCGGTGTCTATCTCGGGATCTACACGAAACAAGAAATGGAGGAGGAAGCAATATCTGGAATGTCGGCGTACCATACCTTCCCAGACGAGGAAAGTAAAGACGCGAAAACTGGTGCAATGAGGAAAGCATTTTGTCAGCGGATTGGAACCGGAGGGTTCAACTTGAGTAAAACAAAAAGCTGTCAGATACGAGACCCGCTGCTACGATACATTCATTGGTTACCGTCACACCCTCGAAATCCACGTGCGGAGTTTTACGCGAGGCGTGTGAACAAACCAGGATCACAGTCAATAGTTACTCAGAACGACTCTATATGCCATAATTTAACTAAAATCAACCAAAGTACAAACTTTAACTGTGCGGAAGCGTTTTGTAAAACAACCAAGGAAATAAAAATGTATACTATGGCAAAACATGTGCCAACCCAAAAGAGTAAACATTAACCTTAAAAGTACTATAAAGGTCTTGAAAACCGGGACTTAGAATACAAGTGAAACCTTGTAGTGCTCCTAATGGCAAGCAAGCTAATGACCTGAGAATAGCATACTAAATAGTCAAGATAATGGTTGGTGAGTTCAAGAGTGATATTCAAACATAAACAGTTTAATAACATAGATATAAAAGTAGTGCATTGTAATAGATAGCTAGTCCATTAACAATAAATATTAATTCATAGTGATTTCGCAATTGAAGCTGACTGTGTTATGTTGTTGCCTCCTGTCATGACTTAACAGGTCGTGACAATGTTCAATAGTAAAAATTGCACCCAGTTGACCTCGAGTCACACAGGTGGGGCTCGTCAGACCCAGTAGTACTACCCAAATTTCCCCGCTATTCAATATTAACAATTCGAAAGTGTGAGGACTTGTCCATGATATCAACACTATATTAATATTATACACAACTTAAATATATAAATCATTTGTGATTTAGTAGTATGCTATCTCCCCCAAAAGAGATTAAAAAAGAGTGGGGCATGAATTCACCTGATATGCGTGATAGACACTTAGAGTTTTACTTGACAAACAGAATGGACAACAACCTTCAGAGGTTACCTAGATCATATAAGTACATGAGTACGTGTAAACAAAGAATATGTGAAACCCTAAGTACACTACAACCAAGGACTCCAGATTTCAGAAAAACAGACACGTTTGACCCAGGTGACCCGTTTGACCCGTTGGTGACTTTATGTGTTGTAAACCATTCAAGTAATCATACACATATATCACACATGGTTAACATTCAAATAGATCATATGTATGCTATATTATCCAGGTGTATCACTTTGATCATCATACAAGTCATGCGAATCTAGAACATTAACATGTCCACTAGTTATAACACAACTAACATGCCACACAAAGATTAAATCACGCACCACATGCCATGTGAAGCCACTCACCACTTCACATCCTAAACCCTGCCAATCCTACTAAGTAGGGGCCTTAGATTCGCACGTGTGTATGATGATCATAATCATATTCATTAGCCATGTTCATTGTATTCAACAAACATTACAACAATCAATTTCCAGTCCCAAACATGATGCTCTAACTACTAATCAACATCAACATCATACATGATCATCAAAGTCCAAACATCACCCATGATTATCCAAGCATACTATACAACTAATTTAACATGTTTTTCACATTAGAATTCATCCATGAACTTACTAACATGCTCCTAACATCCCAAACATGTTCAAACCATCATCCTTCCAACTTTGTGCAAATAAAGTTTCCGTTTTGGGAAAGCACATCCCAAAATCTATCAAACATCCAATGCATTCATGAATTCATTAATAATATACCAATTCAAGTTCATATCAACATCTAAGAATGACCAACAACATCCAAACATCATAACTCATCAATTCATATCCTAAAAAGTTACTATCTTTAGTAATGTATGAACTATAACATGTGTTCTTGAATTCCTAATGATCACAACAACAATCTAACATCTAATCATCACCATGAACACATCCATAACATCAATTAATCAATAATTCAACATTACATGCGAAATAAAGTTACTATTCTTAGTAACCTATGAACAATGCATCAAAATCCCAACTTTCTTGCATAACTGATGTTAACTAACATGTATACAATCTAACTAACATGTTAACATCATCAATTGACCAAAACTCAACACCAAGAAAATCAATTTCGCAACTAGGGTTTCGGCCACATCAAATTTCATGCAAACAAAACACCAACTAACCTTTAATTCGTGAAAAGTAACAAAATTGAGACTTCTAATGTGTTGTATGCCTTCAAATCGACCAAAACCGATGCTTGATGGTTGTTCTAAGTTAAAATCGCAAGAGAGAGGGGAAGAGAGTTTGAATCGTGGCCGAAGGGGGGTGTGGGGCTAGGGTTTTTGTTTTAATTAATTAAATTTCCATATTTACCCTTTAAACCCTTGTAATTTGTATTTTATAAAAACTAGGTTTTAAACTCTTTGTAAAGTGTTAACTTAATAATATAAAGATATAAACTAATGAAAATAATTATATATTTTATCTTTATAAAAACACAAGACATACGAATAAATAGGCACGTTTTCGCGTTACGCGATAAAATTCACCGTTAACGTTTAAATTGTGTAAACACGTAAGCATAACACAATAATCATCTAATCAATTAGATTAACAATAATGTAACATTATTAATTATTATTAGGTCACCAACGTTAAACGACAACTACTGTGTGTTTACGACACGTGTATGCAAGACTTAACGGAACTAACGGAGTTTGATAACGGAAATTTACCGGATGTCACATTATCCCCATGTTGAAAGAATTTTCGTCCCGAAAATTGCGTTACATGGTGAGAGTGTTCCATCACTGGTCTACTGCATTGGCACATAGAAATCAAAATCGAGTGAGTTTTGGATGAGTTGTCACATCATCCCCATGTTGAAAGAAATTACGTCCCGAAATTTAAATCAATACCTTCGTCTGCTGGCATCGCCGTTTCGAATAGTTGAGGGTACTTAAGCTTCATTTGATCTTCTCGTTCCCATGTGGATTCCGGTCCACATCGTGAATTCCAATGGATTTTGACAATGGGTATCTTGCTTTGCTTAAGTGTTTTCACCTCACGGTCCATCACCTCAACTAGTTCTTCGATAAAACGCAATTGTTCATCCACTTGAACTTCTTCTAGTGGTATGACCATTGTTTCATCAGTTATGCACTTCTTCAGGGTTGACACGTGAAATACATCATGGATTCCACTTAGTGAATCATGTAGGGCTAGACGATAGGCCACTGGACCTATTCTTTCCACTATTTCAAATGGTCCAACGTACCTCGGATTTAGTTTCCCTCGCTTACCAAACCGGAACTACGCCTTTCCATGGTGAGACTTTCAACAAAACCTTGTCACCAACCTGAAACTCTAAAGGTTTCCGTCTCTTATCAGCAAAACTCTTTTGTTATCTCGCGTTGCAGCCATACGGTTCCGTATCTTCACAATCTTCTCAGTTGTCTCATGAATTAACTCGGGACCTGTTAGCTGACTATCACCAATTTCTGCCCAGCACACTGGTGATCGACATTTTCTCCCATACAGCGCCTCGAAAGGTGCTGCCTGTATGCTAGTATGATAACTGTTGTTATAAGAAAACTCCACCAATGGCAGGTGAATTTCCCAGTTATTCCCGAAGTCAATCACACAAGCACGTAGCATATCCTCCAACGTCTGTATGGTACGCTCACTCTAGCCATCCGTCTGTGGGTGATATGCAGTACTCATATCTAATCGTACCCAAAGATTTCTGCAATGATTGCGAGAAATGTGACGTGAAACGAGCGTCGCCGTCGGAAATAATTGAGATTGGTACACCGTGTCTCGAAACGATCTCTTTAAGGTACAGTCGAGTTAATGTCTCCATATTATCCGTTTCCTTAATTGCAAGGAAATGAGCAGACTTTGTCAATCGATCCACAATAACCCATATCGTGTCACAACCAGTATTTGTCCGGGGTAACTTAGTAATAAAATCCATGGAGATCTCTTCCCATTTCCACATTGGTATCTCAGGTTGTTGTAACAGTCCGGATGGTTTTTGATATTCCACTTTTACTTTCGAGCAAGTCAAACACTTGCTCACATACGTAGCTACATCCGCTTTCATGTTAGGCCACCAGTAGTGCGCCTTTAGGTCATGATACATCTGGTCGGATCCAGGATGAATAGAATACTTGATTTGTGCACCTCGCTCATAACTAAATCTCTCAGATTTCCATAAACAGGCACCCAAAGTCTATCCATGAAATACCAAATTCCATCCTCCTTCACCACCAGTTGTTTATCCATTCCCCTTAATGACTCAGAACCAACATTTTCTGCCTTTAAAGCTTCTATCTGCGCCTCCTTAACTTGTTCGGGCAGTTGGGTACTGATAGTAAGCTGTGAAGCTCCCACCCATTGGGGTTTAGCTGTTCCTTCCTGCTTAGGGCATCAGCAACTACGTTCGCCTTTCCCGATGATACTTAATAGCGCAATCATAGTCATTTAGTAGTTCCACCCAATGTCGTTGCCTCATATTCAACTCTTTTTGCTCGAAGATATGTTGAGACTCTTGTGATCGGTGTAGATAGTGCACTTGGTACCATACAAGTAATGTCTCCAGATCTTTAAGGCAAAAACCACTGCACCCAATTCTAAGTCATGGGTGGTATAGTTCTTCTCATGAACCTTTAGTTGTCTCGAGGCGTAGGCTATCACCTTTTCTCGTTGCATCAAGACACAACCCAATCCTTGAATGGATGCATCGCAATACACCACAAAGTCATCTGTTCCCTCTGGTAGTGCTAATATCGGGGCAGTACAGAGTTTTTGTTTTAACAATTGAAAAGCTAATTCTTGACTCTCACTCCATTTGTATGTCGTTCCTTTGTGGGTCAAGGCAGTGAGAGTTGTGCGATCTTAGAAAATCCTTCTATGAATCGTCGGTAATATCCTGCGAATCCCAGAAATTGTCTTATCTCACTCGGCGTTTTGGGTGTAGTCCAATTCTTTATCGCCTCAATTTTGGTAGGATCAACATGTATCCCTTTCTCATTAACAATATGACCTAGGAATTGCACTTCTCTTATCCAAAAATCACACTTTGAGAATTTGGCATACAACTGCTCATTTTTCAATAGTTCCAAGATCATTCGTAAGTGCTCTTCATGCTCCTCCTTGGTTCTAGAATATATCAGTATATCATCGATAAACACAATGACGAACTGATCAAGATAGGTTTGCACATGCGGTTCATGAGGTCCATGAACACAGCAGGTGCATTAGTCAACCCAAAAGGCATGACCAAGAACTCATAATGACCATATCGAGTACGAAATGCAGTCTTGGGAATGTCTTCTTCTCGAACTCTAAGTTGATAATAACCAGATCTCAAGTCAATCTTCAAATAATAGCTTGATCCTTGAAGCGGATCAAACAAGTCGTCGATACGAGGTAAAGGGTATCAGTTCTTGACTGTTACTTTGTTCAACTCTCTATAATCGATGCACATCCGGAATGTGCCATCCTTCTTCTTAACAAAAAGAACAGGAGCTCCCTAAGGTGATATGCTAGGTCGAATAAAACCCTTATCTAAAAGCTCCTGAAGTTCTGATGACAACTCTTGTAGCTCGTTTGGTGCTAATCGATAAGGCGCCCTAGCAATCGGAGCTGCGCCGGGAGTCAACTCAATCTGGAATTCCACTTAGCGGTGAGGTGGTAATCCAAGAAGATCCTCTGGAAACACCTCTGGAAAATCGCGTACTATGGGAATATCCTCCATTCTCCTTTCTTCTGCCTGCTTATCGGTTACAAGTGCTAGAATAGCCACACGACCCTTTCGTAATAACTTTTGAGCTTTCAAGTATGAGATGATGCCTATCACAGCACCACTCCTATCACCTTTGACTGTAAGGATTTTGTCATCCACAGGGATTCGTATGATCTTCTCATGACATATGACTTCTGCTTGCTTGTAGAGAGCCAATCCATGCCTATCACAACATCAAAACTCCCTAGCGTAACAAGCATAAGATCTATAGCGAATGTATGACAAGCAAGTTCTATCTTACAGTCTTTAAGGATATGCGTTACATGGATCTGTTTACCGTCGGCTAATTCCACAGTGTATTTAGATTCTAAAGCAGAGGGTATATCACTTAAAAGACTACTGAACTTTAAGGACACGAAACTCCTATCGGCTCCAGTATCAAATAGTACCGTAGCCCACCATTAACAAAGAATCTACCAGTAACAGTTGTGGGATCATTTAGAGCCTCACCTGAGCCAATGACGAATGCTCTCCCCTTGGCACCATCTTTATTGCCGCATTACCAGTACCATTTCCACTGTTGTTGTTATTAACAGTGTTGTTGTTGTGTTGTTGTTGTTGTTATTGCCATTACCATTTCTGCTTAGTTGTGGGCAATTTCGCCTGTAATGCCCTTCTTTCCCACATTCAAAACAACCTTTGGGAGTTTCTTGAGGTTGTTGTGGCCTCCTTACCAGCTCACCACGACAATCCTTAGCAGCGTGTCCAATTTTTCCACAGCGTTGACACTTGAAGTTATCACACCTTCCCACATGATGGTAATTACACCGAGTGCACTTCGGATGTCTACCACCATAACCACTGGGTCCTTGATTATTTGTAGGGTTTTGGTTGAAGTTACGTTATTGTCGAACCTCCGTTGCTGCTGAACTGGCTGTTGTTGCTGTTGAGGTTGAGGTTGACCACTAGAAGATGATGATGCTTTGGTGTTGTTGGCATTATCCCACTTCCTTTTGTTGTCGGGCACACTCGCCACAGCACCCCGTTTGGGTAGACGTCCTTGTTCCATAGCTTGGTCAGTTAGCTTATGAGCTAGCTGGATGGCTTGCTGAATGGTGGTTGGATTGGAAGCAAGTACCATACTTTAGATTTCGGGTACTAATCCCGTATGTAATGATCTACCCTTTTATGCACCTCATTCACCATTCCCGGGCACAAATTTGCTAGTTCATGGGTTCTAGTGGTGTAGGCCTCGATTTCTGAGCCCTGCATCCTCAATTGCCAGATTCCATCTCTAACTTCTACACTTCATTGCGAGGACAGTACTCCTCAGTCATCATTGTTTTAAACTCATCCCATGGAAGCCCATCCGCCATCGCTTGTCCTAGCATCTGGACTTGCGCGTTCCACCAAGACAGAGCAGCACCCTCCAAAGTCCCGGTGGCATACTTCACATGATCCGCAGGTGGACAATCGCATTCACTGAAAACAGACTCAGTCTTCTTGAACCATGGTACAAGCCCTACAGCACCCTCTGTACCGCTGTAGGTGTGTGGTTTTACAGTCCATAAAGGACTTGTAGGTACACATTGGTGGTCCTGTTTTAACACAACACATTTAATCAGACATCCCATACAGTTATGTAGGATTCAGATTTATCTTTCTATCATTGTTTACCTGCTAGCTGACCCCGTGGGCAGCAGCCATTGCCGCCTGAACATGCTCATTAATTAGAGCAGGTAATTCTACGGGGGTCATGTTAATAGCACCACCGCCCTGTTCTCCAGTGCCACGTCCACGTCCGCGTCCACGACCACGTCCAAGTCCACGTCCACGGGCGTCCATTCTTTTCACTTTACATTCACAAATACAATAATGAGTAACATCAAACACATTTATCTCATTGAAGTACAGTAAACAGTAAATAAAAGAAATAATGAATCATCACAACCACAACATTCATAACAAAAATAATAACCAAGGTAAATAAATTGTACATGAGTCACAATGTATTTATCAATGTCAAAATTTAAGTTTGTCGTTACTTGTCGGGAAACAACCCTTCCCACATAGGTTTCAAAAAGAAAACACTACGTAGTCTAAGTCATATAAAGAAAATCAATCGATAACATCTGACCCATCACTGTCATCCTCCATCTCCACCGGTTCCTCCTCCTCGGGTCCCTCCTCGGGATCCTCATCCTCAGGGTCTGCTGCAGGATCAGGAGTTATAGCAATCTGAAGTGCCGCTAGTTGAGCTTCTAAAATAGCAATCCTATTATCGGCTACGGCGTCCCGCTGTTCACGATCAGTCACGCGCCCTCGGAGTGCCATGAGACCATCTTGCATATGATGACACCCGTTGAGGGTCTTCCCGTGTTGTTCCTCGAGTTCATCCAGTTGATGTCTCAATTTGTCAACCTCTTGCTGCAGTGTACAGACATCACCTGTGAGCCGCCTGACTCGATGCTGCTCAGTGTCCAGTGTTGCCACTAGTGCAGCAATCAGTTGCTTGTTGGACTGCACCATCTGTGGGAGTGAAGGCATTGGTTGGTCGGCATTGTTCCTAGTCCTGGCCTCGGGACAGGTACGTGCTCCCTAAACATAATATGATGAACGAATCTAGGATAGAAACTCCAGTCTCATGGAGGGTCACGCTTCATCAATGCAAAAGGTTGACCCCAGTCAATCTCCTCTCGAGGATAAGCTAGTCGGGGCCAATCAAATCCATTGTCAGGTACAGGTGCGGGAGGTGGAGATTCAGATCATGAAGGTGATTCAGGTCGCTTACCCGGAGCTCTCGATGACGATGCCATGCTGCAGAGAGTGTGGTGTATGCAAATGAGTATACAGTAGATGAGAATAAGGCACATGTAACTAATTAATTGTGTGCGGTTATAGTCTAGTGTGTATGCAACCTAGTTCCCTATAACCAATGGCTCTGATACCAATCTGTCACACCCTCAAAATCCACGTGTGGAGTTTTACCGCGAGGCATGTGAACAAACCAGGATCACAGTCAATAGTTACTCAGAACGACTCTATATGCCATAATTTAAATAAAATCAACCAAAGTACAAACTTTAAACTGTGCGGAAGTGTTTTGTAAAACAACCCAAGGAAATAAAAATTTATACTATGGCAAAACATGTGCCAACCCAAAAGAGTAAACATTAACCACTAAAATACTAAAAATGTCCTGAAAACCGGGTCTTAGAATGCAAGTGAAACCTTGTAGTGCTCCTAATGGCAAGCAAGCTAATGACCTGAGAATAGCATACTAAAATGTCAACACAATGGTTGGTGAGTTCAAGAGTGATATTCAACCATAAACAGTTTAATAACATATATATAAAAGTAGTGCATTGTAACAGATAGCTAGTCCATTAAAAATAAATATTAATTCATAGTGATTTCGCAATTGAAGCTGACTGTGTTACGTTGTTGCCTCCTGTCACGACTTAACAAGTCGTGACAATGTTCAATAGGACAAATTGCACCCAGTTGACCTCGAGTCACATAGGTGGGGCTCGTCAGACCCAGTAGTACTACCCAAATTTCCCCGCTATTCAATATTAACAATTCGAAAGTGTGAGGATTTTCCATGATATCAACACTATATTAATATTATACACAACTTGAATATATAAAGCGTTTGTAATTTACCACTATGCTGTATCCCCCAAAAGAGATTAAATAAAGAGTGGGGCATGAACTCACCTGATATGCATGATAGACACTTAGAGTTTTACTTGACAGATAGAATGGACAGGCAACCTTCAAAGGTTACCTAGATCATATAAGTATGAGTACGTGTAAACAAAGAACATGTGAAACCCAAAGTACACTACAACCAAGGACTCAAGATTTCAAAAAACAGACACGTTTGACCCAGTTGACCCATTTGACCCGTTGGTGACTTTATGTGTTGTAAACCATTCAAGCAATCATACACATATATAATACATGGTTAACATTCAAATAGATCATATGTATGCTATATTATCCAGGTGTATCACTTTGATAATCATACAACCAAGTATCATACAAGTCATGCGAATCTAGAACATTAACATGTCCGCTAGTTATAACACAACAAACATGCCACAGAAAGATCAAATCACGCACCACATGCCATGTGAAGCCACTCACTACTTCACATCCTAAACCCTGCCAATCCTACAAAGTAGGGGCCTCAGATCCGCACGCGTGTATGATGATCATAATCATATTCATTAGCCATGTTCATTGCATTCAACAAACATCACAACAATCAATTTCCAGTCCCAAACATGATGCCCTAACTACTAATCAACATCAACATCATACATGATCATCAAAGTCCAAACATCACCCATGATTATCCAAGCATTCCATACAACTAATTTAACATGTTCTATCACACTAGAATTCATCCATGAACTTACTAACATGCTCCTAACATCCCAAACATGTTCAAACTATCATCCTTCCAACTTTGTGCAAGTAAAGTTTCCGTTTTGGGAAAGCACATCCCAAAATCTATCAAACATCCAATGCATTCATGAATTCGTTAATAATATACCAATTCAAGTTCATATCAACATCTAAGCATGACCAACAACATCCAAACATCATAACTCATTAGTTCATATCCTAAAAAGTTACTATCTTTAGTAATGTATGAACTATAACATGTGTTCTTGAATTCCCAATGATCACAACAACAATCTAACATCTAATCATCACCATGAACACATCCATAATATCAATTCATCAATAATTCAACATTACATGCAAAATAAAGTTACTATTCTTTGTAACCTATGAACAATGCATCAAAATCCCAACTTTCTTGTATAATCAACGTTAACTAACATGTATACAATCTAACTAACATGTTAACCTCATCAATTGACCAAAACTCAACACCAAGAACATCAATTTCGCAACTAGGGTTTCGGCCACATCAAATTTCATGCAAACAAAACACCAACTAACCTTTAATTCGTGAAAAGTAACAAAATTGAGACTTCTAATGTGTTGTATGCCTTCAAATCGACCAAAACCGATGCTTGATGGTTGTTTTAAGTTAAAATCGCAAGGGAGAGGGGAAGAGAGGTTGAATCGCGGCCGAAGGGGGGGTGTGGGGCTAGGGGTTTTGTTTTAATTAATTAAATTTCCATATTTACCCTTTAAACCCTTGTAATTTGTATTTTATAAAAACTAGGTTTTAAACTCTTTGTAAAGTGATTTTAACTTAATAATATAAAAAATAAACTAATGAAAATCATTATATATTTTATCTTTATAAAAACACAAGACATACGAATAAATAGGCACGTTTCCGCGTTACGCGATACAATTCACCGTTAACGTTTAAATTGAGTAAACACATAAGCATAAAACTATAATCATCTAATCAATTAGATTAACAATAATGTAACATTATTAATTATTATTAGGTCACCAACGTTAAACGACAACTAGTGTGTGTTTACGACACGTGTATGCAAGACTTAACGGAACTAACGGAGTTTGATAACGAAAATTTACCGGATGTCACAGTTAGTTAGTCATTCCATAACAGCTCGTGGTCAAAGCAAGGGAGTTGTTAATTTGAGGGATTTGTTCATTTTATATTGTATGGTTAATCAGTTGCCATGTAATATTGGGTATTTGTTTTGTAATTGTTTTTCCAAGAATGCGATTGCACGTGCTCTAACACCCATGTTTGGAGGAAGCTTGATTTTGAACTTATACGAGAGCAATGGTTATAACACTGAGGGAACTGAAGGAGTAATGTCAGGACTGTTAGACTTGAGCATTTGCAAAACTATGTACATGGTGACAAGCCTACCAAATGAGCAGCCAAGATTCATGGATAAGAAGGGACAAATCTGGGAGCCGGCGGATCCCGAAGAAATAATCATGGACCTCGACATGCCGATACAGCCGGAGATAGATCTTCTAGTTCACGTACATGAGAATTCCGACCATGTTAGACCTTTATGAGTCAATCCAAACCACCAGCGACCATGCAAGGTGATCATTTGAATATGCCCAACGAGCCTTCAACCAAGTCGAAAATCTACATTCCCGAGTCGATGACCTAAGCAATGATGTCACGTACATGAGGAACCGAATGTACCATGAGTGGGGGGATATCCCACCATAAAGCCCTTGAAAACCGTATCATTTTCGGGGACTGGCACAGTTTTATGCCAATCTATATTTTAATTTATGTCGTTTTGTTTTTATTTTGTGTGTTTAAAATATTAATGCTTTTAATAAATTGGTGACATTTCAGGTGATACTTAGGATTCTAACAACATGAGGCCAACCAAACACAATTGAAAAATTCATCATTTTTAGGGGAGTTATTTCATTACCATTTCTCGATCTTGAATATGTTAATCGCATTGAGGACAATGTGAATTTTAAGTGTGGGGATGGGAGTAATGCATTTAACTTTGCTAAAAAGGTCCAAATTTAAAACTTTTAAGAAAAGATCACTTACCAGTAATTTTTGTGACAAGAAGTCACAAATTTAATATAATTTTGATAAACCAAATTATAAATATACGTTTCAGGGAAATAAAGAAGTAAATTCATGACGTCCAAATAAAATTGAAAATATTTTTTTATGATATCCTTAAAAGCAATAATCTAATCTAGTAAAATATTTAATCATGTAAAATGAAGCACTTGTACCCAATTCCATCCATATGTGCATTAATTTTTTAGTCTTAAACAACTTTTGCAAATTGCAATTCTACTTTCATCTGGATTTATTTGAGGTGTCATATGATACGTGTGATTAGAACTTGCTTTGGGTATGAATTTCAAGACCTTAATTAGTATTGTTGCATAAAAATGAGTTAGGCACTAGGTGACCTTAACCATTCGAGCCCCGACCATTCTCTTTAACTTTCCTTACCCGAACATCAACTTTAATTAGCCCCGTTAAGCTTAAACGTTTTTATATTTCAATCACCCGATCCACCATGTCACTTGACCAAAAAGCCTTCAACAAAACCCGTTTTCGTTAAAGACATGTTTTTGGCTTGTAAAAAAATTATAAAAAATAAAAATTAATATTGGTCTTTTACCGGCAAACCTTAAAGAACTGGAATGCATTCTTTTGATTTCAATTTGCTTTGTTGCCTTCATCACGCAATACCAGGACTTCCCCCAGAAATCCACGAACAAATTTTCAATCTCACGTTTGATGCAAGAAAGAAATGGCGAAAAAAGAAACAAGTTCTGCCATTTTGTGGAATTTCAAAAAGTGCTATAAAGAGACGGGCAAAAATATATGAAAGATGCCCGAATTGTGAAAATTGATCTCATAATGGAAAATGCAAAAAGAATCAAAGTCAATCTTAATACGAATCCACAGAACTAATCCAATTGGGTGCTATTAGGCTTCAAGCCAAATGATCCTTGAGAAAGGAAAGTTTTGTGTATCTTCGGGTAAAAGATGAAGTACGATTCTTGAAAGCAAAATACGGTCTTGACAATCTGACCTTAAACGAGTCCTCAAGCTAGCATATCCCTTCTAGCTTGAAGTATTGTATAGGGAACCTTTATTGCTTTCCTTGTAGTTTATGTTAGAAAAATAAGCCAAGACCGTCGTCTTTAGCAATTAGTCAATTTTTCCAAATATTCCATATCTGAGCCCGAGCCAAAATACAACCCATCAAAGACCTAATGATTTATGCAAGTAAATATCTAAGTAGGTGGAGATTTGATCCCTTAACAAGCATATGATTTCACACATATTCATACTAGGCAATTGAGTGTATTAGTCATACTTAATCTTGATTATGACTCCATATATTGAGCCGAGTATGAGTGCATCTTGTGAGAAGTGTGGACTTTTGCATGACAATAATCTTACTAACCTATTGCTTGCTAGGATATCATTTTACACGTGCTTAGAATATTTATATTTGGATAAAAATAATGTTTACTTGCATATTTCTCGAAAGACATGTTTATAATTTGTTTTATTAGGTTTTTGGTGGATTTGTCACTTTAAGTGATTTTTTCTTGAGGACAAGCAAAGTTCAAGTGTGGGGATGTTTGATGTGCTCAAAATTATACATAAAAATCCTATCAAAAGCACATCATTTATTCCTTAATACCTTCCTTAAAATGATGAAAATATACTTAAAATGTAAAATTGTGTTTTCAGGTGTTTAAAAGGGCAAGATGGATAAAAGAAGCATATTTAACAAGAAATTGAAGTAATCCGAGCTTTGGAGTCCAAGCATGGGTCCGTGCCTCATTAAGCACGTCCCCATGCCTTTCCAGAAACACACCCCATGCTAAATTAACACACCCCCGTGTTTGGACATCTGACAGGACAAAAAGTACTGTTCCTTAAAAGTAGACACGGGGTCGTGCCCCATGAGGCACGGGTTCGTGCCCCACCTCCAACACGGGGTCGTGCCCTATTAAGCACGGGGTCGTGCCCGACACAACCTGCATGTATGAGCCGACCACTTTCGTAAGCATTGTACTAGCACGGGGCCATGCTTAAACACTCTGAAAGCCTATAAATAGAAGCCTAAGTTAACCATTTTTGGCAAGCTTTGGTGGGAGAGTTACTCTACCGAAATCTCTCGGGAATCAAAACTTCAAGGTCATTTGGAGGCTCGGAGGTGCATACAACACTTGGAAGAAGCTCGGGATCGTCTAAACGCCATCCATTGGGGATTATTGGTTTGATTGTTCCATTTCACCGATGATTACATATCTATCTTCTTTGTTATATGTTGTTATGTTCATGCTCATTATGAGCTAAACTCTTTTTATCATCCGAATCGGATGAAACTTACGTCATTGTGATGAACTAATGGTGTGATAAATATTATGTTATTGTATGGTGGTCTTGGGAAAACTATTGATGGGTAGCATCTACACTTGAACGGGAAGTTATAAATTTATGGTTTGTGATTGTGATCGTCATACATAATTGAAAAACCGTATGATTAACTTTCATTCGCGAAACCGGTCTTCATAATAAATCCATGGCTAATGAACTAGAAATGGTTATTAGAAATCATATCACTTTAACTTTCTGATCAGTTGCGGGTTCCTTTTTATTAGTTTGGAAAATTCAGTAATTGTTACGGTTTTCTAAAATGAATGTATGTTAGGAAGGAACCTGATCAACTCTCTTTTTAACATTAAGTTATGTTTTCAGAAATCGTATGTCAAATAGGTCACAAAAGATTTACCTACATTACTAGGGCTTTAATCTGAGCAGTAAAACTCAGCCTGATAGGATCAAGTCACTACGGCAGCAGGATAGACGAGATTTCGCGCCAGCTCATCTTTATAAACATTAACATAATTACATTAATCCATATCTTTAAATCACACTACCAATTCATCACGGTTACATAAGTGGAATCTAATTAGGATGATAACTTTTATTCCCTAGTTTTAAATCCAAAAGCTTCAAATCTTAGTTTACTTTCTTTCTATTATTGTTTATTTTTAAATTCTAAAAGTCTTTCCAATGCAGATTATTATTTTCTTTAACAAAAACCAAATCGGGTAGTCAAACATCAAGTTTGTTCAGTAGGCTAGGTGTGTCCATGGATTGATACTCGGTTCTTACCAACACTGTATTACCACACGACAGGTACAATGCCTTTTGTGTGTGTAGTTTAGTATTAGTAATAACCAATTAAAACTGAATCTGTGCAATAAATCATTATCAAATTATATATACAATCCGCACCCATCACCTACCACCACTCATACATTCACGTCCACCTCACCCATAATACCTTAGACAACTCCACCACAATCCACTTCCATTCCTACTCCCATCTATACCACATCCACCACTACACCCACCACTCACCAAGCCAGCACATCCACCTAATTCTCACCCACACCAGGCTCTACTCTACCCACTATCAGGTTAGAGGAACAGCCGGTGAGCCTCAACAGATTTGTGCTAAAGCTGCTAGCCACAAATGAGCTGAAAGCCAACCAGATGAACTAGCTGGTAGCGTTCAATACCGCCTAAGGCAAGCATTTTGCTCAGCTGACTGAGAAGAATGATGCTCACGAGAGAGCGTTAGTTCGAGCTCACCATGCACTAACGGCTCAAAATGAGCTTGTGATGGCTTCTGTCAAGAGGATTGAGGGATTGGAGAAGAAGAACAAAAGATGATACTGAGGTTGAAGGGATCTAAGGGTGAGCCCCTAAAGATTAAAAATGATGGTGATGATGGTGGAGATGATAATGATGAGCTTACAAATGATGACTCAAAAGAAGATGATGATAATGAGGAAGCGGGACCAATTGGAAAGGGTAAGGGATATGATAAGGATGATGATGATGATCAAGAAGGTGATGCATCTGCATCAGCCTCAACTCATGTAGCTCAGGAGAGGCACTCCAAAAGAGCCGCGTCCTCTACAGCTCCAGCTGAGGAGACACATGATCAGGGCAAAGGCAAGCTCCACAACGTGATGATTATGATGTTCTCTCCATTCAGCAAGTCAAGACTCAGCTAATTATGAATCTTGACTTGCTAGGGATTGTTAGAAGGTCAGTGAGCTACACTCTCGAAAAAGGAGAAATCATTCATGACCTGACTAATGAGTAGCTCGCTGAGATGTTTAGACTAAATCCAGATGAGCTAGTTAAAGATGCTCCAGAAGTTGATGTTTTGAGTGATGAGGAGCTACATGAAGTGGATGAGATTGAGATTGAAGATGTCATATTTGATTACTATCCACAGTACATTGACCCTGAGGGCAATGTTATCCTCAACTTGGGTGAAACTTTGGCAGTGATACTTTTGAGAAGTTGGAGGAGATGGAGAAAGAAAAAGAAAAGGATGAAAGTAAAGCCCAACACGCATCTCCTAAGCAAAATGCTAATGTTCATATTAAGAATGCTGAATGGGCAGCTTGTTTTGCAAAAATGAAAGCCCAACACGCATCTCCTAAGCAAAATGCCTACAAGAAATTTTATAGTGTCAAGGCAAGATCATCGTGTGGGCCTATTTTAAAGATTTGGGTGTCTATGTTGTGAAGAGAGAGGAGGGGATTGAGTACTTCAGATATCCACATGATCTGAAGACTCTTCCTAGTTTTGAGCTAAATAGATTGGCATGTTTAGACCTTTTGTATGCCAACCCCGAGGAAGATGTCGAGATGGTTTGAGACAGCGCTGAAGAATGAGTGCCACACCATATGGGTAAACTTCTGACCTTAACAACCTAAGAGGTTCATTCATAAGTCTGAAGTTGACCCTATATCTGGAAGAGCTAAAGTAGTGTTGAATTGGAG
>CM046446.1:76888234-77155441 GCA_025506515.1 Flaveria trinervia
ATCAGTTGAGATTGGCAAGACCTTTGCAGTGTGTCCTGGGTGATTGGGTTGGCCTTGTACATAGTACACAGTACACAGTTGACCCTTTCGGGGGATATAGTTGACCCTTTCGAGGGATACTGTTAACCCTTTCAGGGGATATAGTTGACCCGTTCGAGGGTATAGTTGACCACTTTCGAGGGATATAGATGGCCCATCACCTGTTTTCCATCGCGCATATAGTTGGGGTATTGCTCACTGGTCCATACAGAAAGTGAAACATAAAGATAAAAGTATATAGAATAGACAAGGCCTATAGTAAAGTGAACGAACAATATTTGTTCATATAGTTTATGCGTGCTCACATATACAGTACAGAGTTGTATTTTACAGAAAAGAGTATTTTGTTATACAACATATAGAAAGTATTTTATTACTTATAAAACTAGAGCTCACTCAGCAACACTGACTTTTATACATTTTCAGTTGGCAGGTAATTATTGCTGAGGATGGCACGTGGGTGAAGCTATTCGGCAGGAAAAGTCTGACATCCATTCGTACTCTATGTTGCTATTGTTTTGTAATGCATATAAACAAGTCTTTTGTAAACAGTCAATGATGATGTATTGCTTAACAACAATGTTTTAAATGAAGTGAATGGCTTTTGATAAATTAATTCCGCTGCATAAGCTTGTTTAATTGTAATGTTTAATGTTTTAATTGCTATAAATGACCAACAGTGAGGTTTCCAGGAACGGGGCCTTACAAGTTGGTATCAGAGCCAAAGTTTAAGAGAATTGGGTTAAATAAACTTTTAAAACCTAAACTTAAACTGAAAATGGGACAAATGGAGGGATGTCAGCCCTAGTATCTACGTGCCATCAGGTATGTCTTTTCCTAATGATTAACCGGTATTATATGTGCATGTTATTTGATTATGTGCTCTTAGTAGATTTATATACTGATTAAGTTAGGATAGGAGATGCTTGGGGTATGAAGAGTTAAGTAAGTGGCTAATCATAATTGGCCACTGTAATTAGGGACTTACTATACTTGACATAAACTGAGTATTACCTTGAATGACCGTGTTAGTGTTTAAATCTTATAGTGTGCTTATAGAGGATGCCTCACGGTAGATCTTCAAAGGCCTCTCATGGTGGAGGTCACGGTGCTGCTCCGTGATCCAAGAGAGGGAGACCTAGAGTAGAGAAAGTGGTTCATGAAGAACCAGTGACCCCTCAACCAGAGGGTGGCGATGAGAGCACCAACCTAAGGGCCTCAGTAAAAGAGGCTATAGTGGAAGAGGTTCACCAGGTCATGCAGACGATTCTACCATCTGTGGTGACCAAAGTGATCAAGGCCGTAAGGGATGGGGAAAGAAAGGAAAGAAACAGGTCCTTGGGAGGATGGAATCAACTAGAGCCGGAGACGGTTCTCTCCGATGATGAAGAGGAGGAAGAAGAGGAACTATGCCGAAGGCGACTCGAGGTTGTAACTATGGGGTGTTTATGGGATGCAAGCCCCCTACTTTCGTTGGAAATGGCACTGCGGCAGCTGCTCACCGGTGGGTAAAGGAGATGGAGGTTGTCCTTGATATCAGTGAGTGTCATGAGGATTAGAAGGTGAAATTCGCTACCCACTCCTTTGGGGACTCGGCCTTGTGCTGGTGGGACGACATTGTCCAAGCCGAGGGTAGCAAGGCCATTGGAAGAATGAGATGGCTTGACCTGAAGAAGCTAGTGATTGAGGAATTCTGTCCTCACAAAGAGATGGACAAGGTAGAAAGAGCCTTCCTGCAGCTGGAGGCGGGAACGATGACACACTAGCAATACACCACCAAATTCAATGAAATGGCACGGTTGGTGCCCGATCAAGTGACACCAATGTCACGAAATATTAAAAGATACATCCAGGGGCTGCCGACGGATATCCGTAGGCATACGATTATCGCCCGGCCGAGCACTTTCAGGTCGGTAGTTGACTTGGCTGGTAGATTATATGATGAGCGCGAGGTGGTGGTGGCTGAGGTGGATAAGAAAGATGGTGGTAGTCGGAACTGGAATGGGAAACGGTTTGGACGTGGTAGAACTATTCCAAACAAGAAGGTGGCAAAGGTGGGTGATCAACGTGTGGTCATATCTAGATTGGGGTTGAGCAGGTGCGAAAAATGTGGAAGGGAGCATACTGGTGAGTGCAGAATGGGGATGAATGTATGCTTCAGGTGTGGTCAGCCTGGCCACATCGCTAGAGACTGTAAGAAGCCGAGGGCAGAGAGCTCTGGAGCAGAGAAGAAGAAATCAGAGGAAGGAGGCCAGAGGGCAGGTGCTAGAGCTTACACCATGACCCGGAAGGAAGCCAGAGCTGATCCCGATGTTGTGTCTGGTATGTTTCTGGTGAACCAAACTCGTGCCTCTATATTTTTGATTCTGGTGCTAGTAGGAGTTTTATTTCTACTACTTTCTGCGCTAAGTTGCATGTTATTAGTAGAAAGGTCAGTGCACCATTCGATGTAGAAACTGCTATTAGTAAGTCCACTAGAATTACTGATGTGATAGAGGACTGTGCCATAGAACTAGAAGGTCATAGGTTTGCTGCTAGGTTACATGTGATACCCCTAGGTGGATTTGATGTAGTACTAGGGATGGACTAGCTAGCAACCTATAAAGCAAATATTGTGTGCCGCAAGAAGATGATTCGATTAGTTGCGTCTGATGGGAGTTTGCTTACGATTTATGCAGATCGCGTCACGGCGATTCCAAAAGTGATTTCGATGGCGGTGGCGGGAAAGTGCATGAGGCGTGGATGTAGTGCCTACTTGGCCTACGTAAAGGATGTGGACGCGCCAACACCGCAACTATCTGATGTACCGGTTGTGTGCGACTTTTCGGACGTATTCCCGGAAGACTTACCCGGCGTGCCACCGGATCGCGAGATTGAGTTCCAAATTGACTTGGTACCCGGTGGTCAACCCATTACCAAAGCACTGTATCGATTAGCTCCCACAGAAATGAAAGAGCTCATGGAACAGTTGCAAGAGCTGCTCGATAAGGGGTTCATTAGATCGAGTATCTCTCCCTAGGGTGCTCCGGTCCTATTTGTGAAGAAGAAAGACGGTAGTATGAAGATGTGTATTGACTATCGAGAGCTGAACAAGCTAAAGGTGAAGAACCGATACCCCCTACCAAGAATGGATGATCTGTTTGACCAGCTCCAAGGTGCCAGTTGGTTTTCAAGGATAGATCTTCGATCTGGCTACCATCAGCTGAAGGTGAAGGAGCAGGATATCCCTAAAACAGCTTTTCGTACGCGCTACGGTCACTATGAATTCCTTGTCATGTCATTTGGTCTGACCAATGTGCCAGCTGCTTTTATGGATCTGATAACCGTGTGTGTCGGCCTACGTTGGATAAATCAGTGATTGTGTTCAATGATGATATTCTAATTTATTCAAGGAGTGAGATTGAGCATGCCGGCCACATTCGAAAGGTTCTAGAGACGTTAAGAAGGGAGAAGTTGTATGCAAAATTATCCAAATGCGCGTTCTGGTTAAGCGAAGTTCAATTCTTGGGTCACGTGATAAACCCAGAGGGGATTATGGTAGACCCTGCTAAGGTGGAGGCTGTGATACAATGGAAGTCTCCAAGGACGCCATCCAAGATTCGTAGTTTCTTGGCGTTGGCGGGTTATAATCGAAGGTTCATTCAGGACTTCTCCAAGATTGCTTCTCCACTGACCCAGTTGACTCGAAAGGATGTAAAGTTTGTATGGGGTCAAGCCCAGGAACAGGCATTCGGGGAGTTAAAGGTGAGGTTGACTCAAGCTCTTGTCTTGTCATTACCCGAAGGAAGTGAGGACTCGGTGGTATATTCTGATGCTTCCTACTCGGGGTCGGGGTGTGTACTGATGCAAAGAGGGAAGGTTATTGCCAATGCATCCTGACAGTTGAAAGTTCATGAGGTTAACTACCCTACTCATGACCTGGAGCTAGCAGTAGTGGTCTTTGCACTAAAGATTTTGAGGCACTGTCTCTACGGAATGAAGTGCACCATTTTCACGGACCACAAGAGCTTGAAGTACTTCTTCGAGCAAAAAGATTTGAACATGAGGCAGAGGCGATGGTTGGAGCTTATAAAGGATTATGATTGCAAAATCCATTACCATCCGGGCAAAGCCAATATGGTGGCCGATGCTCTTAGCCGGAAGGAGAGGCCCAAGCCGAGTCAGGTGAAAGCATACCAACTAATCATGACCTCTGATGTAATGAAGCAAGTCAAGGAGTTTCCGGATGAGGCATTAAAAGAAGATCATCTGAACTCTGAAAGAATAAGAGGTTTGGTTGGGGAATTGAGTGAAAACACATTGGTGTTAAAACTCGATTTGGAACGGGTGTGGATTCCTCGTTTTGGGGATATACATGTGAGGATTATGGATGAAGCTCACAAGATTCGATACTCCATTCATCCTGGTGCCACAAAGATGTATCAAGACATGAAGAAAAATTATTGGTGGCCGGGTATGAAACGTGACGTGGCGGAGTATGTGAGTAAGTGCCTTACTTGCCTGCAGGTGAAGGCGGAACACTAGAAGCCGTATGGGAAGATCCAACCTTTGGATATACCGGAATGGAAGTGGGAGCACATCACCATGGATTTCATTACGAAACTACCCCGTACTCCGAAAGGATACGATGCCATATGGGTGATTGTTGATCGCTTGACGAAGAGTGCTCACTTCCTACCGATTCGCGAGACATTCATCCGAGAGGTTGGCTGACCTGCTCATCAAGGAGATTGTAACTCGTCATGGTGTGCCGGTGCCCATTGTGTCTGAACGTGACACCCGGTTTACGTCTAAATTCTGGAAGAAATTCCACGATGCCATGGAGACGAGGTTACATATTAGCACAGCTTATCATCCCCAAACTGATGGTCAGTCAGAAAGGACCATTCAGATGTTGGAGGACATGCTTCAGGCATGTGTAATCGATTTTGGTGGAAGTTGGGATGACCACTTACCGTTAGCCGAATTCTCATACAACAACAGCTATCATGCCAGCATTGGTATGCCCCCATATGAGATGCTATACGGTAGGAGATGCAGAACACCCGTTTCATGGGGTGATATTGGTCAAAAGGAATTGGGAAGCGTCGAGGTAATCGAGGCTACAACTGAGAAGCTTCAAAAGATTAAAGCCTTCATGAAGGCAGCCAAAGATAGACAGAAGTCGTATGCCGATAAACGACGTAGACCAATTGAGTTCTAGGTGGGTGACCGGGTTATGTTGAAGGTCTCATCCTGGAAGGGCATTATCAGATTCAGGAAGCGGGGCAAGTTGAGCCCAAGGTATATAGGCCATTTCCGGATCATTGCTCGTGTAGGAGAGGTGGCCTATAGATTGGAGTTGCCAGATGAGTTAAGTGGAATTCACCCGACATTCCATGTATCTCATTTGAGGAAGTGCTTAGCCAATGAAGATATGATTGTTCCACTAGAGGACATTGAAGTTGATGAGAGGCTCAATTATGTGGAGCAACCAGTGGCGATCATTGATCGTAAAGAGAAGAGGCTGAGAAATAAAGTGGTTCCTCTTGTGCGTGTACAGTGGAAGCACAGGAAGGGATCCAAGTCTACATGGGAAACTGAAGAGGAGATGAGACAGCATTACCCTCATCTGTTTGAGGAATAACAGGTTTCGGGGATGAAACCTATAAAAAGGGGGTGGACTTGTAACACCCGGTTATTTTTAAAAGCCAAGATAAAAAGAATAAAAGCAAGAAAGGCAATAAGGTCCAAGTGGATGGACTAAATGTGTCCAAAAGGACAAAACTTTGAAAAGTTGGTGTAAAGGTGGGCATGGCCGCCCACCCTCACTTCACATCACCATTTTCTTCGGTTCTAGAGAGAGAGCAGAAGAGAACTCTCAGTTTGTGGAAGAAGAAGAAGAAGTGAACGAATTCAAGGTAAGAATTCGTGGTTTTTACATGTTTATGACGGGTTTCACCCCGGTTATGTGTTTGTATGCTTATGGGTTGTGTTTGTGCTGAGGTGTGTGTGTTTTTGGTGTTGTTTCTAGGTGTTTTGAAACTCTTTGCAAGTGGGTTAGAAGGAAAAACACCCACGTTGCACCAGGTGAGTTCTAGACCCCAGTTTTTACTTGTTTTCAAACATCTTTGGGGTTGAAAATGTATTTAAATGATTTTCAAATGTTTGAGTATGTATGCACGTATGTTTTGTGCATGAATGAATGTGATACTTGAACGCTTATAGGTTATTCATGTTTAGAATAGCCACATTAAGCTTAGAGTAGATGGATTTGGTGATTGGGTTGAAAACATACTGGAAACGTGTTGAACAGAAGGTCCATGCGCCTAAATAAGGCTAATGCGCCTGAAAATGCCATAGTAAGAACTAAGTGTGATCCATGCACCCAAACAGTAGCCCATGCGCCTAAGATTACCTTAGAAATGATGAAGTACAGCCCATGCGCATGAACAGTGGCCCATGCGTCTAGAGATGTTAGTTGGACGACTAAGTAAAGGGTCGTGCGCCCCAATAGTGCCCATGCGCCCAAGTGGCCCATTCGCCTAAGTGTCCATGCGCCTGAATTACTCATGCCTCTAAGTGTTCATATGCACAAATAGTGCCCATGCGCCTGAATAGTTCATGCGCCTATAGTGAAAATGCTTAAGTATTGGCTGATGCGCCTACATAGTGATGAAACGCCCGAACAGGGTCATGCGCCCAAATAGTTCCCATGCGCCTAAGACTTAGAAATTTTTATAGAAATTTTCTGGGAGTCTGTGCCGTAGGGTTTTGTCCAAGGTTGACTAAGGGCTTATTAATGATGTTGTTTCATGCATGATATGATTGATTATGATTGTTCCTTATTATTGTTATTGCTATTATTATTTTTACTTATAGTATGTGACTTTACGTGGTATGTTATTATCGTAACGTAAAGTATATCGTAATAATAAAGTGAAAGAGCAATAAAGAAAGAAGAGGAACATTAATGAAAATGTTAACAAGTCTTGCAAGCTTACAGGAGGTACACGACCATGTTGTCGTTAGCTCAACTGTGTTGCGGGTTAGCTACCCTATTATGCACACAGGGTCAATCAATTGAGATTGGCAGGACCTTTGCAGCGTGCCCTAGGTGATTTGGTTGGCCTTGTACATAGTACACAGTTGACCCTTTCGGGGGATATAGTTGACCCTTTCGAGGGATACAGTTGACCCTTTCGAGGGATATAGTTGACCCTTTCGAGGGATACAGTTGACCCCTTTCGAGGGATATAGATGGCCAATCACCCGTTTTCCATCGTGCATATAGTTGGGGTATTGCTCACTAGTCCATACAAAAAGTGAAACATAAAGATAAAAGTTTACAGAATAGACAAGGCCTGGAGTAAAGTGAACGAACAATATTTGTTCATATAGTTGATGCGTGCTCGCATATAAAGTACAGAGTTGTATTTTACAGAAAAGAGTATTTTGTTATACAACATATAGAAAGTATTTTATTACTTATAAAACTAGAGCTCACTCAGCAACGCTGACTTTTATACATTTTCAGTTGGTAGGTAATTATTGCTGAGGATGGCACGAGGGTGAAGCTACTCGGCAGGAAAAGTCTGACATCCATTCGTACTCTGTGTTGTTGTTGTTGACAGGATCAGCGATCACAAGTTTGATGTATTAGAGTTCAAAGCAGCAGAATAAGAACAGGAATTAGACAAATTGTAGCAAGAAATCAATACTTGTATGCATTAAGAGCACATACGGTTATAGTGAGAGAATATATTTCTGATTCAAGGAATGTTTATAGATATGGAATATTTCTGATCAAATCATTCAAATCATTCACTATATTACAATAGGTTGCAACTCCTTATATAGAGTGCAACAACCACTGCTGTTATCACGGAAAGTGACAACTGGCAGATCAACTACAAAAATAACTAAATCTTAACAAACTACTAAATGTTCACAACTACTGAGAACATATCAGAGTGTTAAGTACAGAATATAAAACTACTGATTAGAAACTACTGAAACTACAACAACTGAAGAACAAGCTCTTCAGTCGTTTACAAAACTACTGAAACTAGAAATATAAAACTACTGATATCACAACTACTGAAGAAGTACTCTTCAGCAGTTGTGACAAACTACTGACGCTTCAGTACTTGATCTTCAGACTTTGACCTTCAGATGTTTCATCAGCTGATGACTTCAGTAGATATCATCAGCTGATGTCTTCAGTCTTTGTCTTCAGACTTTGTACATCAGTTGTTGATCTTCAGCACTTGTAAACTCTTCAGCTGTTGTACTTCAGTACTTTGGTCTTTCAGCTTCAGCACTTGTGTTCTTCAGCTGTTCAGCTTCAGTACTTGTGTTCTTCAGCTGTTCAGCTTCAGTACTTGTGTTCTTCAGCTGTTGTACTTCAGCACTTTAGTTCTTCAGCTGTTGAAGTCTTCAGCACTTGATCTTCAGCTGTTGAAGTCTTCAGCACTTGTCAAACTGCTGATGAGGCTTTCAGCAGTTGTTGTGATACCATGTGGGACTTAGAGGTTTTCTGATCTTGGCTCATTGGTTCTTTTGGTCCAACAAACTCCCCCTGAACCAATGCAACCAAAACCTCTAAATTATTTATTATCCCACTTATTGTTGGCAAAATGTTGGTCTTTTTCCTTCTTGATTAGTAGAGAAGATGACCCATATAAGCACTGGCCTGGAAATGAGTCTCTGATGATTTGGTTGGCAAAGTATGGATGGGAACTCTATATTGGGGACTTGGACACTGAGCTGTTCCCCCATCCATGAGACTCACTTCCCTATGATGAGTCTGTACGACTCTCTTGTGTAGGCCTCAAGGAAGGTGATTTGTTCCTCCATGGTTAGCTCTTCAGCACCTCCTTCAAACAATGATTCAGGCCCATAATACTCAGACAGGTATTTGGCCTGTTTCCTATTCTTTAGCTCCACAGTTGTTATTATTCTGTAAGCAAACTCATCCAGGTGATTACCCTCTAGGAACAACTGGAGCTCATTTTTCCTGACTTCCTCAAGCCTCTTGTAAACTAACCCCTTTTTCACTATTTTGTTTTCCAGCATCTTCTGAGGGGTTAGATTAGCTTTGTAAGCTTTCTTGAAGTCCTCTAGGATTTCCCAGGGTGAAACTACAAAGACCAGAGAGATCACTTCATCTACAATCTTTTTCACATGGCCAATGTATCTCTGAGGTATGTTTTTCTTATGAATTCTGTGAGAGACCCTGGGATCAGGCCAAATCCTCACTCTTTCCTTTTGATATTGAAAGGTATGCCTGAGAGTGTAAAGTCTGAGGGCTTGCTTCTTCATATTGATGATAGAAGATGTGGCTGCATAAGCTTTGTCCACTCTCTTCAGCAATTCCTCATCATGCTGTTTATGAAGCTCTTCTTCTTCTAGCTTCACTTTAACCATTTGTCTTTGGAATTCAGGAGTAATTGCTGAGGAGTGACTTGTGGCCTTAGGCAACGGAATCACAGCTGAGAGTGGCAGCCTATCTTCATCATCTTCTTCATCATCTTCTAGCCTCAATACCCTTCTCTTCTTCTTCAAGGGTATATCATCGGCTATGGGTTTTGAGGGTAAGGGAGTTGGTTTGGTGGGTTGTGATTTGGGTGGTTTTGGTGTGGGAATGTTGACAGGCTGTTCTAGCATTCTTGAGGTGAGTGTGGCTTTTGATTGCTTGGCTAGCTCAGTCCTTCTCCCAGCACCCGCTTCATTCAAGCTTCAATAACAAGTCCCTTAGTATATGCTTCAGACGAACAGATCTTGGTGGTGATTGCCAAGATACTGTCCCTGGACCAAGCTTTGATTTCGATCATTGATCTTCCAAGATATTTTGCAATAAATCTAATCATGATCTCAAGACTTTCTCTTTCTAACACTTCATAACTTGCCCATCTATTCTGGATTTCTTCAATCTCTAATCGTCGAATCTCAGAGTCAAGTTTATTGGTGTCATGGCCTTGCCTAAACAGCTGATCAATGATGTTGTCCATTGATCTGTTGTGTTCGGCATGAGCCTCTTTTATCAGTAGCTCCAAGGATTTATCTTCAGCAATATGATCATCAGCACTTTTCTTTCGCTTGTAAGTGAGCAGTGGTTGCTGTTCTTTCTCCTCCTCTTGGGCTTGCTTCTCTTCCTTCTCTTCCTCTGTTCTTTTCCTCTTCTTTTCTTTCACTGCAGTACTCTCCCCCTTTTTGGATGCATTGGTGGAAGGGGTTTGTACCGCAGAAAGTGTCTTTTGCACAGCAGCATCAATCAAGGGTTGTAAAGTAGAGGAAAGCCTCTCATCAATGGCTTTAGTCACAATATCAGTGATTATGGGTGTGATGAGAGGGAGGAAATTTTGAAGTACAACACCTATTTGCTCAGGAGGGTTCTGTTCCTGAGAAATAGGGCCTGAAGCAGAGGCAGGTGGTTGTGTTTGGAGTGGCTCAGTGTTTGGGGAACCTTCAACTGAAGGTGCCATCTGTGGGTTGGTGGAGGCAGATGGTCTTTCTCCTTGTGAGAGTTGGTCAAGTAGGTTTTGCAGCCTACTGACTTTCTCTTCAAGGATTGTGTTCTGGGCAAGAACATCATAGAAAAAGCCCAGGTCATCATCAGCCGAAGCTGAATCATCTGACCTCCTGCTTAGAGCAGGATTTACATGCACTGGGTGTAGACCAGTTGTTGCATGTGCCCCTTGTGCTTGGTACTGGGGACTTCCAGCCTCAGGACAGTGTCCATCATCAGCTGTTGCCTCTAGTGAGGTCTTAGCAATGTTACCAGCCTCATTCTGATCATGTGCTGATTCAGAAGAGGTGGCAGCCTCACTAGATATTCTAAGCTCCTTATCTACACCAGGAGATAGAAGTGGTAAACCCCTGTGCTGTGGGTTCTCAAGTGCACTGTGTTCCTCCCCCTCAATTGTAGAGGTGTTCCCAGTAGTAACTGGTTTCTGGGGAGGGGGTGAGGAGTGCAGTTGAGTCAGCACTTGTGCAACTATTAAAGTTGGGCTGTGAGGGGCGGTTGTATGGGGTGAAGGGATAGAAGCAGTGTGCACCTGGGGAGGTTGGTGCTCTTCAATGGCAATCTCCTTGTTGGACCAAAAGAACCAATGAGCCAAGATCAGAAAACCTCTAAGTCCCACATGGTATCACAACAACTGCTGAAAGCCTCATCAGCAGTTTGACAAGTGCTGAAGACTTCAACAGCTGAAGATCAAGTACTGAAGACTCAACAGCTGAAGAACTAAGTGCTGAAGTACAACAGCTGAAGACACAAGTACTGAAGCTGAACAGCTGAAGAACACAAGTGCTGAAGCTGAAAGACCAAAGTACTGAAGTACAACAGCTGAAGAGTTTACAAGTGCTGAAGATCAACAACTGATGTACAAAGTCTAAAGACAAAGACTGAAGACATCAGCTGATGATATCTACTGAAGTCATCAGCTGATGAAACATCTGAAGGTCAAAGTCTGAAGATCAAGTACTGAAGCCTCAGTAGTTTGTCACAACTGCTGAAGAGTACTTCTTCAGTAGTTGTGATATCAGTAGTTTTATATTTCTAGTTTCAGTAGTTTTATGTTTCAGTAGTTTTGTAAAACGAGTGAAGAGCTTGTTCTTCAGTCGTTGTAGTTTCAGTAGTTTCATATTTTGTACTTAACACTCTGATATGTTCTCAGTAGTTGTGAACATTTCAGTAGTTTGTTAAGAGTTGGTTATTTTGTATTAGATCTGCCAGTTGTCACTTTCCGTGATAATAACAGTGACTGTTGCACTCTATATAAGGAGTGACAACCTATTGTAATAGTATGAATGAATGAGTGAATTTTTTGAATGATTTGATTAAGAACATTCCTTATCTATAAACATTCCTTGAATCAGAAATATATTCTCTCGCTATAACCGTATGTGCTCTTAATGCATACAAGCATCGACGTCTTGCTACAATTTGTCTAATTCCTGTTCGTATTCCGCTGCTTTAAACTCTAATACATCAAACTTGTGATCGCTGATCCTGTCACTCCTCAAGTGAGGAAGATCCCAGACATGTAGGTACCCCTTGTGTGGTTGCTGCAGGCTCCTGTTGAGAGGAAGCCTGAGCGGCTATGGCTGGAAGAGTCATTGTATCCACTAGGGGGTTTGGACTAGTGGATATATCCTGCGTTTGTGTTGCAGGGGCATCCTTAGGGGACTCAATTCCTGAGTAGCCGTTTTGGGTTTCTTTTGGTGGGTTGGTGGGGACTTTGATTTGGAGGTGGTGGCTGTGGGTTCCAGCTGCGTGGGTTTTCGCAACTTGGCAGCCAATTTGAGTGTCTGGTCAGAGTTGTGCCGGGAGTATACTTCCGGCAGAACAGTCGTAGCAGGGACTCCCAAGCCAACAAGTCCCTCAGCATTAAGCTGGTTTGTAATGATGGCCATTATGAACCGTGGATATAGTATCCAACGGTTGGCAGTTAGTTTTTGAGCCATATCCTTGAGCTCCGAAAATATTATTTCTGAAAAGTTAACGGTTGTTGCTCAAGAATAGAGTACATTACCTGCTGCCACTTTGACGACATTTGATCCCAAGACGACGTCTTAGGAGCCAAACATACATTCACCATGTGAAAAATTAGGCGTTCGGCGTCATGGAAGTGTTTCTTCATGATAGTGGAGGCACTGAGATTGCCTTGATATCCATGTTGGGCAAAGGATAGATCTGTGGTGCCCTTGGGATATCCAGCAGGAGAAATAGCATCATCCAGAGAAAGAATTTGGCGGATTATTGCAGGAGTGATGACCACTTCTTTGTTGTTGACAACCGACTGGAGAGATGGTGTGTTGTTCTCCCCAGTGGTAATAGTAACGTTCATCCAAAACTGTTGGAGGGATTCGGCATGTAGTATGGGATTCAGAAGAAATGCCGTTTTGTATTGGGACTGAACATAAGATCGATAGCAGTATCGAACTTAGCCAGACAGGCGATTTAGTAAGGTAGGCAACACAGTTGTGTCGCGGTTTATTTGCATGGACGCCATTGAGAAGAGAGAAGTTTTGGAGAGGAACGTTAGATTTGAAGAAGATGAAGCATTGAAGGATTAGGTCAGGGATATATATAGGGTACGGGTAAGAAAACGACTGAAGGATGTGGTGTTAGTCACAGTAGTTTTAAACGACTGTTGACATGGTATGATCCTTTCAGACGTTGAAACAGCTGAACTCGTGGTGTTAGGCAGCAGAAGTTAGAAAACTACTGACGACCGTGGTTTTGACTTCAGATGATTGAAACAACTGAGGACTTGGTGTTTGTCATAAGTAGTTGTGAAACTACTGAAGACATGGTTTTGTCATCAGCTGTTGTAAACAACTGAAGACTTGGTATTAGTCATCAGTAGTTAGAAAACTACTGAAGACATGGTATTGCTTCAGTTGTTTAGAATGAAAAAACAGTTGTACAAACGACTGAAGAGAAATTTCTCATCAGCTGTTTTCGCCAATTCTTGTTGGACCAAAAGAACCAATGAGCAATCTCCTTGTTGGACCAAAAGAACCAATGAGCCAAGATCAGGAAACCTCTAAGTCCCACATGGTATCACAACAACTCCTGAAAGCCTCATCAGCAGTTGACAAGTGCTGAAGACTTCAACAGCTGAAGATCAAGTACTGAAGACTCCAACAGCTGAAGAACTAAAGTGCTGAAGTACAACAGCTGAAGAACACAAGTACTGAAGCTGAACAGCTGAAGAACACAAGTGCTGAAGCTGAAAGACCAAAGTACTGAAGTACAACAGCTGAAGAGTTTCCAAGTGCTGAAGATCAACAACTGATGTACAAAGTCTGAAGACAAAGACTGAAGACATCAAGATGATATCTACTGAAGTCATCAGCTGATGAAACATCTGAAGGTCAAAGTCTGAAGATCAAGTACTGAAGCCTCAGTAGTTTGTCACAACTGCTGAAGAGTACTTCTTCAGTAGTTGTGATATCAGTAGTTTTATATTCTAGTTCAGTAGTTTTATGTTTCAGTAGTTTTGTAAAACGACTGAAGAGCTTGTTCTTCAGTCGTTGTAGTTTCAGTAGTTTCATATTTAGTACTTAACACTCTGATATGTTCTCAGTAGTTGTGAACATTTCAGTAGTTTGTTAAGAGTTAGTTATTTTTGTATTAGATCTGCCAGTTGTCACTTTCCGTGATAACAGCAGTGACTGTTGCACTCTATATAAGGAGTGACACCTATGTAATAGTATGAATGATGAGTGAATGTTTTGAATGATTTGATTAAGAACATTCCTTATCTATAAACATTCCTTGAATCAGAAATATATTCTCTCGCTATAACCGTATGTGCTCTTAATGCATACAAGCATCGACGTCTTGCTACAATTTGTCTAATTCCTGTTCGTATTCCGCTGCTTTAAACTCTAATACATCAAACTTGTGATCGCTGATCCTGTCAAATGGTATCAGAGCAGGTTAATCATTGATCGATCTAATAATTGATCATTGAAACTGCTATTCAAGATCTAAGTTTGATTGAATTAGCTTTTTGTTTTTGCAAGAAACGGTTATAGAGATTGAATTTTCTGTATTTCTGGTCATTCATCCTGAGATCTTTTCTTGGTTCTCATTGAGTTTGTTGTGGTCTGTGTAAAACTTTTAAAAGCTTGAACTAAATTGTTTCTAAACTGAAAATGACTACTCCCTCCAATGATCCTCACAATACTGGTTCCTCAACCAAGCCACCAATGCTGGTTAGGAATGAGTATAACATATGGCAAAGACGAATGCTCCATCACCTGTCTGTTAACAGCGGAGGTTGTTGGACATCAGTGGTACATGGTCCACACAAGCCTATGGTGAATACCCGGAAACCAATCAATGGTTCCGAAGAGGAGGGAGCAATACTCAGATGAGGATAAGAAGTTGCTTGAAATTGATGCAAAAGCCCATGGAATTCTGGCCATGGCACTGCCAAATGAAATCTATTCTGGGCTAATGCATCATGAAACTGCCCATGACCTCTGGATTGCTTTGAAAGAACAATTTGGAGGAACAGATGAGGTCTTGGCAAATAATAGAGAAATCCTCGCCCAACAATATGAGACATTTTCTCATAGAAAGGGTGAGACACCGACTCAACAATATGAGCGGTTCTCTTGTTTGATCTCTGAATTAAAAATGGTCAAACTTGAGTACACAAATATCCAGATGAATAACAGATTTCTCAGATCACTGCCTGAGAGATGGGACACATATACTATTGTCCTACGCTCCAGTGCAAGTTTGGACAAACTATCTCTCACCCAACTCCATGGGAAACTGCTCACGTTTGAGAGAGAGATAGAACAGAAGAGAAAGCTGTCTTCATCTGGAAAGCTCGCTGAAGACTTTGTACCAGGCAACACTGCCTTGGTGGGTCATGAGTCAGAATATGCTCATCTGAATGCCAGTATGATGAGCATATTAATTTTCTTCTTCAAACACTTCTGATTCTGCATTTGTGAGTGTTGATGGTCTGTTTACTGGGTGTAATAATGACAATTTATGCTTCATTATGGATGATCTCAAGGGGATTGCTGATGACGACTTAGAAGAGATGGACATTTTGAGCCAAATGGCCTTGATAAATATCATATCTCAGAAGTTCTACAAAAGAACTGGAAGAAAATTCCCAGGACTCTTGGCAAAACCAAAGTTGGTTTTGACAAGAGCAAGTTGAGGTGTCACAAATGCCAAAGGCTTGGACACTTTGCAAGAGAGTGTAGATCAACTGGATCTAACTCCACTGCACCCTTTGTGACTTTTCCTGGCAATAGTCAACAACACAAAGGGCAACATCCTGTCACTTCTAGTCATCATCCTCAACACAATCTCCGGCATATTTTGTTCCTCAGGGTCAAATGCCATATCCTTACCCTTGTTATTACATGCCACAGTCAAATCAAGTTCAAGTTCCTATGGCACCACAACCTCATGCACTACCAGAACCTCAGCCATCCCAATCTCAACAACAAACTCAACCTCAACAACACAGCTTCTTCACCCCAGGAGTTGTTGACTGGAGCAGTTTACCAGATGACATGTCTGGTCATGAACAACTGTTCTCAGGTGCTGGTCAACATGGTGGTGACAGTCCTTTTGGGAATCTAGCTCTTATGGCTTTGGAGTCTGCTGATACTTCATTTTCTAATGCTTCTACACCTCAGGTATCACAGGTATCCTCTGAGGCAAAAGCCAAATTATGTTCTGAACCATGCATAGCAGCATTTGCTTCCATTAGAGAAGCAAATGTAGCTCTAATTAATAAGAACATTGAGCTAGAACAAATTTTTTCCAAAAGTAAAGCTGAGTTTGAGTCTGTGCTTAAAGATAAAAATGATGAGATTTATAAACTGAAATGCCAAATAATTGATGATAAGGCTAGAGAAGAGGTACTTCTAGAGAAGTACAAAGATCTCAAAGAAACCCTTGCAGTTACCCAGGTAGAGTGTGATAGATGGGTACAATCATGCAAAGGTTTTGAAATGCTTCTTAGTAAGCAATCTGCTTCCAATGTGAAGTTTGGCATTGGTTACAATCACACTGCTCCACCTACAGATTTTACCCCAAGAGCAGAGGTAGAATCTGATGGTGAGAGTGATAACCAATCCATCTCATCGTGTGATCTACTTTCTGATACAGCACAATCAGAAGTAGCAGTCAGCATCAAGCCCTCTCTGAACCTATCAGCTGATATTGATGGTTCAAATGCTGACACTCACATGATCAATGAGTTGATCAACTCAGGAGTTAATTCTGAAGGTCCTGAAAGGACTAGAGAGCAGGATTTAACACCTGAAGTTCAAACTCCAACTGCTATCAATACTGAAGAGAAGAAAACTGTCAGTAGAAAGAGTTTGAAGACTACTAAAGAGGCAGTCAAGAAAGCAAACAATGCTTCCAAAGCATTGAAGAACAAGTCTTCAGTTGCTTCACCCTCTTTAGTTGATGATCAACCTAAGATGAAGAAGAAACCATGTGAAGTATGTGGTTTGTTCAATCATCTTACAGATGATTGTTGGTACAAAAGAGGTTCCAAACTCAAACAAAAAGAAGAAATTAAAGAGAAAATGGTAAAAATAAAAATGAGTTTGAGACCACATTTGTATCAGCAACATCAAATCCTGTAACCCTTAAGTCTTCAAAGAAATCAAAAAGGAAGGGTTAAACAGGTGACAGCTGAGAGTGCTCAGAAGAAGAAGGTGCAACATAGGAACTTATCAAACTCCACTGGCAATGTGTCTGATGAGCTGAAAGCTTTATCACAAAATCAGACACAGCTGGTTATGATGGTTCAACATCTGTTGGGTAGAGTTAACCAACTAGATGCTCCTATGTTGAAACCACAGAGAAGGAGATCCAAGCCAAAGGATTCCTCTTCTTCACCATCTTCTTCCTCTCAGGCTGTTGTTTCAAATAAACCTGTTAGTTTACCATCTATTGATGAGACCAGGCCCAAAACCAAAAAGGTTTGGGTCTCTAAAACTAACTGATTGTTTTTTTTGCAGGGTTCTCCAACATGCCAAAGTAGCATCTGGTATGTAGACAGGGAGGATCTATGCACATGACTGGGAACAGCTCTCTTCTTCATGACTACTCTCAAGGAAAGAAGGATTTTTTTCTTTTGGCAATGATGCTAGGGGTTACATCATTGGTAAAGGCTTTGTCTCCAGTGGAGAAATCAATTTGATGATGTTAATCATGTGGAAAATCTCAAGTACAATCTCTTGACTGTCAGTCAAATGTGTGATAAAGCCATGTTGCTCTTTTCACCAGTCAGAACTGTAGGATTCTGTCATCCAAAGTTTTGCACTTGATTGACAAGGTGTTGGATGATCACACTCTCCTGAGAGCCAACGGGACAGGAAGAGTGTATGCCTTAGATCTTTCCAAGAAAATAGATCTCAAAGGCAATCCTTGCCTATTTTCCAAAGCCTCTTCTCAAGAATCTAAACTGTGGCACAGAAGGCTTGGTCATGTTAATCTCAAAAACATGAATCAGCTTACCCACAATAGTTTAGTCAGAGGCTTACCAATAAGGAGTTCCACATGATGAAACCTGCACTGCTTGTTTAAAAGGAAAAAGCACAAAGTCTCATTCCCTCCTATTGAAGTGCCTAAGTCCACTGCCTGCTTGCAATTACTGCATGTGGATCTATTTGGTCCTGTGAGAGTAATGAGCATGGCAAAGAAGAAATACTGTCTGGTAATTGTGGATGATTACTCCAGATTTGTATGGACTTTCTTTCTACATTCAAAGGATGAGGTTGCTCAGAAGGTTATTCACTTTGTGTTGTATATTGAGAAGCAGTATTCCTTCCAGTCAAGTGTATTAGGAGTGACAATGGAACTGAATTCAGAAATCATACACTTGATGACTTCTATCTTTCAAAGGGAATCAAAAGGCATTTAGCATTCTAAGGACTCAAGAACAAAATGGAGTAGTGGGGAGAAAGAACAGGACCCTCATTGAAGCTGCAAGGTACATGCTGGCTGACTCTGGTTTGCCACTGACCTTTTGGGCTGAAGCTGTCAACACAGCTTGCTATGTGAAAAATAGAGTTTTAGTAAATCAGAGGTTGATGAAGACTCCATATGAAGTCCTCCATCATTTGGCTCCTCTGATTTCATTTTTCAAAGCATTTGGGTGTCCCTGTTTTATTCACAACACAAAGGATCAACTCCATAAATTTGATCCTAAGGTGGATGCAGGGTATTTTGTTGGTTATTCATCTACTTGCAAGGCATACAGAGTCTTCAAGTGCAGAACAAAGATGGTTGAAGAAACTCTACATGTTATGTTCAATGAATCTCCAAAGGACAAGATTCCACAAAGCCCTGTGGAGTTATTTGATTTGGACATACTGCAATATGTTCCTTATCAAACTCCTGCTGTTGCTCCTGTCAACAGTTCACCACCTGGTGGTACTGCTGGTACTGATGATGATGATGATTGCAGTGCTCACCTCTTCACGTTTAGTGATCAACTGCCTGATTCAGCTAGACCTGATTTTCCTGTAGCTCCAGTAGCACCATCCACCACAAATGCTGATGAGATCTCTTCGAATTCAACTTCCTTTGAATTACCATCCACTGATTGGTTTCAAGGAAATGATTCACCATCACCATCTGTTACTGCTGAGCCTGCTACAAACACTTGCACAGATCTCATTGTGTATCAAGATCTGAAGAATCACCCTATGTCTCAAATCATTGGTGATATCACTGCTGGAGTATCAACAAGAAGTCAATTGTCAAATTTCTGCTTCTATGCTCTCTTCATCAGTCAGCAAGAGCCAAAGAATTATCACATTGCTTTAAAGGACAGGATGGATTGATGCCATGCAGCTTGAGCTTCTTCAGTTCAAGAAACAGCAAGTGTGGGAACTGGTTCCTCTACCTCCAGGTAAGTGTGCAATAGGCACTAAATGGGTGTTTAGGAACAAAACTGATGAAAATGGGCTATTGTTAAGAACAAAGCCAGACTGGTTGTTCAGGGGTTTGCACAAGAAGAAGGTATTGATTATGATGAAACCTTTGCCCCTGTAGCCAGACTGGAAGCAATTCGATTGTTTTTAGCTTATGCTGCTTATCAAAACCTTAAAGTTTTTCAAATGGATGTCAAAAGTGCATTTTTGTATGGAAAAATTAAAGAAGAGGTTTATGTATGTCAACCTCCAGGCTTTGAGGACAATAAACATCCTAATTGGGTGTATAAGCTTGATAAGGCTCTTTATGGTTTAAAACAAGCTCCTAGAGCTGGTATGAGACATTATCAAACTTTCTTCTGGAAAACAATTTCCTAGAGGCTCCATTGATAAGACTTTATTCATTAAGAAAGCTGGGCAGCATAATCTACTTGTTCAAATTTATGTAGATGATATCATTTTTGCATCCTCTGATCCAAAGTTGTGTGATGCCTTTACAAAGTTGATGCAACAGAAGTTTGAAATGAGTGCCATGGGAAATATAGTTCTTTCTGGGGTTGCAAATCAAACAAAAGGCTGATGGAATTTTCATTCATCAGTCCAAATACAAAAGATCTTTTGCAAAAGTTTGATTTACAAAACTGTAAGCCCTGTTCTACCCCCATGTGCAGCACCACACAACTGGATACAGATCAGAAAGGTAAAGTGGTGATGAAACACTTTACAGATGTATGATTGGGTCCTTGATGTATTTAACAGCTTCAAGACCAGATATTATGTTTGCTACATGTTTTGTGCTAGATTTCAGGCTGCACCTAAAGAGTCTCATCTGATTGCAATCAAGAGGATCTTTAGATATTTTCAAGGCACTCCATCTCTAGGTTTATGGTATTCCTGGACATTCTGGTAAATTAGTTGCTTTTTCTGACAGTGACTATGCAGGGTGTAAGTTGACCAGGAAATCAACTTCTGGTGGATGTCAATTCCTAGGCAACTGCTTGATTTCTAGGCAGAGCAAGAAACAACCTCAGTTGCTACATCAACTGCTGAAGCAGAGTACATTGCTGCTGCAAGTTGTACATCTCAGGTACTCTGGCTTCAAAACCAACTTCTGGATTATGGCATCACAGAGACTAAGACTCCATTGCTAATGGATAGTGCTTCAGCTCTTTGCATTGTCAAAAATCCAGTCCAGCACTCTAGGACCAACATATAGAGATCAAACATCATTTTATAAGGATTGTTTTGAAAAAGGTCTGATTGATCCTAAGTTTGTGCCTAGTGCTGATGAGCTTGCAGACATTTTTACTAAGCCTTTGGATAGTTCAACTTTCCAAAACCTGGTGTTAAGCTTGGTATGCTGCAGCTAGAATAAGTGACAACTACTGATGATCTTAGTAATAAGTACTGATGATCATTAGTAACTATGTCACATATAAGTACTGATGAGCTCTTTTACCCTCAGCAGTTTTTATAACTACTGAAGGCTAAATGTCTCACAAGTACTGAAGTACTTCATCTATTCTAAACTACTGATGTAGTTACAACTACTGATGCAGCTATAACTACTGCAATCAGTAAAAACCGATAAGTACTGATGTCCTATGAAACAACTGAAATCAGCCAAAAAGGCTAATGAATGTGTTGAGGACAGTATGAAACAGCTAAAAAGCTAAGAATTGACGAAAACAGCTGAAAAGAACTTTCTCTTCAGTCGTTTGTACAACTGCTGTTTCATTCTAAACAACTGAAGCAAAACCATGTCTTCAGTAGTTTTATAACTACTGATGACTAATACCAAGTCTTCAGTCGTTTACAACAGTTGATGACAAAACACCCTGTCTTCAGTAGTTTCATAACTACTGTTGCCAAACACATGTCTTCAGCTGTTTCATCATCGGAAGTCAAAACCACGGTCTTCAGTAGTTTTTCTAACTACTGATGCCTAACACCACGACTTCAGCTGTTTCAACGTCTGAAAGGATAATACCATGTCAACGGTCGTTTAAAACTACTGATGACTAACAACACATCCTTCAGTCGTTTTCTTACCCGTACCCTATAAATCCCTGACCTAAGCTCTCAATGCTTCATCTTCTTCAAACCTAACGTCCTCTCCAAAACTTCCCTCTCTCAATGGCGTCCATGCAAATTAAACCGCGACACAACTGTGTTGCCTACCTCACTAAATCGCCTATCTGGACTAAGTTCGATACTGCTATCGATCTCATGGTTCAGTCCCAATACAATACGGCATTTCTTCTGAATCCCATACTACATGTCGAATCCCTTCAACAATTTTGGATGAACGTTTCTATTACCACTGGGGAGAACAACACACCTCTCTCCAGTCGGTCGTCAACAACAAAGAAGTAGTCATCACTCCTGCAATAATTCGCCAAATTCTTCATCTGAATGATGCTAGTTCTCCTGCTGGATATCCGAAGGGCACCACAGATCTATCCTTTGCCCAACATGGATATCAAGGCGATCTCAGTGCCTCCACTATCATGAAGAAACACTTTACTGATGCTGAGCGCCTAATTTTTCACATGGTGAATGTATGTTTGGCTCCTAAGACGTCGTCTTGGGATCAAATGTCGACAAAATGGCAGCAGGTAATGTATTCTATTCTTGAGCAACAACCACTAAACTTTTCAGAAATAATATTTTTGAGCTCAAGACATGGCTCAAAAACTAACTGCCAACAGTTGGATACTATATCCACGGTTCATAATGTCCATCATTACAAACCAGCTAATGCTGAGGGACTTGTTGGCTTGGGAGTCCCTGCTACGGCTGTTCTGCCGGAAGTATACTCCCGGCACAACTCTGACCAGACACTAAAAATGGCTGCCAAGCTGCGAAAACCCACGCAGCTGGAACCCACAGCCACCACCTCCAAATCAATAGTCCCCACCAAACCACCAAAAGAAACCCAAAACGGCTACTCAGGAATTGAGTCCCCTGAGGATGCCCCTGCAACACAAACGCAGGATATATCCACTAGTCCAAACCCCCTAGTGGATACAATGACTCTTCCAGCCATAGCCGCTCAGGCTTCCTCTCAACAGGAGCCTGCAGCAACCACACAAGGGTACCTACATATCTGGGATCTTCCTCACTTGAGGGGATTGCCATTGAAGAGCACCAACCTCCCAGGGGCACACTGCTTCTATCCCTTCACCCCAAACAACCGCCCCTCACAGCCCAACTTTAATAGTTGCATAAGTGCTGACTCAACTGCACTCCTCACCCCCTCCCCAGAAACCACTTACTACTAGGAATACCTCTACAATTGAGGGGGAGGAACAAAGTGCACTTGAGAACCCACAGCACAAGGGTTTACCACTTCTATCTCCTGGTGTAGACAAGGAGCTTAGAATATCTAGTGAGGCTGCCACCTCCTCTGACTCAGCATATGATCAGAATGAGGCTGGTAATATTGCTAAGACCTCACTAGAGCAACAGCTGATGATGGACACTGTCCTGAGGCTGGAAGTCCCCAGTACCAAGCACAAGGGGCACATGCTCAACTGGTCTACACCCAGTGCATGTAAATCCTGCTCTAAGCAGGAGGTCAGATGATTCAGTTTCAGCTGATGATGACCTGGGCTTTTTCTACGATGTTCTTGCCCAGAACACAATCCTTGAAGAGAAAGTCAGTAGGCTGCAAAACCTACTTGATCAACTCTCACAAGGAAAAGACCATCTGCCTCTACCCACCCACAGATGGCACCTTCACTTGAAGGTTCCCCAACACTGAGCCACTCAAACTCAACCACCTGCCTCTGCTTCAGGCCTTACTTCTCAGGAACAGAACCCTCCTGAGCAACTAGGTGCTGTACTTCAAATTCCCTCCCTCTCATCACACCCATAATCACTGATATTGTGACTAAAGCCATTGATGAGAGGCTTTCCTCCACTTTACAAGCCCCTGATTGATGCTGCTGTACAAAAGACTCTTTCTGCGGTACAAACCCCTTCCTCCATGCATCCAAAAAGGGGGAGAGTACTGCAGTGAAAGAAAAGAAGAGGAAAAGAACAGAGGAAAAGAAGGAAGAGAACAAGCCCAAGAGGAGAAAGAAAAGCAACCTCTGCTCACTTACAAGCGAAAGATGTGCTGATGATCATACTGCTGTAGACAAATCCTTGGAGGAGCTGGTAAAAGAAGCTGACACTACACACAGCCGCTCCATGGATAAAATAATTGAACAACTCTTCAGGCAGGGTCGAACACAGCCACACTGGATAGTGAGATCAGAAGGTTGGAAGTGCAAGAGATACAAGCACGATGGCAGGGTATGATGCTCTGAAAAAGAGAGATTGGAAATAATGATCCGCTTTATTGCAAAATACTTAGGAAGATCATTAATGAGATTCGCGCATGGACCAGGGACAGCATCTGGCTATAGCCACCAGAATCTGTCTGTCTGAGCAATTCAACAAGGGATTTTGTGGAAGCCCTTGATGAGGTTGGGGCTGGTAAAAGGTTAGAGATGGCTAAACTCACAAAGGCGAAACTAACTACAAAGATGCTGGATGAACCTTCCCTTCCACCCACTCAAACAATCCTATCCCTCAAATCTCCCAACCAATCTCTAAGCCAAAATCCAAACATCCTCATTCTTCAAAACCAATTCCTTCACCAACCCAACCATCATCCAGTGATGCACCCAGAAGGAGGAGAAGGGTGCTGAGGATGGAGAAGAAGACGAAGAGGAGATGAAGATGATAGTCTGCCACTCTCTGCTGTTCTAAAGCTGCCAAAACCCTGAAGTCAACCCATGATCACACCTGACTCTCAAAGGGAAATGGTCAGGGTCAAGATAGAAGAAGAAGAACAGCAGAAACAGCACGATGAGCAATTGTTGAAGATGGTTGACAAGGAATTTCCTCAGTCATCATCTATTCAAGCCATGAAAGGGCATGCTCAAAGGCTGTACACTCTCAAGCACTTTTCAGTATCAGAAGGAGAGAGTGAGAGTATGGCCAGACCCCAGGGTGAGTTCTAGAATCCATAAAAGAACTATTCCACACAGATACAATGGCCAGGTACGAAAAACAATAGATTCTACCATCATGTTGGCCATTGTAGTCTCACCTTGGGAAATCATTGATGAATTCAAGAGAGCTCACCAAGCAAAGAAGACCCCTCAAGCTTTACTAGAAAACAAGATGATTAAGAAGGGGTTGTTATATAAAAAGCTTGAAGACATCCAGAAGAATGAGCTCCAGTTACTCCTCGAAGGCAACCATCCTGTTGATTTTGTATATAGGGAGGTAACTACGGTGGAGCTGAAAAATGGCAGGACCATGAAGTACTTATCAGAGTACTATGGTCCAGAGTTCTTCTTCGAAGGAGGAGTAGAAGAACTCTCTCAGGAGGAACAAGTTGTTCTCCTTGAGGCCTATGTTCGAGAGTCATACAGACTCATTATGGGGAAGTAAATCTCATGAATGGGATAACAACTCTGTGTCCAGTTCCCCAAAACAGAGTTCCCATTCATACTCTGCCAAACAAATATCTGAGATTTCTTCCCAGGCCGGAGCTTACATGGGTCATCTTCTCTACTGATCAAGAAGGAAAAAGACCAACATTTTGCCAACAATAAGTGGGATAATGATAATTTAGAGGTTTTGGCTACATTGGTTCAGGGGGAGTTTGTTGGACCAAAAGAACCAATGAGCCAAGATCAGAAAACCTCTAAGTCCCACATGGTATCACAACAACTGCTAAAGCCTCATCAGCAGTTTGACAAGTGCTGAAGACTTCAACAGCTGAAGATCAAGTACTGAAGACTCCAACAGCTGAAGAACTAAAGTGCTGAAGTACAACAGCTGAAGACACAAGTACTGAAGTTGAATAGCTGAAGAACACAAGTGCTGAAGCTGAAAACCAAAGTACTGAAGTACAACAGCTGAAGAGTTTACAAGTGCTGAAGATCAACAACTGATGTACAAAGTCTGAAGACAAAGACTGAAGACATCAGCTGATGATATCTACTGAAGTCATCAGCTGATGAAACATCTGAAGGTCAAAGTCTGAAGATCAAGTACTGAAGCCTCAGTAGTTTGTCACAACTGCTGAAGAGTACTTCTTCAGTAGTTGTGATATCAGTAGTTTTATATTCTAGTTTCATAGTTTTATGTTTCAGTAGTTTTGTAAAACGTCTGAAGAGCTGTTCTTCAGTCGTTGTAGTTTCAGTAGTTTTATATTTTGTACTTAACACTCTGATATGTTCTCAGTAGTTGTGAACATTTCAGTAGTTTGTTAAGAGTTGGTTATTTTTGTATTAGATCTGCCAGTTGTCACTTTCCGTGATAATAGCAGTGACTGTTGCACTCTATATAAGGAGTGACAACCTATTGTAAAGTATGAATGAATGAGTGAATTTTGAATGATTTGATTAAGAACATTCCTATCTATAAACATTCCTTGAATCATAAATATATTCTCTCACTATAACCGTATGTGCTCTTAATGCATACAAGCATCGACGTCTTGCTACAATTTGTCTAATTCCTGTTCGTATTCCGCTGCTTTAAACTCTAATACATCAAACTTGTGATCGCTGATCCTGTCACTCCTCAAGTGAGGAAGATCCCGACATGTAGGTACCCCTTGTGTGGTTGCTGCAGGCTCCTGTTGAGAGGAAGCCTGAGCGGCTATGGCTGGAAGAGTCATTGTATCCACTAGGGGGTTTGGACTAGTGGATAATCCTCTTTGTGTTGCCTGGTTTTGCAGGTATACTTAGGGTACTCAATTCCTTAGTAGCCGTTTTGGGTTTCTTTTTGGTGGGTTTGGTGGGGACTTTTGATTTGGAGTGGTGGCTGTGGGTTCCAGCTGCGTGGGTTTTCGCAGCTTGGCACCAATTTGAGTGTCTGGTCAGAGTTGTGCCGGGAGTATACTTCCGGCAGAACGGTCGTAGCATGGACTCCCAAGCCAAAAAGTCCCTTAGCATTAAGCTGGTTTGTAATGATGGCCATTATGAACCGTGGATATAGTCCACGGTTGGCAGTTAGTTTTTGGCCATATCCTGAGCTCCGAAAATATTATTTCTGAAAAGTTTAACGGTTGTTGCTCAAGAATAGAGTACATACCTGCTGCCACTTTGACGACATTTGATCCCAAGACGACGTCTTAGGAGCCAAACATACATTCACCATGTGAAAAATTAGGCGGTTCGGCGTCATGGAAGTGTTTCTCATGATAGTGGAGGCACTGAGATTGCCTTGATATCCATGTTGGGCAAAGGATAGATCTGTGGTGCCCTTGGATATCCAGCAGGAGAAATAGCATCATCCAAAGAAAGAATTTGGCGGATTATTGCAGGAGTGATGACCACTTCTTTGTTGTTGACAACGACTAGAGAGATGGTGTGTTGTTCTCCCCAGTGGTAATAGTAACGTTCATCCAAACTGTTGGAGGGATTCGGCATGTAGTATGGGATTCAGAAGAAATGCCGTTTTGTATTGGGACTGAACCATAAGATCGATAGCAGTATCGAACTTATCCCAGACAGGCGATTTAGTAAGGTAGGCAACACAGTTATGTCGCGGTTTAATTTGCATGGACGCCATTGAGAAGAGAGAAGTTTTGGAGAGGAACGTTAGATTTGAAGAAGATGAAGCATTGAAGGATTAGGTCAGGGATATATATAGGGTACGGGTAAGAAAACGACTGAAGGATGTGGTGTTAGTCACAGTAGTTTTAAACGACTGTTGACATGGTATGATCCTTTCAGACGTTGAAACAGCTGAAGTCGTGGTGTTAGGCATCAGAAGTTAGAAAACTACTGAAGACCGTGGTTTTGACTTCAGATGATTGAAACAACTGAGGACTTGGTGTTTGTCATAAGTAGTTGTGAAACTACTGAAGACAGTGGTTTTGTCATCAGCTGTTGTAAACAACTGAAGACTTGGTATTAGTCATCAGTAGTTATAAAACTACTGAAGACATGGTATTGCTTCAGTTGTTTAGAATGAAACAGCAGTTGTACAAACGACTGAAGAGAATTTCTCATCAGCTGTTTTCTCGCCAATTCTTAGCTTTTCAGCTGTTTCATAATGTCCTCAACACATTCATCAGCCTTTTTGGCGTATTTCAGTTGTTTCATAGGACATCAGTACTTATCTGTTTTAACTGATTTCAGTAGTTCAACTGCATCAGTAGTTGTAACTACATCAGTAGTTTAGAACAGATGAAGTACTTCAGTACTTGTGAGACATTTAGCCTTCAGTAGTTATAAAAACTGCTCAGGGTAAAAACTCATCAGTACTTATATGTGACATGGTTACCAATGATCATCAGTACTTATTACTAAGATCATCAGTAGTTGTCACTTATTCTAGCTGCAGCATACCAAGCCTTAACACCAGGTTTTGGAAAGTTGAACTATCCAAAGGCTTAGTAAAAAGTCTGCAAGCTCATCAGCACTAGGCACAAACTTAGGATCATCAGACCTTTTTCAAACAATCCCTTATAAAAATGATGTCTGATCTCTATATGTTTGGTCCTAGAATGCTGGACTAGATTTTTGACAATACACAGAGCTGAAGCACTATCCATTAACAATGGAGTCTTAGTCTCTGCAATGCCATAATCCAGAAGTTGGTTCTGAAGCCAGAGTACCTGAGATGTGCAACTTGCAGCAGCAATGTACTCTGCTTCAGCAGTTGATTTAGCAACTGAGGTCTGTTTCTTGCTCTGCCAAGAAATCAAGCAGTTGCCTAGGAATTGACATCCACCAGAAGTTGATTTCCTGGTCAACTTACACCCTGCATAGTCAATGTCAGAAAAAGCAACTAATTTACCAGAATGTCCAGTAGAATACCATAAACCTAGAGATGGAGTGCCTTGCAGATATCTAAAGATCCTCTTCACTGCAATCAGATGAGACTCTTTAGGTGCAGCCTGAAATCTAGCACAAACATATGTAGCAAACATAATATCTGGTCTAGAAGCTGTTAAATACATCAAGGACCCAATCATACATCTGTAAAGTGTTTCATCAACCACTTTACCTTTCTGATCTGTATCCAGTTGTTGGTGTTGCACATGGGGGTAGAACAAGGCTTACAGTTTTGTAAATCAAACTTTTAGCAAAAGATCTTTTGTGTATTTGGACTGATGAATGAAAATTCCATCAACCTTTGTTTGATTTGCAACCCCAGAAAGAACTGTAACTCTCCCATGGCACTCATTTCAAACTTCTTTGCATCAACTTTGTAAAGGCATCACACAACTTTGGATCAGAGGATGCAAAAATGATGTCATCTACATAAATTTGAACAAGTAGATTATGCTGCCCAGCTTTCTTAATGAATAAAGTCTTATCTATGGAGCCTCTAGTGAAATTATTTCCAAAGAAAGTTTGATAATGTCTCATACCAGGCTCTAGGAGCTTGTTTTAACCATAAAGAGCCTTATCAAGCTTATACACCCAATTAGGATGTTTATTGTCCTCAAAGCCTGGAGGTTGACATACATAAACCTCTTCTTAATTTTTCCATACAAAAATGCACTTTTGACATCCATTTGAAAAACTTTAAGGTTTTGATAAGCAGCATAAGCTAAAAACAAATCGAATTGCTTCCAGTCTGGCTACAGGGGCAAGGTTCTCATAATCAATACCTTTTCTTGTGCAAACCACCTGAAACAACCAGTCTGGCTTGTTCTTAACAATAAGCCCATTTTCATCAGTTTGTTCCTAAACACCCATTTAGTGCCTATTGCCACTTACTGGAGGTAGAGGAACCAGTTCCCACACTTGCTGTTTCTTGAACTGAAGAAGCTCAAGCTGCATGGCATCAATCCATCCATTGTCCTTTAAGCAAGGTGATAATTCTTTGGCTCTTGCTGACGATGAAGAGAGCATAGAAGCAGAAATTGACAATTGACTTCTTGTTGATACTCCAGCAGTGATATCACCAATGATTTGAGACATAGGGTGATTCTTCAGATCTTGATACACAATGAGATCTGTGCAAGGTTTGTAGCAGGCTCAGCAGTAACAGATGGTGATGGTGAATCATTTCCTTGAAACCAATCAGTGGATGGGTAATTCAAAGAAGTTGAATTCGAGAGATCTCATCAGCATTTGTGGGGATGGTGCTATGGAGCTACAGGAAAAATCAGGTCTAGCTGAATCAGGCAGTGATCACTAAACTGAAGAGGTGAGCACTGCAATCATCATCATCATCAGTACAGCAGTACCACCAGGTGGTGAACTGTTGACAGGAGCAACAGTAGGAGTTTGATAAGGAACATATTGCAGTATGTCCAAATCAAATAACTCCACAGGGCTTTGGGAATCTTGTCCTTTGGAGATTCATTGAACATAACATGTAGAGTTTGTCAACATCTTTGTTCTGCATTGAAGACTCTGTATGCCTTGCAAGTGATGAATAACCAACAAAATACCTGCATCCACCTTAGGATCAAATTTATGGAGTTGATCCTTTGTGTTGTGAATAAAACAGGGACACCCAATGCTTGAAAATGAAATCAGAGGAGCCAAATGATGGAGGACTTCATATGGAGTCTTCATAAAACCTCTGATTTACTAAAACTCTATTTTGCACATAGCAAGCTGTGTTGACAGCTTCAGCCCAAAAGGTCAGTGGCAAACCAGAGTCAGCCAGCATGTACCTTGCAGCTTCATGAGGGTCCTGTTCTTTTCTCCACTACTCCATTTTGTTTGTGGAGTCCTTAGGAATGCTAAACTGCCTTTTGATTCCCTTTGAAAGATAGAAGTCATCAAGTGTATGATTTCTGAATTCAGTTCCATTGTCACTCCTAATACACTTGACTGGAAGGGAATACTGCTTCTCAATATACAACACAAAGTGAATAACCTTATGAGCAACCTCATCCTTTGAATGTAGAAAGAAAGTCCATACAAATCTGGAGTAATCATCACAAATTACCATACAGTATTTCTTCTTGCCATGCTCATTACTCTCACAGGACCAAATAGATCCACATGCAGTAATGCAAGCAGGCAGTGGACTAGGCACTTAAATAGGAGGGAATGAGACTTTGTGCTATTTTCCTTTTAAACAAGCAGTGCAGGTTTCATCATAGTGGAACTCCTTTATTGTAAGCCTCTGACTAAACTATTGTGGGTAAGCTGATTCATGTTTTTGAGATTAACATGACCAGCCTTCTGTGCCACAGTTTAGATTCTTGAGAAGAGGCTTTGGAAAATAGGCAAGGATTGCCTTTGAGATCTATTTTCTTGGAAAGATCTAAGCATACACTCTTCCTGTCTGTTGGCTCTCAGGAGAGTGTGATCCACAACACCTTGTCAATCAAGTGCAAAACTTTGTATGACAGAATCCTACAGTTCTGACTGGTGAAAAGAGCAACATGGCCTTTATCACACATTTGACTGACAGTCAAGAGATTGTACTGAGATTTTCCACATGATTAACATCATCAAATTTGATTTCTCCATTGGAGACAAAGCCTTTACCAATGATGTAACCCCTAGCATCATTGCCAAAGAAAAAAATCCCTTCTTTCCTTGAGAGTAGTCATGAAGAAGAGAGCTGTCCCAGTCATGTGCATAGATCCTCCACTGTCACATACACAGATGCTACTTTGGCATGTTGGAGAACCCTGCAAAAATAAACAATCAGTTAGTTTTAGAGACCAAACCTTTTGGTTTTGGGCCGGGTCTCATCAATAGATGGTAAACTAACAGGTTTATTTGAAAACAACAGCCTGAGAGGAAGAAGATGGTGAAAAGAGGAATCCTTTGGCTTGGATCTCCTTTTCTGTGGTTTCAACATAGGAGCATCTAGTTGGTTAACTCTACCCAACAGATGTTGAACCATCATAACCAGCTGTGTCTGATTTTGTGATAAAGCTTTCAGCTCATCAGACCACATTGCCAGTGAGTTTGATAAGTTCCTATGTTGCACCTTCTTCTTCTGAGCACTCTAGCTGTCACCTGTTTAACCCCTTCTTTTTGGATTTCTTTGAGACTTAAGGGTTACAGGATTTGATGTTGCTGATACAATGTGGTCTCAAACTCATTTTTTATTTTTACCATTTTCTCTTTAATTTCTTCTTTTTGTTTGAGTTTGGAACCTCTGTTGTACCAACAATCATCTGTAAGATGATTGAACAAACCACATACTTCACATGGTTTCTTCTTCATCTTAGGTTGATCATCAACTAAAGAGGGTGAAGCAACTGAAGACTTGTTCTTCAATGCTTTGGAAGCATTGTTTGCTTTCTTGACTGCCTCTTTAGTAGTCTTCAAACTCTTTCTACTGACAGTTTTCTTCTTCTTCAGTACTGACACAGTTGGAGTTTGAACTTCAGGTGTTAAATCCTGCTCTCTAGTCCTTTCAGGACCTTCAGAATTAACTCCTGAGTTGATCAACTCATTGATCATGTGAGTGTCAGCATTTGAACCATCAACATCAGCTGATAGGTTCAGAGAGGGCTTGATGCTGACTGCTACTTCTGATTGTGCTGTATCAGAAAGTAGATCACACAATGAGATGGATTGGTTATCACTCTCACCATCAGATTCTACCTCTGCTCTTGGGGTAAAATCTGTAGGTGGAGCAGTGTGATTGTAACCAATGCCAAACTTCACATTGGAAGCAGATTGCTTACTAAGAAGCATTTCAAAACCTTTGCATGATTGTACCCATCTATCACACTCTACCTGGGTAACTGCAAGGGTTTCTTTGAGATCCTTGTACTTCTCTAGAAGTACCTCTTCTCTAGCCTTATCATCAATTATTTGGCATTTCAGTTTATAAATCTCATCATTTTTATCTTTAAGCACAGACTCAAACAGCTTTACTTTTGGAAAAAAATTGTTCTAGCTCAATGTTCTTATTAATTAGAGCTACATTTGCTTCTCTAATGGAAGCAAATGCTGCTATGCATGGTTCAGAACATAATTTGGCTTTTGCCTCAGAGGATACCTGTGATACCTGAGGTGTAGAGCATTAGAAAATGAAGTATCAGCAGACTCCAAAGCCATAAGAGCTAGATTCCCAAAAGGACTGTCACCACCATGTTGACCAGCACCTGAGAACAGTTGTTCATGACCAGACATGTCATCTGGTAAACTGCTCCAGTCAACAACTCCTGGGGGAAGAAGCTGTGTTGTTGAGGTTGAGTTTGTTGTTGAGATTGGGATGGCTGAGGTTCTGGTAGTGCATGAGGTTGTGGTGCCATAGGAACTTGAACTTGATTTGACTGTGGCATGTAATAACAAGGGTAAGGATATGGCATTTGACCCTGAGGAACAAAATATGCGGAGATTGTTGTTGAGGATGATGACTAGAAGTGACAGGATGTTGCCCTCTGTGTTGTTGACTATTGCCAGGAAAAGTCACAAGGGTGCAGTGGAGTTAGATCCAGTTGATCTACACTCTCTTGCAAAGTGTCCAAGCCTTTGGCATTTGTGACACCTCAACTTGCTCTTGTCAAAACCAACTTTGGTTTTGCCAGAGAGTCCTGGGAATTTTCTTCCAGTTCTTTTGTAGAACTTCTGAGATATGATATTTATCAAGGCCATTTGGCTCAAAATGTCCATCTCTTCTAAGTCGTCATCAGCAATCCCCTTGAGATCATCCATAATGAAGCATAAATTGTCATTATTACACCCAGTAAACAGACCATCAACACTCACAAATGCAGAATCAGAAGTGTTTGAAGAGAAATTAATATGCTTATCATACTAGCATTCAGATGAGGCATATTCTGACTCATGACCAATCAAGGCAGTGTTGCCTGGTACAAAGTCTTCAGTGAGCTTTCCAGATGAAGACAGCTTTCTCTTCTGTTCTATCTCTCTCTCAAACGTGAGCAGTTTCCCATGGAGTTGGGTGTGAGAGATAGTTTGTCCAAACTTGCACTGGAGCGTAGGACAATAGTATGTGTCCCATCTCTCAGGCAGTGATCTGAGAAATCTGTTATTCATCTGAATATTTGTGTACTCAAGTTTGACCATTTTTAATTCAGAGATCAAACAAGAGAACCGCTCATATTGTTGAGTCAGTGTCTCACCCTTTCTATGAGAGAATGTCTCATATTGTTGGGCAAGAATTTCTCTATTATTTGCCAAGACCTCATCTTCCTCCAAATTGTTCTTTTAAGGCATTCTAGAGGTCATGGGCAGTTTCATGATGCATTAGCCCAGAATAGATTTCATGGGCAGTGCCATGGCCAGAATTCCATGGGCTTTTGCATCAATTTCAAGCAACTTCTTATCCTCATCTGAGTATTGCTCCCTCCTCTTCGAAACCATTTGATTGGTTTCCGGGATATTCACCATAGGCTTGTGTGGACCATGTACCACTGATGCCCAACAACCTGCGTGTAACAGACAGGTGATGGAGCATTCGTCGTTGCCATATGTTATACTCATTCCTAACCAGCATTGGTGGCTTGGTTGAGGAACCAGTATTGTGAGGATCATTGGAGGGAGTAGTCATTTTCAGTTCAAAAACAATTTAATTCAAGCTTTTAAAAGTTTTACACAGACCACAACAAACTCAATGAAAAACAAGAAAAGATCTCAGGATGAATGACCAGAAATACAGAAAATTCAATCTCTATAACCGTTTCTTGCAAAAACAAAAGCTAATTCAATCAAACTTAGATCTTGAATAGCAGTTTCAATGATCATTATTAGATCGATCAATGATTAACCCGCTCTGATACCATTTGACAGGATCAACGATCATAAGTTTGATGTATTAGAGTTCAAAGCAGCAGAATAAGAACAGGAATTAGACAAATTGTAGCAAGAAATCAATACTTGTATGCATAAGAGCACATACGGTTATAGTGAGAGAATATTTCTGATTCAAGGAATGTTTATAGATATGGAATATTTCTGATCAATCATTCAAATCATTCACTATATTACAATAGGTTGCAACTCCTTATATAGAGTGCAACAACCACTGCTGTTATCACGGAAAGTGACAACTGGCAGATCAACTACAAAAATAACTAATCTTAACAAACTACTAAAATGTTCACAACTACTGAGAACATATCAGAGTGTTAAGTACAGAATATAAAACTACTGATTAGAAACTACTGAAACTACAACGACTGAAGAACAAGCTCTTCAGTCGTTTACATAACTACTGAAACTAGAAATATAAAACTACTGATATCACAACTACTGAAGAAGTACTCTTCAGCAGTGTGACAAACTACTGACGCTTCAGTACTTGATCTTCAGACTTTGACCTTCAGATGTTTCATCAGCTGATGACTTCAGTAGATATCATCAGCTGATGTCTTCAGTCTTTGTCTTCAGACTTTGTACATCAGTTGTTGATCTTCAGCACTTGTAAACTCTTCAGCTATTGTACTTCAGTACTTTGGTCTTTCAGATTCAGCACTTGTGTTCTTCAGCTGTTCAGCTTCAGTACTTGTGTTCTTCAGCTGTTCAGCTTCAGTACTTGTGTTCTTCAGCTGTTGTACTTCAGCACTTTAGTTCTTCAGCTGTTGAAGTCTTCAGCACTTGATCTTCAGCTGTTGAAGTCTTCAGCACTTGTCAAACTGCTGATGAGGCTTTCAGCAGTTGTTGTGATACCATGTGGGACTTAGAGGTTTTCTGATCTTGGCTCATTGGTTCTTTTGGTCCAACAGTTGTTTTGTAATGCATATAGCCATGTCTTTTGTAAACAGTCAATGATGATGTATTGCTTAACAACAGTGTTTTAAATGAAGTGAATGGCTTTTGATAAATAATTCTGCTGCATAAGCTTGTTTAATTGTAATGTTTAATGTTTTAATTGATATAAATGACCAACTGTGAGGTTTCCAGGAACCTGGCCTTACATTGGCACATTAAGGGACCCATCGACTAAACATTTCTTAAGGTTTGACACATGGAATGTATCGTGCACACCGCTAAGTTCTTGAGGTAACTTTAATCGATACGCCACAGGACCAATTCTTTCTGTGATCTCGAGCGGTCCAACATATCTTGGAGCTAATTTCCTTTTTTTCGAAACCGTATGATTCCCTTCCACGGAGAAACTTTCAATAAGACACGATCACCAACGTTAAACTCTAAAGGTTTGCGACAGTTATTGGCGTAACTTTTTTGACAATCTCGAGCTGCCTTAAGCTTGTCCTTGGTTTGAAACATCTTGTCAGTCATTTCCTGAATAATCTTCGGACCTCTCAATTGACTTTCACCTACTTCCGCCCAACACACCGGAGATCTACACTTCCTTCCATACAATGCCTCAAACAAAGCACATCCAATGCTCGTATGATAGTTGTTGTTATAAGAAAACTCGATCAACAGTAAGTGAGTATCCCAACACCCACCAAAGTTGTAAGGCCCCATTCCCGGAATGCTTACTGTTGGTTATTCATAGCATGAAACATTTAAAAGATGACATTTGCAGTGAAATTAAACTCTTCATATAATACTGTAAGTACATGGCAAAACATTATTTTTTGTAGTTGTATCACAAAAACTTGCCAATTCCAATCATTATATAAAAATCTAGAATGCCAACTCGGATATTTTCAAGTAGCTATCTCATCCATGCCTGCACTCCTCAGCTGCATCATTACCTGCCAACTATTATGCATACAAAGTCAGCTACGCGAAGTGAGTTCTAGTTTTATAATAAAATACTCACTGATACATTTCAAACCTTTACATTTAGTGAGTGGTCATTCATCATTACATACATATCATCATATTCATGTCTTATCATTTGTTTCATGATCTTTCACTTCATCATAAACGAGATTGCACAAAGCAAGAGCTCCTTGTTGACCGTCCACAAATGTCGATCCCTGTCGGTACACATCATCATGGTAACTAACCCTTGACAGTTGATCCACACTGCAAGGCACATTCGCGCTCATGAATACAGATCCATCATTATACATTGAACTAACATAAGTGAAGTCCATCATAGTGCTTGCAATACTTTTCATCATCATACAGGCCCGGGTAACATTCGTTAAGTTCCACTTCTCTATACTATTATCTTTCCCTTCTATTTACATAATGCTTTACTTATTACACATATAGCATTCAAGTAAGGCTTTCATAAAAATATTTTTCATCACAACAGAAAGTAGCTTAAGGCATCATAATACATCGTAAACCTCATAAATCATCATAAGTAAGAACATTCAATTCACTTATTCTATCAAGCACTAGCTTACTATTCATCTTACTTCACATATAGTAATCATACATCTTAAGGCTAACAGCAGAATAGTCATATAGTTAAGCATTTAACATCATGAAGGTATGCATAACGACCCTAAAAACCGTTGAAAAATTTTTAAAAGAGATACTAGCCTGGTCTCCGCAAATAACTTCACCTAAAGTATGCTCATAATACGCAGTCTGCAAATGAGTTAACATACAAACAGGTCATTTTCTACACAGTTTCTCTACTAGTTTCACAGCTAGTTTCACAGCTAGTTTCACAGCTAGTTTCAAAGCTAGTTTTGCATCTAGTTTCGTAGCTAGTTTCGCATGGCAGTTTGCCCAACTTTAATTGGTATGCACAACTGCGAAATTACCAGTGAAACTATAGTTTCGCTGGATGATCTATAGTTTCACAAGAAGAACTGACAGTTTCTCTAGACGAACTGATAGTTTCTCTAGATGCATAAAAATGACGATCTAGCCCATTTTTAACCCAAAACTTCAACTTTTACATCCAAATCCTTAGTTTTTCATCCATAAACTTATATCTAAGCTTTTTACATAAATTTCATGCATAAAATCATGACTTTTGTATTGACGCTTTAACACTTTTCAAAACCCCATAATGCTAGAATCCGTGTATGATTAAAAGGGACGTTTGGATGATGATTCTAACCTGGGTTCTTGCTATTTCCTTGTTGTTCGATTCCCAAAAATGCAGATCCTCAATCATTTGATCCATAAAGCCTCAAATCTTCACTTTTCTTAACTTTTCTCCACTTTCTCTCTCTACACACTATCTAGAATGTTGGTTGTTTGAGTTGCAAACGAAGAAGACTAGAGCTGATGTGTGTATGTACATCGGATGCTCACGGAACCTTATACTCGTCTAACACATAATCCGTACGGTTAATTTGGTTCATAATCCATTTCTTTAGAATTCTTATATTAAATAACCCCCAACTAAGCCCATTATTATTAATTGGCTTGTTTCAAATTTTCGAGGCATTACAAAAGTCAATCACACATGCCCTAAGCATGTCTTCTAGAGTTTGTATCGTTCGCTCACTTTGACCATCCGTTTGTGGAAGATAGGCAGTACTTAAATCCAGATGAGTACCCATTGCCTTCTATAGAGTTTTCCAAAACCGCGATGTGAATCGACTATCATTATCCGATATAACTGACACAGGTAATCCATGCCTAACCATGATCTCATTCACATATAATCTTGCTAACTTTTCCATCTTATAATCCTCGCGAATAGGCAAGAAATGAGCAGATTTTGTCATTCGACCCACGATGACCCAAATCAAATCGTTCCCGCTACATGTTCTTGGAAGCTTAGTAATGATATCTATCGCTATATTTTCCCAATTCCATTTAAGAATTTCCGGTTGTTATAACAGACCTGACAGTTTTTGATTTTTGACTTTGACCTTTGAACAAGTCAAACATTCACTCACGTACTTTGCAATGTCCTTTTTCATACCTCGCCACCAATACAACACCTTAAGATTTTGGTACATCTTGTCTACACCAGGATGAACAGAGTACTTGGACTTGTACGCTTCATTCATAAGTAGGGTTCGAACATCTCCCCACTTAGCTACCTATATGCGATCTACGAAGTACCGAACACCATCCTCCTTACAATTCATCTGTTTGTCTAACCCTCAGAACTCTTCACTTGCGACATTGTCCTCCTTGAGCGCTTTGCCCTACGCCAATAGTATTTGTGTTTTTAATTCGATTGAATGGTAATTCCCAACGCTCGCGCACAAGGGTTTTATACGTTCCTTCCTACTCAAGGCATCAACTACTACATTTTCCTTTCTAGGATGATATCAAATCTCACAGTCATAATCACTTAGGAGTTCCACCCATCGCCTTTTTACGCATATTCAGTTTCTTTTGATCAAAGATGTGTTGAAGACTTTTATGATCAGTGTAGATAATGCACCTAGTCCCATACAGATAATACCTCCATATCTTAAGTGCAAACACCACTGCGCCTAATTCAAGTCATGTGTCATAAATTCTTTTCGTGAACCTTAAGTTGTCATGAAGCATAAGCAAACACCTTATCCATTTGCATCAGTACACAACCTAGGCCTTGATGTGATGCATCGCAGAACACCGCAAAATCATTTGATCAATCAGGGAGGGTTAATATCGATGCATTACATAATCTTTCCTTCAATGTCAGAAATTCCTCCTCTTGTTTATGTCCCCAATAGAACTTCTTATCCTTTTGTGTTAACATCGTCAACGGCTGAGCGATCTTAGAGAAGTTTGCAATGAATCGTCGATAATAACAGCCAATCCTAAAAAAATTTTGTATTCTGAAGGCATCTTAGGAGGGTCCCACTTTTTAACTGCTTTGATCTTTCCAGGATCAACGTGGATTCCCTTTTCATTAACCACGTGTCCTAAAAACTTCACTTCACACAACCAGATCTCACAATTTGGATAATTGACCTCCCAATAACTTTATTATCACTCATAGATGTTGTTCATGTTCTTTCTTTGATCACAAATCAATGACGATACATCTATAGACACAATCGTAACTTATCCTGGTGTTCGGCTCAAACTAGAGCACACATTATGGTAATGGTTAGGAATCCATATTCATTGCATCCACATTTAACGCATACTAGCTTAACTACATCAACTGATATAGCTAGGTCCATAATATTTGCTTTCTTGTCTAACTTACAACTAGCTTGCTTGTTTGACTCTACAACTTATTTCTACTACTCATTAGATTTTCCCAATGTCCATCTTAATCTTTTTAATCAAGATGCCATAAGGTGTGACACCAACTTTGCCAACTTATGAATTATGTCTGTATAAGGATCATTACTTGACCCTATTATTACACGATTCAAGAATTCCAACTCTAACTTTTGCATCTCATTCATCAGGCAGTACTTTCAGTCACCTAAGCTCTAAGCTTATCTCAAACACAGCTATCGCAACCTCACTACCTTAGGCTTGAGCTTGGGCATTCTACCATGTCAGTGATTTACCCATTAGTGAGTAACCAACATACTTTATCTTCTATTTTTCAGCATAGTTATTGATACTCGTTATAGTTTCAAGTTACTCAATTCGACAGGTCAGGCGTACTATTTCCGTTTTCCTGTCGTACTCTTTTGACTATCACATCAAGAATCCCTTGTATGTACAACCAACCTTATCACCTTATCATTTTCACCATTTCTTACTTCAATTAATCAAGATCATCACATAGCCAAGTTCAGGCACATTCTTAGTATATCGGTGATGCTTATATATAGGGTTCATCGCAGCGTTCCCACCACCTCTATGATATACCGAGAACAATGCTTAAACTGGTCAGGTGACATCTGATTACTCCATTAAGGCATAATCCTAGAACGTTCAAACTGCTAATACTTCATAATACATGTGATGGGAGTATCTTAATCGTTGCAACTCTTCAAAGACCATGTGTTCCAAACAAACAGTCAATTATATAATTACTAAAATTCTAAGAAGCAACATCTCATTGAGAATAGGACTAATGTCACAATTGAATCCCTATGTGACTCTGTTACATTTATCTCACATAGAGTAAAGGTTATAGATGTTCTATTATTAACAAAGTCTAATAAGGGTGTGGTTGGATCTCAGCTCTTGGTTAATCGATGAACAGATATAGCAGCGAATAGCTCAGAATTAGACAAATTAAGCAAGAAAACAATTCGATATAAAACGATAAAAGAATTTTGTTATAGAGAGAGAAATATCGACAAAAGGATATTGCATTAAGATTGTCGGCCTCAAAGGCACGATTACAGGTGAGTCATCCTTCCTTATAAAGGAAAGAGTGACGTAGGCTGATGTCACTTGAAAGTGACATGTAACCGTTTTATAACTACTGATGTTTAACAACTACTGAAGATGTCAACAACTGACATCTTCTTACAAATGTTCCTAAGTGTTAAACATCTTATTTACAACTACTGAAAAACATAAAACTACTGATACTACAACAACTGAAGAACAACCTCTTCAGTTGTTTACAAGTACTGAAAAGGAAAAACTACAGAAAAGTAAACAAACTACTGAAAGGAAAAGAAAACTACTGAAGAAGAAAAACCATCACAACAACTGAAGAAGCCCTCTTCAGCTGTTGTCATCAGCTGTTAGCATCAGCTGATGTCTTCAGTACTTGAACATCAGACTTTGTCTTTCAGCTGTTGATCTTCAGTCTTTGTCTTCAGTACTTGTTGAAGTCTTCAGACTTTAGATCTTCAGCTGTTGTCTCAGTCTTTGTCTTCAGTACTTCAGAAGTACTTCAGCAGTTGTATTCTTCAGACTTTGTAGAACAGCTGATCAGGTCTTCTTCAGCTGTTGTGATGTCCTGTGGGACTTAGAGGTTTCTCTGATCAGGCTCATTGGTTCTTTTGGTCCAACAAACTCCCCCTGAACCAATGCAGCCAAAACCTCTAAGTTATTGACGATCCCACTTATTTTGGCAGATAGATTGGTCTTTTTATCCTCTTGATCAGATGAGAAGTGACCCTTTTTCAGCACCGGCCTGGGAAGAAGTCTCTGATGATCTGTTTGCATGATATGGTTGGGAGCTCTGTATTGGGGACTTGGACACCGAGCTGTTACCCCAACCATGAGATCTACTTCCCGTGTATCAGCCTATATGATTCCCTGGTGTAAGCCCTTAGAAACATGATCTGCTCATCCATTGTCAGCACCTCGGGCACACCATCAAACAATCCTTCTCGGCCATACACTTCAGAGATGTACTTTGCCTGTTTTCCATTCTTGAGCTCAACCGTGGTTATTTTTCTGTAAGCAAACTCATCTGGATGAGTCCCTTCTAAGAGCAGGTTGAGCTCATCTTGTTTGAAGTTTTCAAGTCTTTTGTAAACCAATCCCTTCTTTATAATTTTATTCTCCAACATCTTTTGGCTTCATAAGCTTTCTTGAATTCTTCTACAATTTCCCAAGGGGACACTACAAGAACCACAGTGATGTCTTCGTCGACAACCCTCTTCACTTGGCCCTTGTATTTTGAAGGAATTTCTTTCTTGACAATCCGGTGTGCCACCCTAGGATTAGGCCATATCCTTACTTTTTCCCTTTGGTATTGAAAGGTATTAGCAAGGGTGTACAATCTTAAGACTTCTTTCTTCATGCTAATCATTGAAGAGGATGTGGCATATGCTTTGTCAATGCTTTTCAGCATTTCCTCATCATGTCTTTGCATCTGTTCCTCTTCAATCTTTATCATCACATCATGCATTTGAGAAGCAGAGTGATGGACATGGTTTAGCCTTAGGCAAAGTGATAACTGCAGAGAGTGGCAGTCTGTCTTCATCCTCCTCTTCTCTTCATCAGGCCTCAGTACCTTTCTTTTCTTTTGTCTAGGTACATCACTGGCAGTGGGTTTTGGGGTAAAGGATTTGGTTTTGTGGGTTGGATGGTTGGTTTAGAGGGTAAAGGGGTTGTTTTAGTGGGTTGTGGAGGTAGTGATTTTGAGGATAGAGGCTTTTCAGACTGTTTTAGCATTTTGGCTGTAAGGGAGGCTTTAGTAAATTTTGTCAGTTCTTTTCGGTTCCCAACCCCAGCTTCATTCAATGCCTCAATCACTAAACCTTTGGAGTATGCTTCAGACGAACAAATCTTGGTGGTTATTGCCAAGATGTTGTCCCTGGTCCAGGCCCTTATTTCTATCAGAGATCTTCCCAAGTATTTGGCTATAAATCTAATCATTATCTCCAGCCTTTCTCTTTCTAAGGCATCATAGCTAGCCCATCTTGAGTTGATCTCCTCTGTCTCCAACCTTCTGATCTCGGAGTCTAGTTGTTGGATGTCAAAACCCTGCCTATATAACTGTTCAATGATTTTATCCATTGAACGGTTATGGTTGGCATCAGCTTCTTTCACCATATCATTCAGCTCCTTCTCCTTTCCTCTTTTGATATGTGACATGAAAGTCTTTTTGACTTTCATTCACTTCAGCTCTCTTCTCACTCTCCTTCTCCTTCTCATGACAAACTTAGTCTCCTCCACACTTATAACAGCCAACTCCTCATTTCCTTCTCTGACTTTTCCTTCTCCCCATCTGTCCTCTTCCTTTTTCCTTTAACTGACTGACTCCCCCTTTTTGGTTGCATTGGGTGCAAGGGTTTGAGCAGTAGAAAGTGATTTGGTCACCAACTCCTCCACCAGGGGTTGTATTATTGTAGGAAGCCTTTCATCAATGGCTTTGATCACTATATCTGTGATCATGGGAGTGATGAGAGGTAGGGATTTTTGAAGGTTAGCAACTGATTGATCAGGATGGTTCTGTTCCTGAGAATCAGTGCCAAAAGCAGAGGCTGGTGGCTTGGAAGTATGTATTGGCTCAGTGTGTAGGGGACCTTCAGAAGAAGGTGCCATCTGTGGGTGTATTGTGGTGGCAGATGGACTTTCATCCTGAGACATCTTGGCCAGCAGCTCTTTGAGTCTGCTAACCTCATCCTCTAGGATGGTGTTTTGAGCAACTACATCATAGAAGAAGCTCAGGTCATCATCAGTTGATACTGAATCACCTGACCTCCTGACAGAGTCAGGATTAACATGCCTTGAGTGTAGATCAATTATAGCATGTGCCCCTTGTTCTGGTTCTGGGGACTTCCAGCCTCAGGACTATGTCCTTCATCAGCTGTTGCCGCTGGTGAGGTCTTAGAGATGTTACCAACTGCATCCTGGTCATTTGCTGAGTCAGAAGCAGTGGCAGCCTCACCAGAAGGTCGCACCTCCTTATCTACACTAGAAGATGGAACATGATAACCCCTGTGCTGTGGGTTGACAGAAGCATTGTGATCCTCCCCCTCAGGTGTTGAGGTTATCCCAGTAGTGATTGGTGTCTGGGTGGGGGGTGAGGAATGCAACTGCGTCAGCACTTTTGCAACAATTATTGTAGGGCTTTGAGGGGCGGTTGCATCAGGAGAGGGTGTGGAAGCAGTGTGCACCGGGACGAGTGGTGCTCTTCAATGGTAATCCCCTCAAGTGAGGAGGATCCCAGCAGTGTGGCTTCCCTTTGAGTGGTTGCATCAGGTTCCTTTTGAGAGGAAACCTGAGCGGCTTCGGTTGGTGGAGTCATAGTCTCTACTGGGGGGTTATTTTCAGTAGAGATAACCTGCTTGGTGCAGCAGGAGCATCCACAGGGGACTCAACTCCCTGAGTAGCTTTCTTAGGCTTCTTCTTTGTGGGTTTGGAGGGGACTTTGGATGTGGAAGTGGAGGCTGTGGGTTCCAGCTGCGTGGGTTTGCGCAGCTTGGCAGCCTGTTTGAGAGTTTGGTCAGTGTTGTGTCGGGAGTATACCTCCGGCAATACAGCCAAAGCAGGGACTCCCAGACCAACTAGTCCCTCAGCATGAAGCTGATTCTCTATTATGGCCATTATAAACCGAGGATATAGTATCCAACGGTTAGAAAGTGGTTTTGTGGCCATATCCTTGATTTCAAGAAAAATTATTTCAGAAAAGTTTAGTGGTTCTTGTTCAAGGATAGAGAACAGTACCTGTTGCCATCTGGAAGACAGTTGATCCCAAGAAGAAGTCTTCGGGGCCAGGCAAACATTTACCATATGAAATATCAATCGTTCAGCATCTGGAAAATGTTTCTTCAGGATGGTCGAAGCACTAAGATCACTTGATATCCATGTTGTCCAAATGAAAGATCAAGTTGGCGCTTAGGATATCCAACAGGGTAGGCAGCATCATCTAATAGTAATATCTGGCGGATGGTAGCAGTAGAGATGACCACCTTATGAGAGTTGATGGACGAATGGATAGATTCTCCATTAACAGTTGCATTCGTCCAAAACTGATGTAGCGAATCGGCATAAATGATTGGATTTAGAGGAAGGCCGTTTTCAGTGGTGATTGGACCATAAGATCTATAGCATTATCGAATTTGGTCCAGAAGGGCGATTTAGTGAGGTACGCGACACAGTTGTGTCGAGGCTTGAGTTGCATGGTCGCCATTAATGAAGGTGAAAGGTTTTCAGAGCTTTTGAAATTTTAGGTCGTGAAAGAATGAAAAACTCTGAAAGAGGGATCAGATATATATAGGGTACGGGTTATGAAACGACTGAAGGTTTTGGTGTTAGTCATCAGTATTTGAAACACTGATGACGTGGTATTAACTTTCAGAGGTTTGAAACGACTGATGGTATTGGTGTGGTCAGCAGTTATAAAACAACTGAAGACATGGTGTTTACAATCAGATTTGAAACAACTGAAGTCTCTGATTTAGGCATCAGTAGTTTTAAAAAACTACTGAAGACAAGTTGGACTTCAGATGTTGAAACAACTGAGGACTTGGTATTAGTCATCAGTAGTTGTGAAACTACTGAAGACCCTGGTTGTGCCATCAGTTGTTGTAAACAACTGAAGACTTGGTGTTAGTCATCAGTAGTTGTGAAACTACTGAAGACATGGTATTGCTTCAGTTGTTTATGAAGAAACAGCAGTTTGTGAACTACTGAAGAGAGAGTACTCATCAGTAGTTGTCGTCAATTCATAGCCTTTCAGCTGTTTCATACTGTCCTCAACACTTACTCATCAGCCTTTTTGCTGTTTTCAGTTGTTTCATAGGACATCAGTACTTATCTGTTTCTACTGATTTCAGTAGTTGTAACTACATCAGTAGTTTAGAACAGATAAAGTACAGTACTTAAAGCATTTAGCCTTCAGTAGTTATAAAAACTACTGAGGGTAAAATAACTCATCAGTACTTATATGTGACATGGTTACCAATGATCATCAGTAATTACTGAGATCATCAGTAGTTGTCACTTATTCTAGCTGCAGCATACCAAGCCTTAACACCAGGTTGTGGAAAGTTGAACTATCCAAAGGCTTAGTAAAAATGTCTGCAAGCTCATCAGCACTAGGCACAAACATAGGATTAATTAGACCCTTTTCAAAACAATCTCTTATAAAATGATGTCTAATTTCTATATGTTTGGTCCTAGAGTGCTGGACTGGATTTTTGACAATGCAAAGAGCTGAAGCACTATCCATTAATAATGGAGTCTTAGTCTCTGTAATGCCATAATCCAAAAGTTGATTCTGAAGCCAGAGTATTTGGGATGTACAACTTGCAGCAGCAATGTACTCGGCTTCAGCAGTGGATGTAGCAACAGATGTTTGTTTCTTACTCTGCCAAGAAATCAAACAGTTGCCTAGGAATTGACATCCACCAGAAGTTGATTTCCTGGTCAACTTACACCCTGCATAGTCACTATCAGAGAAAGCAACTAATTTGCAAGAATGTCCAGTGGAATACCATAAGCCTAGAGATTGTGTACCTTGCAGATATCTAAAGATCCTCTTGACTGCAATCAGATGAGACTCCTTAGGTGCAGCCTGAAATCTAGCACAAACACATGTAGCAAACATAATATCTGGTCTAGAAGCTGTTAAATACATCAAGGAACCAATCATACATCTGTAAAGGGTTTCATCAACACCTTTACCTTTCTGATCAACATCCAATTGTGTGGTGTTGCACATGGGAGTAGAACAGGGTTTACAGTTTTGTAAATCAAACTTATTCAAAAGATCTTTTGTGTATTTAGACTGATGAATGAAAATTCCATCAGCTTTTTGTTTGATTTGCAAACCTAGAAAGAACTGTAATTCTCCCATTGCACTCATTTCAAACTTCTGTTGCATTAAGTTTTGGAAATCCTCACACAATTGGGGATCAGAGGATGCAAATATAATATCATCAACATAAATTTGAACAAGTAGCTTATGCTGATCCACCTTCTTAATAAATAAAGTTTTATCTATGGAGCCTCTAGTGAAATTATTCTGTAGAAGAAAGTTTGATAAGGTCTCATACCAGGCTCTAGGTGCTTGTTTCAACCCATAAAGAGCTTTATCAAGCTTATATACCCATTCTGGGTGCTTATTATCCTCAAAGCCTGGTGGTTGACACACATAAACTTCTTCTTTTATTGTACCATATAGAAAAGCACTTTTGACATCCATTTGAAAAACTTTAAGATTGTGGAGTGCAGCATAGGCTAAAAACAATCTAATTGCCTCCAGTCTGGCTACAGGGGCAAAGGTTTCATCATAATCAATACCTTCTTCTTGTGCAAACCCCTGCACAACCAGTCTGGCCTTGTTCTTAACAATTAGCCCATTTTCATCAGTTTTATTCCTAAACACCCATTTAGTGCCTATTGCACACTTACCTGGGGGTAGAGGAACAAGCTCCCACACTTGCTGTTTCTTGAACTGAAGAAGCTCAAGCTGCATGGCTTCAACCCATCCATTGTCTCTCAAAGCTACATGATAGTTCTTTGGCTCTAGCTGACTGATGAAGAGAGCATAGAAGCAGAAATTGGACAACTGGCTTCTGGTTGAAACACCAGCATTGATATCACCAAGGATTTGAGACATTGGGTGATTTTTCAGCTCTTGGTAAACAATCAAATCTGTGCAAGTGTTTGTAGGACCTTCAGCAGCAGCAGATGTTGATGCAGATTCTTGAAACCATGAAGATGGTGGCAACTCAAATGAAGTTGAGGATGCAGAAATCTCATCAGCATTTGTTGTGGATGGTGCTGCTGGAGCTACAGGAGCATCAGGTTTAGAGGACTCAGGCAGTTGGTCACTAAACCTGAAGAGGTGATTACTACTATCATCATCATCTTCAGCAGTAACACCAGGTGGTGAACTGTTGACAGGAGCAACAGCAGGAGATTGATAAGGAACATATTGCAGTATGTCCAAATCAAAGAGCTCCACAGGGCTTTGTGGAATCTTGTCCTTTGGAGATTCATTGAACTTGACATGTAGAGTCTCTTCAACCATCTTTGTTCTGCAGTTGAAGACTCTGTATGCCTTGCAAGTTGATGAATAACCAACAAAGTACCCTGCATCCACCTTAGGATCAAATTTCTGGAGCTGATCCTTTGTGTTGAGAATGAAACAGGGACACCCAAATGCTCTAAAGAATGAAATGAGAGGGGCCAAATGATGTAGAACTTCATATGGAGTCTTCATCAACCTCTGATTTATTAGCACTCTATTCTGCACATAGCATGCTGTGTTGACAGCTTCAGCCCAAAAGGTCAATGGCAGTCCAGAATCAGCCAACATAGACCTTGCAGCTTCAATGAGGGTCCTGTTCTTTCTCTCCACAACTCCATTCTGTTCAGGAGTTCTTGGAATACTAAACTGCCTCTTTATTCCCTTGGAAAGGTAGAACTCATCAAGTGTATTGTTCCTGAATTCTGTTCCATTGTCACTTCTAATACACTTGACTGAGAGGGAATACTGCTTCTCAGCATACAACACAAAGTTTATGATCTTCTGTGCAGCTTCATCCTTTGAATGTAGAAAGAAAGTCCATACAAATCTGGAGTAATCATCCACAATTACCAGACAGTATTTCTTCTGTGCCATGCTCATCACTCTCACAGGACCAAAGAGATCCATGTGAAGAAGTTGTAAGCAGGCAGTGGACTTTGGTTCTTCAATAGGTGGGAATGAAACCTTGTGCTGTTTTCCTTTCAAACAAGCAGTGCAGTTGTTTTCACACTTGAACTCCTTCATAGGCATTCCCCTTACTAAACTATGGTGTATCAGCTGATTCATGTTCTTGAAGTTAACATGTCCCAGCCTTCTATGCCATAGATTAGATTCTTGAGGAGAGGCCTTGGAAAATAGGCAAGGATGGCCTTTGAGATCTATTTTCTTGGAAAGATCTAAGGCATACACTCTTCCTGTCCTGTTGGCCTTCAGGAGAGTGTGAGCATCCAATACCTTGTCAATCAAACTCAGAACTTTGGATGACAGAATCCTGCAGTTCTGGCTTGTGAAAAGGGCAACATGGCCTTTGTCACACAATTGACTGACACTCAAGAGGTTATACTTGAGATTTTCCACATGGTTGACATCATCAAACTTATTTCCCCATTGGAAACAAAGCCCTTCCCGATGATGTAACCTCTTGCATCATTGCCAAAGAAACAAAACCCTTCCTTCCTGGAGAGTAGTCATTAAGAAGTGAGTTGTTCCCAGTCATATGCATAGATCCCCCACTGTCTACATACCAGATGCTACTTTGGCATGTTGAAGAAACCTGCATTAATAAACAATCAGTTAGTTTTGGAGACCCAAACCTTTTGGTTTTGGGCCTGGTCTCATCAATAGATGGTAAACTAACAGGTTTATTGGGCACAATAGCTTGAGGTGAAGGAGATGGTGTAGAAGAGGAATCCTTTGGCTTGGATCTCCTTTTCTGGGGTTTCAACACAGGGCCATCAAGTTGGTTAACTCTTCCCAACAGATGTTGAACCATCATTACCAGCTGTGTCTGATTCTGGGAAAGAGCTTTCAGCTCTTCAGACACATTGGTATTGGTGTTTGATGATGAGTTCTTGTGTTGCACCATCTTCTTTTGAGCAACCTCAGCTATTGCCTGTTGCACTCCTTCCCTTTTAGATTTCTTTTTGGACATAGGAGTAACAGGATTTGATGCTGCTGGTACAAACTTGGACTCAAACTCAGTTTTCATTTTAGCCAAGTTTTCTTAATTTTCTCCTTTTGTTTGAGTTTGGATCCCTTTTTGTACCAACAATCATCTGTGAGATGATTGAATAGACCACATATTTCACATGGTTTCTTCTTCATCTTCTGTTGATCATCAACTGAAGAAGATGAAACTACTGAAGACTTGCTCTTCAGCAGTTTAGAAGCACTTTTTGCCTTCTTGTCAACTTCCTTAGTAGGCTTCAAATCCTTCCTACTGACAGTTTTCTTCTCTTCAGTGCTGTCAGTCATTGGGATTTGAACTCCAGATGTTATCCCCTGCTCTCCAGTACCTTCAGTACTTCTAGGGATAACACTTGGGTTGATCAACTCATTGATCATGTGAGTGTCAGCAGTTGAACCATCAATATCAGCTGATAGGTTCACAGAGGGATTACTACTGACTTCAACTACTGATGGTGCTTTATCAAGTAGTGAATCACATGATGAGGTGGATTGGTCATTACTTTCTCCATCAGATTCTACTCCTGCTCTTGAAGCAAAATCTGTAGGAGGAGCAGTGTGATTATAACCAATTCCAAACTTCACATTGGAAGCTGTTTGCTTACTAAGAAGCATTTCAAAGCCCTTGCAAGATTGTACCCATCGATCACACTCTACCTGGGTGACAGCAAGAGTATCTTTGAGGTCTTTGTACTTCTCTAAGAGTACATCCTCCCTAGCCTTATCATCAGAGATTTGGCATTTTAATTATAAATCTCATCAGTTTTCTCTTTCAGCACAGACTCAAACTCAGCTTATTTTTGGAAATTATTTGTTCTAGCTCTACATTTTTATTGATTAAAGCCACATTTGCTTCTCTAATAGAGGCAAATGCTGCTATGCAAGTTTCAGAACATAATTTGGCCTTAGCCTCAGAGGATACCTGTGATACCTGTGTTGAAGAGGTACTTGAGGATGATCCATCAGAGGATTCCAAAGCATGAGAGCTAGATTTCCAAAAGGATGCTCACCACCATGTTGACCAGCACCTGAGAACAGTTGTTCATTACCAGACACATCATCTGGTAAACTGCTCCAGTCAACAACTCCTGGTGTGAAGAAGCTGTGTTGTTGAGTTGATTAGGTTGATGAGATTGGGATGGTTGAGGCTCAGGGAGTGCATGTGGTTGCTGAGCAGTGGGTGCTTGAACCTGGCCTGGTTGTGGCATGTAATAGCAGGGGTATGGATATGGCATTGGCCCCTGTGGAACAAAATATGCAGGAGATTGTGGTTGATGATGATAACCAGAATTGACAGGTTGTTGCCCTCTGTTTTGTTGACTATTGCCAGGGAAAGTCACAAAAGGTGCAGGAGAGTTAGATCCAGATGATCTACATTCTCTTGCAAAGTCCAAGCCTGTGGCATTTATGGCACTTCAACTTACTCTTGTCAAAACCAACTTTGGTTTTGCCAGAGAGTCCTGGGAATTTCCTTCCAGTTCTTTTGTAGAACTTCTGAGATCTGATATTTATCAAGGCCATTTGGCTCAAAATATCCATCTCTTCTAAGTCATCATCAGCAATCCCCTTGAGATCATCCATGATGAAACATAGATTGTCACTATTACTACCAGCAGAATAACTATCAACACTCACAAAGGCAGGCTCAGAAGTGTTTGTAGAGAAATCAATATGCTCATCATACTGGCTTTCAGATGACGCATATTCTGACTCTTGATGTCCAATCAGGGCAGTGTTCCCTTGGACAAAATCCTCAGTAAGCTTGCCAGATGAAACCAATTTCCTTTTCTGCTCTATCTCTCTCTCGAATGTAAGCAGTTTCCCATGAAGTTGGGTGAGAGATAGGCGATCAACATCAGCATTTGAGCGTAGAACAATGGTATATGTGTTCCATCTCTCAGGCAGTGATCTTAGGAATCTATGGTTCATCTGACTCCTGGTATATTCATGTTTAACCATTTTCAATTCAGAGATTAAACATGAAAACCGCTCAAATTGTTGAGTCAGAGTCTCACCCTTTCTATGAGAGAAAGTCTCATATTGTTGGGCGAGGATTTCCCTGTTGTTTGCTAAAACCTCATCAGTACCACCAAATTGTTCTTTGATGGCTTTCCAGAGGTCATGAGCAGACTCACAATGCAGAAGCCCAGAGTAAATCTCATTAGGAATAGCCATAGCCAAAATTCCATGGGCTTTTGCATCGATTTCAAACAACTTCTTGTCCTCATCGGAGTATTGCTCCTTCTTCTTTGGAACCAACTGGTTTGTTTCCGGATCATTCACCATTGGCTTATGTGGTCCATGTACCACAGATGTCCAACAACCTGAGCTATTGACAGACAGGTGATGGAGCAATCTTCTCTGCCAAATGTTATACTCATTCCTCACCAAGATCGGAGGCTTGGTAGAGGATCCAGTATTGAAAGGATCATTCGAAGAAGTAGTCATTGTGGAAAATCAGACAGATTCAAGTAAAATCACAATAAATTTAGCTCAGAACCACACAGAACCTCAAATAAAACGGCCAGAAGCGATACACTCTCAATCTCTATAACAGATCCTTGCGAATTTGCTAATTCGATAAACTTAGAGCGATTGAACAGTTTCAATGATCAATTGTTAGATCGATCAATGATTAACCTGCTCTGATACCATTTGTTAGGATCTCAGCCTCTTGGTTTAATCGATTGAACAGATATAGCAGCGGAATAGCTCAGAATTAGACAAATTCAAGCAAGAACATTCGATATAAAACGATAAAAGAATTTTGTTATAGAGAGAGAAATATCCGACAAAAGGAATATTGCATTAAGATTGTCGGCCTCAAAGGCACGATTACAGGTGAGTCATCCTTCCTTATAAAGGAAAGAGTGACGTAGGCTGATGTCACTTGAAAGTGACATGTAACCGTTTTATAACTACTGATGTTTAACAACTACTGAAGATGTCAACAACTGACATCTTCTTACAAATGTTCCTAAGTGTTAAACATCTATTTAAACTACTGAAAAACATAAAACTACTGATACTACAACAACTGAAGAACAACCTCTTCAGTTGTTTACAAGTACTGAAAGGACAAAAATACAGAAAAGTAAACAAACTACTGAAAGGAAAAGAAAACTACTGAAGAAGAAAAACCATCACAACAACTGAAGAAGCCCTCTTCAGCTGTTGTCATCAGCTGTTAGCATCAGCTGATGTCTTCAGTACTTGAACATCAGACTTTGTCTTTCAGCTGTTGATCTTCAGTCTTTGTCTTCAGTACTTGTTGAAGTCTTCAGACTTTAGATCTTCAGCTGTTGTCTCAGTCTTTGTCTTCAGTACTTCAGAAGTACTTCAGCAGTTGTATTCTTCAGACTTGTGTAGAACAGCTGATCAGGTCTTCTTCAGCTGTTGTGATGTCCTGTGGGACTTAGAGGTTCTCTGATCAGGCTCATTGGTTCTTTGTTGGGAATTTACATGAAGTTATCTCAAGCAAGATTTGCTATACTTCACAGGCACTGCAAATTACAATTTACGTGTGCACCCGTAATGGGAATTTGCTTTGCATGGTCACCCAAGCTCATCCTATATAGGAACATATCTTATCAAGTACAAAGTAAGTATTATCATGATTGGAGTTTCAATGATATGCTTACTAACCAAAAGTTAATGAATAGATATGTACAAAGGAATCAATTAAGAAGAAATTCACTTAGTTAGGGAAACAATCAAAGGAAGTCGTGTATAATAATCCAAAACCAATAAAGTATCATTTGATATAAGGGTACGCGTCTCTTGTTACTGTGTCGTATGTAGCCAGGGTGTTTGTCTTCAATATTCAACCCAACAACTTGAATAAGGGAACTTATAGAAAATATGGACAACAATAGACGTATGGAATAAAGGCTTGCTCACAACCTAAAAATTTAAAAGAATTCTTACAGCAGTACTTGTCAATCCAATCTGAATATAAGTCAAAATAATAGAGGATACACTTAGCTAAGGAATTCTCAAGGTATAATAGATGATAAAATGCCTAAAACTTTCACAATAAATATATCAAATATAGCTTGTAAGACAAGATATGTAAGCATAGGCAATATTGCCATAGAACGCTACATGTATATTATCACACACATAATCCTATTATGCATACTACATGTGGTACATAGATTATAGTATAGGTCGAATAATCTATCTAATTCTCTATAACCAATGGCTCTGATACCAATCTGTCACACCACTGCTTATAGCGGAAACACAAGGATGTAATGAATAGGATCGTCATAACACATTCTTAATTTATAAAGATGCAATAAATGATAAAGTCACCGTGTCATGATGTAAACCTGACACAATGGAGACTTGTGTTGATACATTTAGTTCCTAGTTTATGTTCTTAATGTAAAAGTCTTTCATTTCTTACACATGTGTAATGTAATTATCCAATGAAATATGATATGCTTTTGATGTTTATTTGTCTTTGAATATTTCATATTATATTGTCTTTGGTATAATTCATATATATGAACATCTTATATAGGTTTCAGGTTGTTATACATGGTTCTAAGTCAATAATGATTCAGAAATGTGTTCAACCTAGTCGGGTTGTTAGTCATGCTAATGGACCATACTTATGGACCATACGCATGAATGAATCATACTTATGGACCAGTCACACGACTAAACCAGGAGGAGACTAGATTAGTCGTATGACTGAGACATAAGATTGATTTAGTCCCACGATTTGAACCTTCAGTCATGCGTATGAATCATCTGCATGAGTGAGTCGCATGACTGAACCATGCTTCAGTCGTACGAATGAAAACTACAAACCTATAAATACCACATAATTCGTGGAAAATGGGACTTTGAATATTTACAAACCCTAGCCATCCAGAGCGTCCTAAACAGCCAATCCAACTTCAAAGTTCATTCCTGATTGATTTCTAATCAATTCTCAACGTTGTTTCAACGTTAGATTGATCAGGTTGTCATTCTCACTAATTGGATCACCAGTCAAATAGGATTCTGTACTATTTGATCTGGTCTCAGCAGGCCTTCCACAAAACTAGTTTAGTAAACATAAAGTTCAAACCATAAGCCAATGATCTCTTTACCACAAGCATGCCTTCCACAAAACTAGTTTATGGAAAGAAAAATCAAGTAAAGTGCCTATTAGTGAGGACAAGAAGAAGAAAGATGTTCCATCATCCTCTATAGGACAATGGCTTGAGTTCATGATGTGTGATACCTTTGGGACACCCAAGTCGGTTAAGGCTTGGGTACCAAACCTGAACTAATCAATTCCTTTGTATGTGCAGGGTATCTGCTACAGCGCTATCACTAATACCTAGATTATTGATAGTGGGGTGTCCAGGACATGACTGGGAATTCGTCTATCCTTTTCAACGTCAAGCAAAATAAAGGGGGACATGTATCATTCGCTGGAAATAAAGGAGGTTACATCACCGCTCAGGCAAATTAAAGTGCAAAACAACTTGCTTTCTGTCTCCCAAATCTGTGATAAGGGATACAAGGTTGTGTTTGACAACAAAAAGTGCTACATGTTGAAGAAGGAGTATGTTATCGAGGAGGATAAAATCAATGTCAGCTTTAAGATATGACGATCTGTATGTCTTGGACCTATCAAAAGCCTCCACATTGAGTCTATAGCCTAGTGCTTCTTGTCAAAGGCAACAGAGAGGATTCAATCTCCTAGCATAGGAGAATGGGACATATTAATCCCCGGAGATGAATCATTTGGTTCATAATGAACTGGTGAATGGAGTTATAGTTAAGAATTTCCAGCTCCCAGATTTCTACGTAGCATGTAAGAAAGAGAAACAGACGAAGAAGTCTCCAAAGCAAAGAAGTTAGTTCTATTGACATTCCTTCGAGGTTCTACATATGGATCTATTTGGCCCAGTCAGCACAAAGAGCATTGCTGGAGTTGGTACTGCTTTGTAGTCACTAATGATTGTTTTTACTCAAGATTCTCTTAGGTGATGTTTCTGAAAGCCATGTCAGAGACATTTGAATTATTCAAGCATCTAGTTCCTACATTGGAGTCACTGTACAAGCAGAAAGCAAGAAAGATTCAATCAGACAACATAACAGAGTTCAAGAAATAGTGGATGGAGGCATTCTGTCGAGAGAAAGGAATTGTTCATCAATTTACTTCTGCCTACACTCCATTGATGAATGGGGTTACTGAGAGAAAGAATTAGAGCTTGATAGAGACAGTAAGGATGATGTTAGCCGACTCTAAACTGCCTATTCAATTCTGGAATGAGGCAGTGGCTAACCATGCTACACTCTCAATCGAGACTTAGTGGTCAAACGTCATGAAACAACATGTTATGAATTGCCCCAGCGACGTAAACCCAACTAGGAGTATCTAGAACCATTTGGAGCACCGTGCATGCTGTTAAAGAAAAATCAGACTTGGAAGTTTTGTGAGAAGGCAGAAGAAGGTATCTTTCTTGGATACAGTATACCAGACAAGAGAGTTTATAACAACTTAACGGGTCAGTAGAAGTGTGCTGCAATGTTGATGTCCAAATATACACCACCCCCTACTGGAAAAGGCCCTTCATTCTTCTTTGATGATGATGGTTTTTTCAAGTCCTTCAATCTACCTCCTCTCATTCTGATGATGAGTTATCTGCTCGAATGATGTACGATGTTCTGAACATTCCTACACTAGACTTGACATCATCGGTTCCATTAGACAATACTTCTAGTCCTTCAGGGGGAGAGCTTGAGGTAAGTGAGTCTTCCTCTGATGATGAAGTACTTGAGATTGCAAATGTGGACCAAGAGGAATAGGTTCCCACTACTGAAAGTACAAAAGCATCTGATCTTGATGCCATTAAAACTTCTGAACCCCATACTCCAACAGCCATAGAAATTGAACTTGGGATGAAAAATCTAGATAATAAGGTAGTTGTTCCCACCACTCCCGGAACAAGAGTTAATGTGCATCATCCCATGGACAATATCATCGGGGATATTCTATCGGGAGTTCAGACATGAAATCAGCTATACTCAGCTAATTATGTCATAGTCATGCAAAAAGGTTATCTACATGATGGTGCTTATCGATGGTTTGTGTCTCAATTTGAGCCAAAATATGTAAGTGAAACCTTAAACGACGAGGCATGGGTTAGTGCTACGCAAGAAGATCTCCTTCAGTTCAAGAAGTTAGGAGTATGGACTCTTGTGAACAGACCAAAAGGTGCAAAGGTAATTGGCAATAAATGGGTTCTTAAGTATAAGAAAGATGACCAAGGGGTCATAATCTAAAATAAGGCTAGGCTTGTCGTTCAAGAAAGATGACCAAGGGTTAATAATCCAAAACATAATCTTCGGTTCCAAAAATGAAGAATTTGGTAAGAATTTGAATCTGTGATGAAAGCTGAGTTTGAGATGAGTGCCTTGGGAGAAATGAAGTTCTTTCTTGGGTTAGGTGGATCGGACACCAAATGGAATTTTCCTGCATCAGTCCAAATATGTAAGAGATATCCTTAGTCAGTTCAACATAGGGAATGCAACGGTTATTGGGACTCCACTTGCCACGAACCACGATGTGGCACCTGATGAAAACGGTGATCTGGTAGATGCCACTATGTACCGAGGAATGATCGGATCTCTGATCTACCTCACAGCCTCATGTCTTGATATGTTTAGACTAAATCCAGATGAACTAGTTAAAGATGCTCTAGAAGTTGATGTTTTGAGTGATGAGGAGCTACATGAAGTCGATGAGATTGAGATTGAAGATGTCACATTTGATTACTATCCATAGTACACTGACCCTAAGGCAACGTTATCCCCAACATGGGTGAAAGTTTTGGCAGTGATACTTTTGAGAAGTTGGAGGAGTTGGAGAAAGAAATAGAAAAGGATGAAAGTAAAGCCCAAGCTTCAGATGCTAATGTTGATATTAAGAATGCGGAATAGGCAGCTTGTTTTGTAGAAATGAAAGCCTAACACACACCTCCAAAGTAAAATGCCTACACCAAACTTTACAGAGTCAAGAGACATCGAAAAGTGTCAAGAAAGATCATCACGTGGGCCTATTTTGAAGATTTGGATGTCTATGCTTTGAAGAGAGAGAAGGGGATTGAGTACTTTAGATATCCACATGATCTGAAGACCCTTCCTGGTTTTGAGCTAAACAGATTGGCATGTTTAGACCTTTTGTATGCCAACCCGAGGATAATGTCGAGATGGTTTGAGACAATGCTGAAGAAAGAGTACCACACCATATGGGTAAACTTCAGACCTTAACAACCTAAGAGGTTCATTCATAAGTCTGAAGTTGACCCTATATTTGGAAGACCTAAAGTAGTGTTGAATTGGATTCCCCATGCACAATGTCCAAGATTCCCTTACGGGAGATGCCTCAGGACTTCAATCCACACTTCAAATGGTGGTATTATGATTGGAGGATGGGGGAAGTTGTCATCACTTTGAACAGAGAAGGAAAGATAGAGACTATCAGGGTATTTGACCCAATATGGCTTACTAACTTGTCTGCTGCAGATGTCTACACTTTATACAAGTGGCCATTAGGCTAAACTTATTGGCTTCAGAGGAAGATCTCCCAAGCTTATGAACAATAGATTGATCCACAACAGAGCAAAAAGCTTGCTGAAGAAGTACTAAAGATCCTAGAAGAAGGTGATGACCGTGAAGTTGGAACTAAGCTCCTGGTGCATCTACAGTTTGATAAATTCAGCCTGATTTGGTTTCAATATTGGAGCAAGTGCATGCCATGAGAGCAACAGCAAAAGAAAGATAGAAGAACTTGGAGAAAAGTAGAAGAGAAGTACAAGAAATTTCAAGAGCATGTGAAGAATGTTAGACAATAGGATAAAATAGGTCCAAGGGAGAGTTTGTTGATACATTATGTTCCTAGTTTATGTTCTTAATGTAAAAGTCTTTCATTTCTTACACATGTGTAATGTAATTATTCAATGAAATATGATATGCTTTTGATGTTTATTTGTCTTTGAATATTTCATATTATTATTGTATTTGGTATAATTCATATATATCAACATCTTATATAGGTTTAAGGTTGTTATACATGGTGCTACGTCAATAATGATTGAGCAATGTGTTCAACCTAGTCGGGTGGTTAGTCATGCTAATGGATCATACTTATGGACCATACGCATGAATGAATCATACTTATGGACTAGTCGCACGACTGAACCAGGAGACTGGATCAGTCGTATGACTGAGACATACGATTGATTCAGTAGCACGATTGAACCTTCAGTCCTGCATATGAATCATTCGCATGAGTCAGTCGCACGACTGAACCATGCTAATGGTTCAGTCGTACCAATGAAAAATACAAACCTATAAATACCACATAATTCGTGGAAAATTGGACTTTGAATATTTACAAAACCCTAGCCGTCTAGAGCGTCCTAAATAGCCAACCCAACTTCAAAGTTTGTTCCTGATCGATTACTAATCAATTCTTAACGTTTGTTTAATTGTTAGTACTCCGTACGAAAACGGTCCTAACAACTTGTGTCCCAGATAGTCAATTCCACGACAAACATAGTCATACAAACCAAATAAGTATAAATCTCACAACCCGGGAGCAAGTGAACATAATATGAATAACAAATAAATTCAATGCAATCCTCAAAGACATCCAATGAATTTAAATATTGCAATCCTAAGGTAGTCGCTAAGGTAGCATGCCAAACTATCCTCAATGATTGTTACCTGAAAATATATGCTCAAAATGGTCAACATATTGTTGGTGTGTTCACAGGTTTAAAATAATAAACATAACTTGATGTTGTGTAAATGTTTGGTAGGACATGAGCGCATAAAGTTATAAGCAACTACTATCATATATAAACATGAGCATCACAACTAAACCTACGACGTACACACAAAACTTGTCGGAACATATTCACCCTACGGCCCGTACCTCGCCATTGTCAGTCCAACAGTATACGAACAAACAAGGGTGGGGGTGTCAATCCAATAGTACTATAATACCTGTTCGTCGGCTCAAACACCAGAGTTAAATAGTTGTGAATAAAGAACCAGACAACCAACTCATGCATGTACTAGATAAATACATACAAAACAGTAACATAACAGTCCCAAATACAGAATAAGTTCACAACATAAAAATTGTGAGCATATTTTTCCCCTAAGTTTATAAATAATTGTAATGAAAACGGGGCCGCAAAACTCACCTTGAAATGAGATGAAAATAAATGAATAAAAGACTTCAACGACTAAGAGCAGCGAACAATCAAACACCTATAATTAGTTATAATAAAAACTTAAGACGAGTCTAAAGAGAATAGATAGGTTCGATAGGTTCGGGTCGATTCGGGTTCGATACACGATGCGCTCACAAAATATGCATACCAACATACACTTCAACACATTATATAAAAATATTGGTAATAATACTCATGATATAAATAATAATGATAATACTAAGAATAATATTAATAGTATGTGACATAATAATAACTATGTTAATAACTATTATAATAACAACAATAATAATACTGATAATAATAATAATAATAGTAAAATAACAATTAAAATAGTAATAACAAGCAATTCACACCCATTCATAGTTTAAACAAAACAAAAAAAAACACATCATAACACACACTAATATATATATACATACTTGGTGAAGCGCACACACACACATACACACACACACATATATATATATATAGTGCAACACACACACACACACAGATATATACATATATATATATATATTTGCAATCAATATATACACACCATCGATACATACAAACGCAACCGATTCAAACAAACCCACACCAAATCGCATACGCCGCACAACACGCACACACAACATATATATACATACATATGTTACAATCGTACACACATGGATGGACCAAATCCTAGAACCGAACGTCACGAAAGCAACCAAAATGAAATGAAACACGGTTTCCGTAATCGTTTACCTTCTAAACGACCGGACAATGAGTCGGTTCTAACCAATGGCAACTATAGTTGCGAAAGGGGATCGGTGCAATGGTTGCGAGCGGCGGAGGGGCTTCGGCTTCGTTCACGTCGCACGGCGGGGGGGGGGGGGGATTACGCTAGGGTTGACCGAAGGTTAAGAATATATATATATATATATATATATATATATATATATATTACACACTAGCCCCTCAACTTTAGTTTAATTATTCACTTAAGTTTAATTAAATTACACTTTAGACCCTAAACTTAATAATAATAATAATCTTATTAGTAGTAGTAACAAAATAATAATAATAAGGTTATTGGTTAATATTTATATAATATTTGTTTAATTTAATATTATTAAAATATTAGGGTTGGCACAAAACAGATATACGAAGAGATTCGACTCAAGATGAAGTAATTACGCAAAATCATAAATGCAAGAGGAAAGTTAACGAGCTCGAGTCAATTGATGGACTTGATAGTGATGGATGTCACAACAAGTAACTGTTTCGGGCTTATAGCAATCTAGTAATTTCTTTACTTTGAGAATGATTCTACTAAGTTCCATACGAGTTTTGTTCTTCCTATTTGTTATGTTATTTTATTAAGGTGTATAACTTGTAGTAATTTGATGCATATACCATTTTCTCTAAAAAATTATAAAACTTTGCTCTGTAATATTCTCGTTCTTTATCATCTCTAATCCCTTAATTATGTTCTAGTTGACTTTTAACAAGAGCTTTAGAATTCCTAAAATAACTCAATGGTTCTAACTTAAGGTTTAAGAAGTAAACCTAACTCTTTCTCATGAAATCATAATAAACTAATAAAGTGTCTACATTCTCCTATGGATTATATTTGCATAGGTCCACAAATGTTAGAATGAACCAATTTGAGAGATTTATCACTGTCATCTTGACTATTTCAAAAAAGGTTATCTAGAATGCTTCCTAAAAGTACATCCCTCACATATGCATGTTCTTTAAAATTTGTCATAACACTATGACTATCTAATTGTTTATCATGTTATAAATTGTTTCATAATTGATGTGCTTGTATCATTGGTGCCATAAACCATTATGACTAGGATAAAATAAAAAAATTATTACTAGTAGATTATATGGTTCAAATGTTTGATCCAAGATGATCCTTTAATGTGCATGATTGATTCTAGAATTGTATATCATAACTCCTTTGAATGAGTTTTCCAACACTTAAAAAGGCAATGTTTCAAACCATCCACATGAAATGTGACCCCTCGGTCCCCTCATCTATTGGGGTTAAGAAAATGAAAGTAATCTATTATGATAGAAGGTAAGATTCTAAAGCCTTCACATTATGCATCATCATAGATTATTAGGTAAACCAGGATTTTTTTGAAGATACCAAACCGATAGATGATGATTACGGTGCATATAATTATATGGTTTAGGAATGATCAGGTATGGATACACGGATTTGTTCTCAGGACATAGTCTGGACATAATGAGAACTACGTAATAAATGCTAGTGACTTAACCTTGTGGTTGTCATGGAAAATAAACATGTAAAGGATTTTAGTTAATGGTACGATAAGTCTTGTGGGCACTATGCTTGGAATATAAGTGAACCCTAGCTCTTAGACGCATGTTCGTCGCGAGAGGTGATAAGAAACGATAACATGGGTTGTGGAAAAACCTAGCTTGAGGTCATTAACATGACTAGGGCCTACCAAATAGATAAACTCAGTTGATTAACTCAGTTGATTAACTCAGTTGGGGAATCCCGAGGGTTTGCACGTGTAATTTATATCAAGATGGTGTGTGTGATACAGGAATATACACACTAGGCATTTAATGTGTGATAGACGTGCTCAGAAAGCTCATACTATGAATCTAACTGCTCCCCTTTTTCTCGAACATCTGGGGTTTACATTCGAGGTTGTAAATGATTTAATAGAAATGTTTTGTAAGTATGCGAAGAAGTAAAACCAATTTGGAGACCTAGGTAGCCATGGTTTTACGTACGTCCAGACCTATGGTCAGCACCAAGCATAGGCACATCATTAAGGCAAAGAGAGGATTATTGAAATGTAATACCAAGCTCAAACTCGGGGAAATATATTTGCTAATTTAGATCAAACTAGGTAGGAAAGCAACACTCTATGTTTGCACGACCGTTTGAGGGGGTTTGGTCACTTACAACACAAGTAATTGAGAGACAAAATACATAACTGTTTGGTTTTCAAGAATGTTATATATTGCTCTATAGTTCTTTAGAAGTGTTACAAAGCATACTTTAAGATTCAAAGGACCAGAGATACTTTATACTGCATCCTATAGCCGGCCATACTTTGAAGGTCAGCTGGATACATGATCTAGACAATAACAAAATCAATGTAGAGTCAAAAGGCAGAATGCCTTTTGATTAGTGACTATGACATGCCATAGCTCATATCCTAATATATTACAATAAGGATAAAAATACATAAAGTAGAAAGAAACAAACTCAAGACCTCCATGTACAGTTTACCAAAAGCATGAACCTTTTCACCAACTTGTGAAAGTTGGTGAGTCAAAAAGAGTTGCAGCGGAAAGGTGGTCCAGCTTTATGGTAAAAGGAGCATGTACTCAAAAGTCTTCGGAAGAATATGTCTTCATAAACTGGCTTCAGAAGACTTTTTTTATTTTTGGCTTCGGAAGATATTGGTCTTGGCTTCGAAAGATTTCACACTTAGAATATTTTCTAATGCAAAATATGAAACTTCCGAAGCTTTCTACTTCAACACTTTATGCATGCATGAAGGACAGACTGTTTGGATGTTTTGGATTACATCAATCTTATATGAAACCTTACAAACTCCCCCGAGGCTGATGCTACTAAAACATTTGAATACTCTAAATATTGAAAGTTCTCTTTATGATAATGACCATTCCTTTCTTCATAAGATGGTCAGGATCATTCAGACTCTCAAAATGTCTACTCATCTTAAAAAGGTCATGTAGCAGGTAGATTGAACATGTCTTGTTGTGTGTAGACATCTTCAACACCTTGATCTTTGATGACATTCCATCATTTAGGGATTTGTAGAGTAAGTCCGAGACAAGATGGGTCTTCTTGATGCTAGATGAGCTACTTGGATGGAGTTGGTTGAGTACCTCTTGGCGCACATCCTTAGGATGTTCTGACTTATCCTGAGGTTTAGAGATGGATGCCTCTTTCTTCTTCTTCTTTAACATTTGTTTAGAAACCATCCTTTTTCTCCTCATTGAACTTTTTAACTGAGAAGACTGGTCTGTGTTGGACCAAAAGAACCAATGAGCCAAGATCAGAAAACCTCTAAGTCCCACATGGTATCACAACAACTGCTGAAAGCCTCATCAGTAGTTTGACAAGTGCTGAAGACTTCAACAGCTGAAGATCAAGTGCTGAAGACCTCAACAGCTGAAGAACCAAAGTGCTGAAGTACAACAGCTGAAGAACACAAGTGCTGAAGCTGAAAGACCAAAGTACTGAAGTACAACAGCTGAAGAGTTTACAAGTGCTGAAGATCAACAACTGATGTACAAGGTCTGAAGACAAAGACTGAAGGCATCAGCTGATGATATCTACTGAAGTCATCAGCTGATGAAACACCTGAAGGTCAAAGTCTGAAGATCAAGTACTGAAGCCTCAGTAGTTTGTCACAACAGCTGAAGAGTACTTCTTTAGTAGTTGTGATATCAGTAGTTTTATATTTTTATGTTTCAATAGTTTTGTAAAACGACTGAAGAGCTTGTTCTTCAGTCGTTGTAGTTTCAGTAGTTTTATATCTTGTACTTAACATGCTGATATGTTCTCAGTAGTTGTGAACATTTCAGTAGTTTGTTAGGAATTAGTTATTCTTGTATTAGATCTGCCAGTTGTCACTTTCCGTGATAACAGCAGTGATTGTTGCACTCTATATAAGGAGTGACAACTCATTGTAACGATGATGAATGAGATGAATGAGAGGAATGAGATGAATGAATTCAATAAACGAATGATTTGATTAGAAATATTCTTCATCCATAAACATTCCTTGAAATCAGAATATATATTCTCTCCCTATAACCGTATGCGCTTTTAATGCTTACAAATATCAATTGCTTGCTACAATCTGTCTAATTCTTGTTTGTATTCGCTGCTTTGTAACCTAATACATCAAACTTGTGATCGCTGATCCTGTCAAATGGTATCAGAGCAGGTTCATCATTGATCGATCTAATAATTGATCATTGAAACTGCTATTCAAGATCTAAGTTTGATTGAATTAGCTTTTGTTTTTGCAAGAAACGGTTATAGAGATTGAACTTTCTGTATTTCTGCTCATTCATCCTGAGATCTTTTCTTGGTTCTCATTGAGTTTGTTGTGGTCTGTCTAAAACTTTTAAAAGCTTGAACTAAATTGTTTTTGAACTGAAAATGACTACTCCTTCCAATGATCCTCACAATACTGGTTCCTCAACCAAGCCACCTATGCTGGTTAGGAATGAGTATAACATATGGCAAAGACGTATGCTCCATCACCTGTCTGTTACAGCGCAGGGTGTTGGACATCAGTGGTACATGGTCCACACAAGCCTATGGTGAATAACCCGGAAACCAATCAATTGGTTCCGAAGAGAAGGGAGCAATACTCAGATGAGGATAAGAAGTTGCTTGAAATTGATGCAAAAGCCCATGGAATTCTGGCCATGGCACTGCCTAATGAAATCTATTCTGGGCTAATGCATCATGAAACTGCCCATGACCTCTGGAATGCCTTGAAAGAACAATTTGGAGGAACAGATGAGGTCTTGGCAAATAATAGAGAAATTCTTGCCCAACAATATGAGACATTCTCTCATAGAAAGGGTGAGACACTGACTCAACAATATGAGCGGTTCTCTTGTTTGATCTCTGAACTAAAAATGGTCAAACTTGAATACACCAATATTCAGATGAATAACAGATTTCTCAGATCACTGCCTGAGAGATGGGACACATATACTATTGTCCTACGCTCCAGTGCAAGTTTGGACAAACTATCTCTCACCCAACTCCATGGGAAACTGCTCACTTTTGAGAGAGAGATAGAATAGAAGAGAAAGCTGTCTTCATCTGGAAAGCTCCTGAAGACTTTGTACAAGGCAACACTGCCTCGGTGGGTCATGAGTCAGAATATGCTTCATCTGAATGCCAGTATGATGAGTATATTAATTTCTCTTCAAGCACTTCTGATTCTGCATTTGTGAGTATTGATGGTCAGTTTACTGGGTGTAATAATGGCAATCTATGTTTCATTATGGATGATCTCAAGGGGATTGCTGATGATGACTTAGAAGAGATGGATATTTTGAGCCAAATGGCCTTGATAAATATCAAATCTCAGAAGTTCTACAAAAGAACTGGAAGAAAATTCCCAGGACTCTCTGGCAAAACCAAAGTTGGTTTTGACAAGAGCAAGTTGAGGTGTCACAAATGCCAAAGGCTTGGACACTTGCAAGAGAGTGTAGATCAACTGGATCTAACTCCACTGCACCCTTTGTGACTTTTCCTGGCAATAGTCAACAACACAGAGGGCAACATCCTGTCACCTCTAGTCATCATCCTCAACAACAATCTCCGGCATATTTTGTTCCTCAGGGTCAAATGCCATATCCGTACCCTTGTTATTACATGCCACAGTCAAATCAAGTTCAAGTTCCTATGACACCACAACCTCATGCACTACTAGAACCTCAGCCTTCCCAATCTCATCAACAACCTCAATCTCAACAACACAGCTTCTTCACCCCAGGAGTTGTTGACTGGAGCAGTTTACCAGATGACTTGTCTGGTCATGATCAACTGTTCTCAGGTGCTGGTCAACATGGTGGTGACAGTCCCTTTGGGAATCTAGCTCTTATGGCTTTGGAGTCTGCTGATACTTCATTTTCCAATGCCTCTACACCTCAGGTATCACAGGTATCCTCTGAGGCAAAAGCCAAATTATGTTCTGAACCATGCATAGCAGCATTTGCTTCCATTAGAGAAGCAAATGTAGCTCTAATTAATAAGAACATTGAGCTAGAACAAATAATTTCTAAAAACAAAGCTGAGTTTGAGTTTGTGCTCAAAGATAAAAATGATAAGATTTATAAACTGAATTGCCAAATAATTGATGATAAGGCTAGAGAAGAAGTACTTCTAGAGAAGTACAAAGATCTCAAAGAAACCCTTGCAGTTACCCAGGTCGAGTGTGATAGATGGGTACAATCATGCAAAGGTTTTGAAATGCTTCTTAGTAAGCAGTCTGCTTCAAATGTGAAGTTTGGAATTGGTTACAATCACACTGCTCCACCTACAGATTTTACACCAAGAGCAGAGGTAGAATCTGATGGTGAGAGTGATAACCAATCCATCACATCATGTGATCTACCTTCTGATACAGCACAATCAGAAGTAGCAGTCAGCATCAAGCCTTCTTTGAACCTATCAGCTGATGTTGATGGTTCAAATGCTGACATTCACATGATTAATGAGTTGATCAACTCAGGAGTTAATCCTGAAGGTCCTGAAAGGACTAGAGAGCAGGATTTAACACCTGAAGTTCAAACCTCAACTGCTGTCAGTACTGAAGAGAAGAAAACTGGCAGTCAAAGAGTTTGAAGACTACTAAAGAGGTAGTCAAGAAAGCAACCAATGCTTCCAAAGCATTGAAGAACAAGTCTTCTGTTGCTTCACCCTCTTTAGTTGATGATCAACCTAAGATGAAGAAGAAACCATGTGAAGTATGTGGTTTGTTCAATCATCTTACAGATGATTGTCGGTACAAAAGAGGTTCCAAACTCAAACAAAAAGAAGAAATTAATGAGAAAATGGTAAAAATGAAAACTGAGTTTGAGACCACATTTGTATCAGCAACATCAAATCCTGTAACCCTTAAGTCCTTAAAGAAATCCAAAAAGGAAGGGGTTAAACAGGTGACAGCTGAGGGTGCTCAGAAGAAGAAGGTGCAACATAGGAACTTATCAAACTCCACTAGCAATGTGTCTGATGGGCTGAAAGCTTTATCACAAAATCAGACACAGCTGGTGATGATGGTACAACATCTGTTGGGTAGAGTTAACCAACTAGATTCTCCTATGTTGAAACCACAGAAAAGGAGGTCCAAGCCAAAGGACTCCTCTTCTACACCATCTTCTTCCTCTCAGGCTGTTGTTTCAAATAAACCTGTTAGTTTACCATCTACTGATGAGACCAGGCCCAAAACTAAAAAGGTTTGGGTCTCTAAAACTAACTGATTGTTTATTATTGCAGGGTTCTTCAACATGCCAAAGTAGCATCTGGTATGTAGACAGTGGGGGATCTATGCACATGACTGGGAACAGCTCTCTTCTTCATGACTACTCTCAAGGAAAGAGGGGATTTGTCTCTTTTGGCAATGATGCTAGGGGTTACATCATCGGTAAGGGCTTTGTCTCCAATGGAGAAATCAAATTTGATGATGTTAATCATGTGGAAAATCTCAAGTACAATCTCTTGAGTGTCAGTCAAATGTGTGATAAAGGCCATGTTGCCCTTTTCACCAGTCAAAACTGTAGGATTCTATCATCCAAAGTTTTGCACTTGATTGACAAGGTGTTGGATGATCACACTCTCCTGAAAGCCAACAGGACAGGAAGAGTGTATGCCTTAGATCTCTCTAAGAAGATAGATCTCAAAGGCAATCCTTGCCTATTTTCCAAAGCCTCTTCTCAAGAATCTAACTGTGGCACAGGAGGCTTGGTCATGTTAATCTCAAAAACATGAATCAGCTTAGCCACAATAGTATAGTCAGAGGCTTACCAATAAAGGAGTTCCACTGTGATGAAACCTGCACTGCTTGTTTAAAAGGAAAACAGCACAAGTCTCATTCCCTCCTATTGAAGTGTCCAAGTCCACTGCCTGCTTGCAATTACTGCATATGGATCTATTTGGTCCTGTGAGAGTAATGAGCATGGCAAAGAAGAAATACTGTCTGGTAATTATGGATGATTAATTTGTATTGTATGGACTTTCTTTCTACACTCAAGGATGAGGCTGCTCAGAAGATTATTCACTTTGTGCTGTACATTGAGAAGCAGTATTCCCTTCCAGTCAAGTGTATTAGGAGTGATAATGGAACTGAGTTCAGAAATCATACACTTGATGACTTCTATCTTTCAAAGGGAATCAAAAGGCAGTTCAGCATTCCAAGGACTCCAGAACAAAATGGAGTAGTAGAGAGAAAGAACAGGACCCTTATTGAAGCTGCAAGGTCCATGCTGGCTGACTCAGGTTTGCCACTGACCTTTTGGGCTGAAGCTGTCAACACAGCTGTTATGTGCAAAATAGAGTTTTAGTAAATCAGAGGTTGATGAAGACTCCATATGAAGTTCTCCATCATTTGGCTCCTCTGATTTCATTTTTCAAAGCATTTGGGTGTCCCTGTTTCATTCTCACACAAAGGATCAACTCCATAAAGTTGATCCTAAGGTGGATGCAGGGTACTTTGTTGGTTATTCATCTACTTGCAAGGCATACAGAGTCTTCAACTGCAGAACAAAGATGGTTGAAGAAACTCTACATGTTAAGTTTAATGAATCTCCAAAGGACAAGATTCCACAAAGTCCTGTGGAGTTATTTGATTTGGACATACTGCAATATGTTCCTTATCAAACTCCTGCTGTTGCTCCTGTCAACAGTTCACCACCTGGTGGTACTGCTGATGATGATGATGATTGCAGTACTCACCTCTTCAGGTTTAGTGATCAGCTGCCTGACTCAGCTAGACCTGATGTTCCTGTAGCTCCAGTAGCAACATCCACAACAAATGCTGATGAGATTTCTTCGAATTCAACTTCCTTTGAATTACCATCCACTGATTGGTTTCAAGGAAATGATTCACCATCACCATCTGTTGCTGATGAACCGCTACAAACACTTGCACAGATCTCATTGTGTATCAAGATCTGAAGAATCACCCAATGTCTCAAATCATTGGTGATATCACTGCTGGAGTATCAACAAGAAGTCAATTGTCAAATTTCTGCTTCTATGCTCTCTTCATCAGTCAGCAGAGCCAAAGAATTATCACATTGCTTTAAAGGACAATGGATGGGTTGATGCCATGCAGCTTGAGCTTCTTCAGTTCAAGAAACAGCAAGTGTGGGAACTGGTTCCTCTACCTCCAGGTAAGTGTGCAATAGGCACTAAATGGTTTTTGGAACAAAACTGATGAAAATGGGCTTATTGTTAAGAACAAGGCCAGACTAGTTGTTCAGGGGTTTGCACAAGAAGAAGGTATTGATTATGATGAAACCTTTGCCCCTGTAGCCAGACTGGAAGCAATTCGATTGTTTTTAGCTTATGCTGCTTATCAAAACCTTAAAGTTTTTCAAATGGATGTCAAAAGTGTATTTTTGTATGGAAAAATTAAAGAAGAGGTTTATGTATGTCAACCTCCAGGCTTTGAGGACAATAAACATCCTAATTGGGTGTATAAGCTTGATAAAGCTCTTTATGGGTTAAAACAAGCTCCCAGAGCCTGGTATGAGACATTATCAAACTTCTTCTGGAAAACAATTTCACTAGAGGCTCCATAGATAAGACTTTATTCATTAAGAAAGCTGGGCAGCATAATCTACTTGTTCAAATTTATGTAGATGAATATTTTTGCATCCTCTGATCCAAAGTTGTGTGATGCCTTTACAAAGTTGATGCAACAGAAGTTTGAAATGAGTGCCATGGGAGAATTACAGTTTTTTCTGGGGTTGCAAATCAAACAAAAGGCTGATGGAATTTTTATTCATCAGTCCAAATATACAAAAGATCTTTTGCAAAAGTTTGATTTACAAAACTTTAAGTCTTGTTCTACTCCTATGAGCAGCACCACACAACTGGACACAGATCAGAAAGGTAAAGTGGTTGATGAAACACTTTACAGATGTATGATTGGGTCCTTGATGTATTTAACAGCTTCTAGACCAGATATTATGTTTGCTACATGTGTTTGTGCTAGATTTCAGGCTGCACCTAAAGAGTCTCATCTGATTGCAGTCAAGAGGATCTTTAGATATCTGCAAGGCACTCCATCTCTAGGTTTATGGTATTCCACCGGACATTCTGGTAAATTAGTTGCTTTTTCTGACAGTGACTATGCAGGGTGTAAGTTGACCAGGAAATCAACTTCTGGTGGATGTCAATTTCTAGGCAACTGCTTGATTTCTTGGCAGAGCAAGAAACAGACCTCGGTTGCTACATCCACTACTGAAGCAGAGTACATTGCTGCTGCAAGTTGTACATCTCAGGTACTCTGGCTTCAAAACCAACTTTTGGATTATGGCATTACAGAGACTAAGACTCCATTGTTAATGGATAGTGCTTCAGCTCTTTGCATTGTCAAAAATCCAGTCCAGCACTCTAGGACCAAACATATAGAGATCAGACATCATTTTATAAGGGATTGTTTTGAAAAAGGTCTAATTGATCCTAAGTTTGTGCCTAGTGCTGATGAGCTTGCAGACATTTTTACTAAGCCTTTGGATAGTTCAACTTTCCAAAACCTGGTGTTAAGGCTTGGTATGCTGCAGCTAGAATAAGTGACAACTACTGATGATCTTAGTAATTCATACTGATGATCATGAGTACCTATGTCACATATAAGTACTGGTGAGCTCTTTTAACCTCAGTAGTTTTATAACTACTGAAGGCTAAATGTCTCACAAGTACTGAAGTACTTCATCTGTTCTAAACTACTGATGTAGTTACCACTACTGATGCAGTTACAACTACTGCAATCAGTAAAAACAGATAAGTACTGATGTCCTATGAAACAACTGAAATCAGCCAAAAAGACTGATGAATGTGTTGAGGACAGTTTGAAACAGCTGAAAAGCTAAGAATTGACGAAAACAGCTGCAGAGAACTTTCTCTTCAGTCGTTTGTACAACTACTGTTTCATTTTAAACAACTGAAGCAAAACCACGTCTTCAGTAGTTTTATAACTACTGATGACTCATACCAAGTCTTCAGTTGTTTACAACAGCTGATGACAAAACCACTGTCTTCAGTAGTTTCATAACTACTGATGACAAACACCAAGTCCTCAGTTGTTTCAATCATCTGAAGTCAAAACCACGGTCTTCAGTAGTTTTCTAAACTACTGATGCCTAACACTACGACTTCAGCTGTTTCAACGTCTGAAAGGGTAATACCATGTCAACGGTCGTTTAAAACTACTGATGACTAACACCACATCCTTCAGTCGTTTCCTTACCTGTACCCTATATATATCCCTAACCTTAGCTCTCATTGCTTCATCTTCTTCAAACCTAACGTTCCTCTCCAAAACTTCCCTCTTCTCAATGGCGTCTGTGCAAATTAAACCGCGACACAACTTCGTTGCCTACCTCACTAAATCGCCCATCTGGACTAAGTTCGATACTGCTATCGATCTTATGGTTCAGTCCCAATACAACACGGCATTTCTTCTGAATCCCATTTTACATGCCGAATCCGTGCACCAATTTTGGATGAACGTTACTGTTACCACTGGGGAGAACAACACACCATCCCTCCGGTCAGTCGTCAACACCAAAGAAGTAGTCATCACTCCTGCAATAATCCGCCAAATTCTTCAACTGAATGATGCTACTTCTCCTGCTGGATATCCGAAGGGAACCATAGATCTATCCTTTGCTCAACATGGATATCAAGGCGATCTCAGTGCCTCCACTATCATGAAGAAACACTTTAATGACGCTGAGCGCCTGATCTTTCACATGGTGAATGTATGTTTGGCCCCTAAGACGTCGTCTTGGGATCAAATGTCCACCAAATGGCAGCAGGTAATGTTTTCTATTCTTGAGCAACAACCACTTAATTTTTCTGAAATAATATTTTTAGAGCTCAAGGATATGGCTCAAAAACTAACTGCCAACCGTTGGATACTATATCCACGGTTCATCATGGCGATTATTACAGACCAGCTTAATGATGAGGGACTTGTTGGCTTGGGAGTCCCTGCTATGGCTGTTCTGCCAGAAGTATACTCCCGGCACAACTCTGACCGGACACTCAAAATGGCTGCCAAGCTGCGCAAACCCACGCAGCTGGAACCCACAGCCACCACCTCCAAATCCAAAGTCCCCACCAAACCCACCAAAAAGAAACCCAAAACGGCTACTCAGGGAATTGATTCCCCTGAGGATGCCCCTGCAACACAAACGCAGGATATATCCACTAGTCCAAACCCCCTAGTGGATACAATGACTCCTCCAGCCACAGCCGCTCAGGCTTCCTCTCAACAGGAGCCTGCAGCAACCACACAAGGGGTACCTACTTATCTGGGATCTTCCTCACTTGAGGAGATTGCCATTGAAGAGCACCAACCTCCCCAGGTGCACATTGCTTCTATCCCCTCATCCCAAACAACCGCCCCTCACAGCCCAACTTTAATAGTTGCACAAGTGCTGACTCAATTGCACTCCTCACCCCCTCCCCAGAAACCACTTACTACTGGAATACCTCTACAATTGAGGGGGAGGAACACAGTGCACTTGAGAACCCACAGCACAGGGGTTTCCCACTTCTATCTCCTGGTGTAGACAAGGAGCTTAGAATATCTGGTGAGGCTGCCACCTCCTCTGACTCAGCACATGACCAGAGTGAGACTGGTAACATTGCTAAGACCTCACTAGAGGCAACAGCTGATGATGGACATTGTCCTGAGGCTGGAAGTCCCCAGTACCAAGCACAAGGGGCACATGCACCAACTGGTCTACACCCAGTGCATGTAAATCCTGCTCTAAGCAGGAGGTCAGCTGATTCAGCTTCAGCTGATGATGACCTGGGCTTCTTCTATGATGTTCTTGCCCAGAACACAATCCTTGAAGAGAAAGTCAGTAGGCTGCAAAACCTACTTGACCAATTCTCACAAGGAGAAAGACCATCTGCCTCTATCCACCCACAGATGGCACCTTCCCTTGAAGGTTTCCCAAACACCGAGCCACTCCAAAATCAACCACCTGCCTCTGCTTCAGGCCCTACTTCTCAGGAACAGAACCCTCCTGAGCAAATAGGTGCTGACTCCAAAATTCCCTCCCTCTCATCACACCCATAATCACTGATATAGTGATCAAAGCCATTGATGAGAGGCTTTCCTCAACATTACAGCCCTTGGTTGATGCTGCTGTCCAGAAGACTCTTTCTGCGGTACAAACCCCTTCCTCCAATGCAACCAAAAAGGGGGAGAGTACTGCAGTGAAAGAAAGGAAGAGGAAAAGATCGAGGAAAAGGAAGTGATGCAAGCCAAAAGGAGGAAAAAGAAAAGCAACCTCTGCTCACTTACAAGCGAAAGAGAAGTGCTGATGATCACACTACTGAAGACAAATCCTTGGAGGAGCTGGTCAAAGAAGCTGACACCACACACAGCCGATCCATGGATAAAATAATTGAACAACTCTTCAGGCAGGGGTTTGACACAGCCACACTGGATAGTGAGATCAGAAGGTTAGAAGTACAAGAGATACAACCCGATGGGCAGGGTATGATGCTCTTGAGAAAGAGAGATTGGAAATAATGATCCGCTTTATTGCAAAATACTTGGGAAGATCATAATGGAGATCCGCGCATGGACCAGGGACAGCATTCTGGCTATAGCCACCAGAATCTGCCTGTCTGAGCAATTCAACAAAGGGATTATTGTGGAAGCCCTTGATGAGGCTGGGGCTGGTAAAAGGTTAGAGATGGCTAAACTCACAAAGGCGAAACTAACTACAAGGATGCTAGATCAACCTTCCCTTCCACCCACTCAAACAGATCTTATCCCTCAAATCTCCCAACCAATCTCTAAGCCAAAATCCAATATCCTCACTCTTCAAAACCAATTCCTTCACCAACCCAACCATCATCCAGTGATGTACCCAGAAGGAGGAGAAGGGTGCTGAGGATGGAAGAAGAAGAAGAAGAAGAGGATGAAGATGATAGTCTGCCACTCTCTGCTGTTCTGAAACTACCAAAACCCCGAAGTCAACCCATGATCACACCTGACTCTCAAAGGGAAATGGTCAGAGTCAAGATAGAAGAAGAAGAACAGCAGAAACAGCACGATGAGCAACTGTTGAAGATGGTTGACAAGGAATTTCCTCAGTCATCATCTATTCAAGCCATGAAAGGGCATGCTCAAAGGCTATACACTCTCAGGCACACCTTTCAGTATCAGAAGGAGAGAGTGAGAGTATGGCCAGACCCTAGGGTGAGTTCTAGAATCCATAAAAGAACTATCCCACACAGATACAACGGCCAGGTACGAAAAACAATAGAGTCTACCATCATGTTGGCCGTTGTAGTCTCACCTTGGGAAATCATTGATGAATTCAAGAAAGCTCACCAAGCAAAGAAGACCCCTCAAGCCTTACTGGAAAAGAAGATGATTAAGAAGGGGTTGTTATATAAAAAGCTTGAAGACATCCAGAAGAATGAGCTCCAGTTACTCCTTGAAGGCAACCATCCTGATGAATTTGTATATAGGGAGGTAACTACGGTGGAGCTGAAAAATGGCAGGACCATGAAGTACTTATCAGAGTACTATGGTCCAGAGTTCTTCTTCAAAGGAGGAGCAGAAGAACTCTCTCAGGAGGAACAAGTTGTTCTCCTTGAGGCCTATGTTCATGAGTCATACAGACTTATTATGGGGAAGTAAATCTCATGAATGGGATAACAACTCTGTGTGCAGTTCCCCAAAACAGAGTTCCCATTCATACTCTGCCAAACAAATATTTGAGATTTTCCCAGGCCGGAGCTTACATGGGTCATCTTCTCTACTGATCGAGAAGGAAAAAGACCAACATTTTGCCATCAATAAGAGGGAGAATAAATAAGTTAGAGGTTTTGGCTGCATTGGTTCAGGGGAGTTTGTTGGACCAAAAGAACCAATGAGCCAAGATCAGAAAACTCTAAGTCCCACATGGTATCACAACAACTGCTGAAAGCCTCATCAGTAGTTTGACAAGTGCTGAAGACTTCAACAGCTGAAGATCAAGTGCTGAAGAGCTCAACAGCTGAAGAACCAAAGTGCTGAAGTACAACAGCTGAAGAACACAAGTGCTGAAGCTGAAAGACCAAAGTACTGAAGTACAACAGCTGAAGAGTTTACAAGTGCTGAAGATCAACAACTGATGTACAAGGTCTGAAGACAAAGACTGAAGGCATCAGCTGATGATATCTACTGAAGTCATCAGCTGATGAAACACTTGAAGGTCAAAGTCTGAAGATCAAGTACTGAAGCCTCAGTAGTTTGTCACAACAGCTGAAGAGTACTTCTCAGTAGTTGTGATATCAGTAGTTTTATATTTTTATGTTTCAGTAGTTTTGTAAAACGACTGAAGAGCTTGTTCTTCAGTCGTTGTAGTTTCAGTAGTTTTATATCTTGTACTTAACATGCTGATATGTTCTCAGTAGTTGTGAACATTTCAGTAGTTTGTAAGAATTAGTTATTCTTGTATTAGATCTGCCAGTTGTCACTTTCCGTGATAACAGCAGTGATTGTTGCACTCTATATAAGGAGTGACAACTCATTGTAACGATGATGAATGAGATGAATGAGAGGAATGAGATGAATGAATTCAATAAACGAATGATTTGATTAGAAATATTCTTCATCCATAAACATTCCTTGAAATCAGATATATATTCTCTCCCTATAACCGTATGCGCTTTTAATGCTTACAAATCAATTGCTTGCTACAATCTGTCTAATTCTTGTTTGTATTCCGCTGCTTTGTATCCTAATACATCAAACTTGTGATCGCTGATCCTGTCAGTCTGGAGCACCTTGTTGATCATCTTTGTCTTACTTAATTGGGTTTTCCTCTCTCACAGCTTCAGATTGAGAGGGGATAGAACCCTGCTATGGATCAGAAGATGAAGCTTGCTGAGATTCAGTAGGAGGTTTTGGGTTTTGTTGTCCATAAAGGTTCAACCTTATCCTCCACTTCTTGATGGACCTGACTTCGTGATGAGTGTGAGCCAACAAGTTCTCCTCTTTTGATCTTCTGCTTGATAACCCTTATGTGGTCATCCATGGTAGATAGAAATATAGGGTCAAGTCTCCTTTCGGAGAATCCATACAGCTTTAAGAAGCTCATCATCCTCTGCCTATCAGCAGACTTCGTCATGCTCTTTTGGATGATGGCTCTTTCCTTTACAGCTTCTTCTCTCATCTTTCTCTTTGTTGTCTTTCTCTCTTTAAGTACTTTAAGTTCTAGCTGTTTGAGATACTCAAACTCAATGTACTTAAAGGACTAGGGAAGAAGTGCATCTGCCTAATATTGGCCTATGGCACTCAGGTAGTTGATCATATTGATCATATCAGTTTCTTTGTCTACTTGAGGTTCTTGTGGAGCCATAGCCTCTTGTTCAGGACTTTCTTGAACTGGTTAAAGAGTAGGAACATGTTTGTAGAGCCTTTTCAGTCTCTTTTTTTTCTTTATTTGGAGAAGTAACCTTGCATCTTCTGCCTCCTTCCCTTCTCTTGGCATTTCCATATCAGCCAGTTCATTTAGTTCCTCTAAGGGGAGGGAGATGATATTTCCAATATCATAGTTCCTGGTCTGTAAGTAGGCAATCCTAACTGCCCTTAACTCATTATTCTGATTGTTTGGTCTAGGAGCAGCCCTAATTGCAGCTTCCATGAAGCCAGTAGACGAGTAGAGGAACTTTCTCCCCTTAGCTTTTTTTCCTCTCTCTCACATCCTTAATCTCCTTAAGAGTCCTTTTGTTACTCACAGACCTTTGTGACTTAGGGCGGAGAGAGCTTTGGCCTTTATTGCTTGGTGTAGCATCCAAGCTCTAGCAAGAAAGAGGTTGAGATGCACCTTCACCAGCAGGTGTCTCATCAAGGGAATGGACTTCTGAAGCAGTTGTAGGTGTGAAAGGACTCTCAGGTTTAATCACTGGGCCTTTAGTAATGTTTTCCCTTTGAAGCTAATCTCAAGGTCTGCCTCAACATCTAGTTGACCAATGACATTGCCTGATTGCCTCTATCTCCTTCTAAGGCTGAACTCTTTGGTAATCCTATCTTTAATCCTTTGAGCCAACTTGTCAGCTTGTCATGATTGGCATGGATTTACAAGGGGCATGTTGAAAAGGTGAAGACCTTCATAGTAGTTTAAGGTCTGACAATTGAAGACTTCTTGTTGCCCTTGAACTCTTTGAAGAATGAAGGCTCTTCTGTTGGCATCATACATCCACCTTATGATGTAATGGAAGTTCCTTGAGGTGGAGATGATACAACCTTTGGAATGCCTTCTTCAAAAAGACTCTAAATAAAGGAGTTTGTAGAGTCAACATTAATGTGAACTTGAGGAAGTTGTTGAGTATGGATAGTTGCAAGTGAATATGGTGAGTTTTCAAAGTCCATGCTCTATGAAGAACTCCCAGGTTATGTAATTGTAATGACTTTCTCCCCCTTTTTGGTAGAATCACCTTCTTGCATAGGTGAGCTAGGAGTTAGGTCAACCACATTCACATGTTCTTGTTTCCTGGTTGAGCTCTTCTTAAAGGTCTCCCAGCTAGTTTCAATTTGAGATAAGAAATCTTAAGTTGCTAATCATTGACCCTATTGTGTAAGGTAGTCACCTAAGATTCCAAGTGACTAACCTTAGAGACTAGATAGGTGTATGTTTTTGATAGTTTTTGCACCTTTAGTTTTAGGTTCTCCTCTTCTTCATGAGAAGATCCATTGGGGGATGAGATAATTGGACCAAAGTCCTCAGTCTCACCACCAGCATGATGTTCTTGGCCATTTGTTTTCCTCTACTCACTGACTACTTCAGATGGAGTATCAGTGGGCTAAGTTGCCATGGTTGAGGTCTTAAAGATGTAATCACTTATAGAATTGAGAGTCTTTTCCATATGGACTTCCTGAGTAGAGTCAGGAACATCCACCTCAGTAGTGGGTAGATGATGTGGGCTATACAAGGGAGAAGAAGTAGCACTCATCTCTCTTTGAGTGGGGAAAGAGAAGAGGGAATTATGATACTCACTGAATCCCAAGTCTTCATCATCATAGAAATCAAGGCTAGGGATGGTTGGTTAATATCTAAAGGCTGGGGATGGTAACTTTCCCCTAAAGGTTGTTCACTAAATTGTTGAGACTCAGAGTGAAGGCTTAAGGCTGTTGGCTAATGAGATCATCAGTCTGAGCTTGGGGAACCTCATGACTGATAGTTAAAGTAATGGGAGTCGTTTTCTCCTTAGGAGAAGTCGGAGCTCTAGAGTCGACTTCCTCTTGTGTGGGTAGTAGTATGGGGGCTGCACAAATGTCACACCCTAGCTGAGAGTGGAAACACGGGGATGTAACGAGACGGGATCATGATAACACATGGTAAGCGATAGAGGTGCAATATAATAAATGATGACAAGCGTGTCATGACGACACCTGATACAAAGGAGACTTGTGTCATGTTTAGTCAATGTTCATGACAACATAGCCATAAGCATAACATGATACATGATTCACATAAGCAAGAAGATAACATTGTAATGTATTTCCCACAACCCGGGTACAAGTATCAAAACTATGATGTTGTTTAAAGCAAACTACAACAATGTTTTCCAAAAGACAATGTTTAGTCTCAAAATGCATCCTAGGGTCTCCACTAAGACAATGCACCTAGATCTTCAATTAGCATGATCACCTGAAAAGATATGCTCAAAATGGTCAACAAAATTGTTGGTGAGCTCGCAGGTTTAAATTGTAAATAAGTAATTGATGTTGTATAATAGTTTTTGCGGAATACCATGAATACAGTTATAAGTAAGCAAAATCACATGACCTGAGTTTTACAATCAAACCTAACGACGTACACAAAGAATCTTGTCGGAATATATTCACCCAAGGCCCGTTCCTGGCTACGGTTGGTACTAACTAGTATACCAACCAACAAGGGTGGGGGTGTCAACCCAGTAGTACTACCAATACTTATCCGTCAGTTCCCACACTATAATTAAATGGTTGTAAAGAAAGAACCACATAGCAGACCCAAGCATGTATCGGATAAGTACTCACAAAATAGTATCACGTTGATTCCAAGTATGTAAATTGTATGTAAGTTGTACAGCATAGAAAATGGGTGAGCATACTTTTCCCCCATGTTTGTAAATGATTGAAAAGTTGTATAAGCATAAAAAGGGGCCACGAAACTCACTTGTTAAGTGGTAACTATGAATGATTCAAAGTTCCCCAAATGTAGAATGCAATGAACGGTCAAACACCTATTGACAGTTATTGTTAAGCATTAATGATATGTATGAAGTACATAGTAACGTTCAATTTATTTGGGTTGTATCGGTTCGGTCGCGCGTAACACACACAAGTTGACACACGTGTTAGATCTTATGTAGATCCAAGTACTAGAAACCATCGCCATTGCCGGTGATATTGTGTAAAAGATAAATTATTATAAGAGAAGTATTTGTTAAATATTAGTAGTCACAAATTGGTTGTTGATAATTGTAAAATGTTAGGTTGATTTGATTTGGAATAGTATTTATAGCCTTGATGTTGACTTTAATCTTTGTGGTCGAGCAATGACAATTGTGTTGATGTTACCTTATCATCACACGACATTCAAGAAGGAAATTCACACACACGGTATCTTTAATCACACGACAGAACCAGACGCTCGACTCAACACTCCATTCGCACAAATCAACCCTCATTCATACGAATCAACTTCATTCGTACGATTGAACCTTCATTCGCACGACTGGCATTCAGTCATACCACACAGCACCCAATCGCACGACTCAACCTCCATATGCACGAATCAACCTTCATTCGTATGTATCAACTTCATTCGTACGACTAAACCTCCATTCATGTGACTGGCATTCAGTCGTGCGATACATGCACAATCGCACACGTTCATCCGCATTAACTCAATCGCACATTTCATTGATCCGCATTGACTCAATCGCACGCATCACTCATTCGCATTACTCAATTGCACGCATCACTCATCCGCATGACTCAATCGCACGCATACACACAGTCGCACGACTTAGTCGCACGACTCACCCAGTCGCATGGCTCAGTCGCATGGCTCAGTCGCATGATCGACCCAGTCGCCCAAACAGCAGAATCGCGACTCTAGAAGTGCAGAGAAGCCTCCGGTTGCTCCGTGCATGGGTTTTACACCACAAGGACTTCCAGAAACACTCTACTAACATACACAAACAAGAAGCACACGCAGAAAGACATCACAGGCACCCACGCGACCACATGTGTTCGGGTTGGACCAGGACACCCGAAACCCTAGAAATGGACAGCAGTAAAACTAGCAGAAAGGGACAACCAAGGTCGTCTACCTGCAAGGATGGAGTAGACTAGGTTGTAGATTGTTGGGATCCAGTATTTGAACGAAACACCAACCAATTAACGTGTTAAACTAAAACAAATAGTGCGGAATCCTATTTGATTGGCGATCCAATCAGTGAGAATGCACGAAGTAACAATATTGTATTAAAACTAGCGTCAAGAATCGATTAGGAATCGATCTACAGTGTTCTATGAACTTGGAGTACCAAATTAGAGGCTTTTGGACGGCTAGGGTACGTCTAGAGTCTAAGTGGATTGAATGCTTACGTCTTTCCACGAATTAGGTAGTATTTATAGGTTAGGGTTGCTCATTCGGGCGACTGAACCATTAGCATTATTCATTCGTGCGATTGAGCCATGCAGTTGATCCATTCGCACGACTGAGTGTTCAGTCGTGTGACTGAGTCAGTCGCATGAAGTTGTTCAGGCGTAGGACTATTTAGGCGAATGGACACTCAGTCACATGGCCATTCGGACGCATGACCACTGTTGGGGTGTATGGTCCAGTCGGACGCATGAGAACTTCACTTCACCAAGTTTGAATGTATTCATTATTATAACATTATGCATATCGATTCAAACAATCACAAACCTATATAATCAAGTCAATATGCGTTAAACAACTCATTAATGAAATATTAAACATTATAAACACACCCACATTTGTATTTCCTTAAGTACCCAACTATTACATAAGTGTAAGATAGCATAGACATATTACATTAAGATCAGAATCAAGGTACACATATATCAACAAACTCCCCCTTGGACCTAGATTCATCTATTTTCCTCGGTCACCATATAACAGCTTCAGTTTAGCCAGCTGTTGAGCTCAAAACTAGGTAGAGACTTTAGATCATGCGGGAATCTAAAGTACTCGATACCCATCTCTATCTTTACTGCGTATACATTAAGATCATCAAAATGAGCCCACGTGATAATCTTGCCTGACACCTTGTGATGTTTCTTCACTTTGTAGAGCTTGGTGTAGACATTCGGTTTAGGAGCAAGTGTTTGTGCTCAGATCTCCTAAAACATGCAGCCCATTCCACCTTCTGATATCAACATCGGCGTTTAAGGCTTGGGCTTGTTCTTCAACCTTCTCAGTCTCTTGCTCCATCTGATCCAATATATCAAAAGTATCATTGACCAGGGAATCACCTATTGGGGACCACATGTCCCTCTTTGTTAGCATACTCTGGATAGTGGTCTGCCATGACATCCTCAATCTCTATCTCATCAATGTCTTTTAGGTCGTCATCACTGTCTCCTTCAACAGTTGGAGCGTCTTTTACAATCTCATCGGGATTGAGCTTGAACATTTCTGCTAGTTGCTCATCAGTAAGATCATGAATTATTTTCCCCTTCTTCAAGGTGTAACTCACTGATCTTCTGACAATCCCTTATAGATCAAGAATCATGGTTAGTTGAGTCTTGATCTGTTGGAGGGGAGCAATATCGTGTTCATCCCTTTGATAATTGGATCTGCTTGATTTAAACATGTAATACATCAATCATTAGTTAATAATCAAGACATAACCATAATAATCAAGTCATAACTATTTATATTACATATAAACATGCATTTCATTAATTTTATACATGATCCAAATACAAAAGATTTTAAATAACAATAAAACATCTAAGCATTACTCTTGTCCTGGTTCATCGGTTCTTCTGTTGCCGGGTTGGATGTGGAGGCACTCGGATCTTGAGTTCGTTTGGTCCTCCTTTGACTTGCTGATGTGGCACCCGCAACTGAAGAATCATCATCCTCATCATCACTAACATCAGTATCACAATAGTGATCATCACCATCATCATCATCATCACTATCATCGTCAGCATCATCATCTCCATCACCTTCTCCTATCTTTAAGGGCTCTTCTTTAGACCATTTGAGCTTGAACTGTGTAGATTTGTTTGCGTCCTCTAGCTCCTCAATCCTTTTGGCATGTTGCTCCTGGAGCTAAGACATCCGATGTCCTGCTCATTGATCAATTAAGCCTGATGAGAGAGCTGCTGAGATTGGATAGTGGTCAGGTCTACCAGCTATCGTATCTGATTGGTGTTCTTATCATCTGTAGCTAACAGCCTCAGAACCATTTGGTTAAGTGCTGTGAGTTGTTCCTCTACCACATTAGGAGGTAAAGGCATCCTGATGGATATGGAGAGGAAGAAGATGGTACTGCAGGATGTCTAGTGGTGGTGGTGATAGTGGTGAAGATTGGAATGGTATAGAGGATGGTGGTGGTGGTGTAGGTGTGAATGATGTGGTGGTGGATGGAAGGGTGGTAGTGGTATGAGGGGGAATGGTGGTAGGGATGGTGGCTATGGTGGTAGGTAGAGTGGTCATGGTAGATGTAGTGGTGGTAGTTGGAGTGATGAAGGTGAGGCTTCGCTTTTTCTTCTTCATGTCGTGGGGCTGAGCCATCCTCTTCTTCCTCGATCCTGTCAAGGAGGATGCTCCCCCTAGAACACGGCTCGGCTGATCGGGAGCATATGTAGGGCCAGTAGCAGTCTCTCCTGATCCGCCGGGGCATCCACCAACCGCCTGGAGCCCCTGTTCTATGGGAACAACTTTACTTCCCATAGTCCGGGTTAGTGGCTCCTCATCTGACTCCTCTTCCTCCTCACCAGGTGCGAAACTCTGGTGGAAACCAGCGGCCTCAGCTCTATCTTTAGTGGGGGCAGAAGCTGGAGATGTAATATCAGTAGCGGGGCCCCTGGGTTGAGTCGGCAATGTATCTCCAGCCCTCGCTATCATCATCATCAGAGTCGTGCTCTGGGAGCTGTAGCTGCTCGTCACTGAGTTGCTATCTACGTGAAGCCACTTACGTCTACCTAGCGCCACATAACTCTCATTGGCCAGATGGCCTATCAGTCTCTTTACCTAGGGCTTTACCTGCTTACCCCGGTAAACTCTCATACGACCCAGAGTCGTATCATCCATGATCTCTAAAGCCACAACATCGGGTGCTCTTTGGAAGAGAAGTAGCTTCTCGTCAAAGATCATCTGGAGGAACCTTGGGTGCATACAGAAACCCTCTTTTCCCTTTGCCTCCAGATTCTCCACGAGGTAAGAGAAGATCATGCTGGAGAAGCTGAACGGGTAGGTCAGCACCAGTGCCACGTAGGCATTCTGTATCTAGTCTGACAGATCATCAAACCCACCCCTTCTAGAAGCTACGCACTTCAGAATGACATGTGCCAAGTACTTGTACTACTGGGGCACATGTTGCTCTCTGTTGAGCACACCTGAGTTGATGTCCCCAGCGTACTTAATCCTCAGAAAACATCCTCTCACCGTCAGTGGGTGAAGTCTGGTGGGGTGATTAGTGTCATCACCCAGCTCAAGTACCCTCTGAATGTCTGCAGCAGTAACCTCTATTTCCATGCCACAGATAGAACTCTGTATGCTGTACGGCTCATGTGAACGATCAACAAACGCATTCTCCCAGAATGCCTGATGTAAAGACCTGTAGGGTGTGCATGGAGTAGAGATGGCCTTGTGGATCCTTGATCGCTTGAGAAAAGCGATGATCTCAGTAAACTCGGCACCATTCTGAGTAGTATGATTGAGCACATATATTGCGCTTCGGGTTGATAGACCATTTATCAGCCATAGATCTGAAACACAAGACACATAAACATTAGATAATCACATATCACAAATCAGTTCTAAGTAGCTTGATTGAATTCATTCTGATTCATTCATGCGAATGAATCATGCGACTGTGTTCAGTCGGTTGTCCTATCATGCGACTGGACTCATTCGGGTGAATGAACAAGCGGTTGAGGTCAATCGGTTGGCTGAGACTGCGATTGGCTCAGTCGGCCGACTGAGCTCATTTGTATGATACATTCGGCCGATTGACCCATTCGGCCAGCTCAATCGTGCGATTGAAGTTCATCAAGATGACTAGTCGCATGATCCACTGTTCGGTTGACTGAGGATCGAATCTTGACCAATTCATCAAATTAAACATTGTTTAATGGTTCTTTAGACTCGCAATGTCTTAACTAATGACCTAATACATTGGTTTTAACAGTTTACTCAACTTCAGTAGGTTATTAGTTCATTTAATGGTTCGGTTCTTGTTTCAATCGAACTTCCCAAATTAGGGCACTATTTCTCCTGATTTCTGTGAGATTTCATCTTATTATACCTGTATTAGCGCAAACACACGTCAGAGGATCAATAGGGATGTATAATCGAGGTCTAACGAAATTTGGGCAGCGTAACGGTAGGATGTGCGAATTAAGGGCGATTGGAAGTGGTGAGGAGAATGCGATCGACTGTGGCTCTTTATATACTGAATCTGAGTTCAATTGGCCGACTGGACTCATTCTCTCAGTTCATTCGGGCGAATGAAACTCAGTCGGGCGATTGGCTCACTCGATCACATTCAGTCGGTCGACTGACTCATTTGCACTCTCATTCGGTCGAATGGTCATTCTAATAAGTCATTCGGGTGAATGGTTCATACTCATGTCCATTCGGTTGTTTAGTGCATTATTATGGTCCATTAGTATGATTGGTCCATTCGTGCGAATGGGTCAGACTCATGAATTTGACTTTATAAACATACCTCATATTCTCTGTTTAACTTTGAATAAATGTTATAAACATTTGATCATCTCGAACATGATCATTTTAACTTGAAAGACTTTTGATCACCTCAGACTGATCATTTTAAAATATTTTGTCACCTCAGACGTGACCCATTTCATTTGAAAGCACGTGTGGTCACCTAGATGTGACCCTTTTAGATGATAAGGTCCCTTATCAACTTCCATGACATAGTCCGATACTCCACAAAACTGAATAGACTAACTCTGTACTGACATAAAAGAAATACTGCTAAAACTTAAACTAGGACATGTTTTGTTTTTTTTAGTGAGGGTAATTCGTAATTATTCAGAGGACTAATTTTTCTAAGAGAGTAGCCTCGATCTTTTAAACCATACATGGACCAGTTCAATTTGGAAAGACAGGATATTCAAGTCATTTGGGACAAGGTAGCTAAAGCTTTGATGCTCTATTTTGTTTTTCATCTAGTCATTTAGCAAATTAAGGAAATCATACTAGTAACATTAGTCCCCACACTATTTGAACTTTCAAGAATTGTAGCCACATTGATTGTCAGTATACTTGTCCTCTTAAATCCATGCACAGACTTTCAACACAGTTTGGTGACAGGTTTTAGGTTTGTTTATTTCAATGAGTATTTGTGGATCCCACACTTATATGATAATCAACATTCCTCAGAAGAGTTTGAGCGGTCTCAGGGTGGTATTCAAGAAGAGACTATTCATAGTACTTTCAAAGAGAAGCCAATCCTCAGGTCAGTGTCACCGCATAGTAGAGAGGCGGCAAACAACAATGTGATCTAGAATATATAGTTATGCTTATCCTCAGGTCAGTGCCACCGCACAGCAGAGAGGCACATAACCTATCTTCTTGTTTGAGCAATTTTCATTCTTTTAGCACAGATCTCACAAACAAAAAAGGTTATCATTTTGATTGTATTTGCAATTTTCATGTGCTTTTGCTCATGCTTTGGTCTTACGCACACTTTTGTGGCGTTTATTTTGCTCGTCACCCCTTATTGGAATCTTGTTGATTGTGTTAATGAGGGATAAGGTGTTACCCATAGCTAGTCAAACATTTTAGTTTAATCTTGAGATCACCAAAAAGGTCTAGTCATCTATTGTGTTGAATCTACCGACATATCATCTGTGGTCTAGCAACCTCTAGTCTACTTTCATGTGTTACCTTAGTAGTAGCTAGATTATCTATCATATTTCCTTTTATATTGCTTAGACTACACAGACTTATACTTGAACTTTGCATCTTTTTTAATTTTGATTTTTAAAGTCCCAAATGGTTTGTACCTGTGTACTATCATATTCCAAAGATTGAATCGGTATCACACATACGATCTTAATTATTTTAAGCTTGTCTCTCCTTTTTCCTCGTTTTTTAGACCTATTCTCCCCCTAAAATTATAAAACTACTATGTATTAGCATTTTAGGATTTTAATAGGCAAGGAAAGAAACCAATTGTAATTAAGCTAATTAAAATTAAAAAAACAAGAGAATAAATAAAATTAAATTAAAAATTGAAAAAATAAAAAGACTAGACACGAAGCATCGGACTATACATGGTCATCTTCAGGTATGACCTCATTTTTCTTTTTAACTCCGCTGACCTCTAACAAAATAAAAAACGTGGTTTATCAAATGCCTTTATAGAGGTCAGCACGTTGAAAATCTGTATTTATTTTTACCACATCGATTAAGTTCTTTCAAAGCAATCACGAATACAGTGATATTTAATACCGATGTGTTTGGTCTTGGATGTTGGACTGGGTTTTTAGTGACTGTATTGCAGCAGAGTTATCAAAAAGATAGGAGTAGAAGAGAAATTCAAACCGTAATCCCACATTTGCTATTGAATCCATATGATTTGAGAACAGCAGCTTGCAGCAGCAACATATTTGGCTTCACATGTTGACAATGCAACCGAGGTCTGCTTCTTACACTGCCAGGTTACTAATCTCCTACCAAAGAACTGACACCCTGCTGATGTAGACTTCTACCTTATCTTGCAGCCGCCGTAGTCCGAGTCGCTATATGCGGTAAGCTCAAAGTCATCATCATGAGGATACCACAACCCAAGAGTGGGCGTACCCTTCACATAACAAAAGATCCTTTTGACCCCAATTAGGTGGTTCACCTTAGGCTTTGCCTGATATCGTGAGCATAAACATGTAGCATACATGATATCAGGTCGTGTGGCAGTAAGATACATGAGAGATCCGATCATCCCTCGGTACATAGTGGCATCTACCAGATCCCCATTCTCGTCAGGTGCTACATCATGGTTGTAGCTAGTGGCGTGCTAGCTGTGGAAGCATTCTCCATGTCAAACCGACTGAGAATGTCACCTACATACTTGGTTTGATGTAGGAAGATCCCATTTGGTGTCTGATCCACCTGTAACCCGAGAAAGAACTTCATCTCTCCCATTGCACTCATCTCAAACTCTACCTTCATTACTGCTTCAAACTCTTTGCATAATTCTTCGTTCTTTGAACCGAAGATTATGTCATCTACATAGATCTGTACTAGCAGTATGTCTCCATCTTTTTCTTTGATAAACAATGTACAGTAAATCACTCCTCTGTGAAAACCGTGTTTCACAAGATGAGTCGAGAGTTTCTCATACCAGGCCCGTGGAGCTTGATGAAGACCATATAACGCCTTGTCGAGTTTGTAAACTCTTTCCTAATGATATGGGTCCTCAAATCCCTCAGGTTGACTGACATGCACTGTTTCTCGGATCTCACCATGAAGAAATGCACTCTTAACATCTAGTTGATAAAATTTGATTTTCATATAAGATGCATAGGCAAAGAAGATGCGGATGGCTTCCATCCTTGCCACTGGTGCAAATACTTCATTGTAGTCGATACCCTCAACTTGTCGAAAACCCTGAACAACAAGCTGAGCTTTGCTTCTGATGATCACTCCCTCGTCATCCTTATTACATTTCAAGACCCATTTGGTGCCAATGACTTTAGCTCCTTTGGGCCTATCCACCAGTGTCCATACACCTAACTTCTTAAACTGTAGATGTTCTTCCTGCATGGCACTCACCCAAGCCTCATCATTTAGTGCTTCACTAACATACTTTGGCTCATACTGAGACACAAAGCAGCGGTAGGCACCATCATGAAGGTATCCCTTTTCCATCATAGAGGCATAATCAGCAGAGTACAGCTGATTTCTAGTCTGAACGCCTGATCTCACATCTCCTATAATATTATCCAAAGGATGATAGATGTTTAGACGTGACCCGGAAGTTGTCGGAACAACCACCTCAGAGTCAAGATTATGAACATTTGGTTCTGGATCTGAGGCTATCGGAGTCTGAGGTTCCGAAGGTTCAGAAGCATCACTAGCAGATGCTTGTGGACTTGTGGTAGTCGGAACCTGTACATCCTGGTTGATCTGATCATTTTCTTCATCAGAGGAAGAGTCACTTACTTCAAGTGCTCCCCCTGAGTTGGTAGGAGATTGACTTGTTGAATCTTGAGACGGAGTGTTCAAGACATCGTACATCATCTTGTTTGCCAACTCGTCTTCTGAAAAGAGAGAGAGGTATTGTAAGGACTTGAAGAATCCATCATAGTCAAGAAGTAAGCAGGCCCTTTTCTAGCAGGCGGTGTGATATATCTGAACATCAACGTTACGCCACACCTCTACCTGACCTGTTGGGTTATTGTAAACTCTCTTGTTCAGTATGTTGTATCCTAGAAAGATCCCTTCATCAACCTTTTCACTGAATTTTCCCTCCTGAGTCTTCTTCACCAGGATGCACGGGGCACCAAACGGCTCAAGATATTCTAAGTTAGGTTTACGTCGCTGTAATAACTCAAAGCATGTTTTTCCATGGCGTTTCACTACCAGAACTCGATTAAGCGTATAACAGGCATTTGCCACTACTTCATTCTAGAATTGGATAGGCAGTTTCGAGTCTGCCAACATAGTCCATGTCGTCTCTATCAAGTTGCGGTTCTTCCGTTCAGCAGCTCCATTCATCTGAGGTGTGTAGGCTGAGGTAAATTGATGCACAATTCCCTTTTCCTTGCCATGGTCTTCCATCCTCTGATTCTTGAATTCGGTTTCGTTGTCTGAGCGCACCTGTCATACCTTCAGCTTGTATAGGGATTCCAGTGTCGTTACCAATTCCTTGAAGGATTGAATGTTTCTGATTTGGATTTCAAGAACATTACCCAAGAGAACCTTGAGTAGTCATCAGTAACTACATAGCAATACAAGTCGCCTGCGATGCTTCTTGTACTAACTGGACCAAATAGATCCATGTAAAGGAGCTCCAGAGAAAGTTCTATAGAATGAACTTTCTTTTCCTTATGAGACTTCTTCGTCTGTTTGCCCTTTTTGCATGCAACATAGAAATCCGGGAGTTGGAAGTTTTTGACCTTTACTCCTCTCACAAGATCATTCTGGATCAAGTGATTCATTTTTCTCGGATTTATGTGTCCCATTCTCCTATGCCAGGAGATGGAGTCCTTCTCAGTAGCTTTGGACAGAAGCATTTGACTTCATGATCCGTTGTGGAGGCCTTTGAGAGATCCAAGACATAAAGATCATTATATCTCGAAGCTGACATTAGAATTTGGTCCTCCGGGATCATGTAGTCCTTCTCTAGAACGTAACACTTCTTGTTGTCAAAGACTACCTTAAATCCTTTATCACAAATTTGAGAGACTGAAAACAAGTTATTTGTAATTGTGGGACGTAATTTACCTTATCAAACTTAACTTTCTCATTTCCCCCTTCTCCTTGGGCTGTGATGTACCCGCCTTTGTTTCCAGCAAATGAAACATGCCCTCCTTTAATTTGTCTGACATTTGATAAGAGAGCTCTGTTCCCTATCATGTGCCTGGATGCTCCGCTATCTACAATCCATTGTTAGTCTCAGCACTATAGCGAACACCCTGTACATTCAATAAAACATTAGTTCATGTTAGGAACCCAAGCCTTCACTGGCTTGGGTTTCCCTAAGGCATCACACATCATAAATTCAACCCATTGACCATTTGAGATTGAGGGAAGCTTAGATTTCTGTTTGTTTTCATTTTCAGACGTAGAGGCGGATTTCTCTTTCCATAAACCAGCTCTATGTAAGGCCAGTTTGTAATAGACAGAAGACTGGCTGATGGATTGAACTTTGGGTTCACTAGACCCTTTTGGAGGCATCACAGAGTTCCTCTTAAAAGATCTAGGTGTAAATACTAAAGTTCTACTTTCCTCCTCGGTGTCTGATAATAAGGACATTAAGACGCTACGTGACCATACTCTCCACAATTTTAGCAGGATCTGCTTTCAACTTTACGGTTTATTTGTTTTGATGGAGATGTAAAAGTTACGCAGTTGGCCTTATTATGTTTGGATTGAGACACTTCTTTATTAGATGTATGATTTGGTTTTACAAATTTAATTGCTTTACCTAGTTTTACATCTTTTATTTCTTATTTACCTTGACTTTGACATGAACCCGTGATTGATTAGTTTTATAGTCTTTTTGGGTTCTTGTTTGACTTGGTTTGACCCAGACTTTAAATTAACCTTTTCAAACTCTTTTTCCAGGTTAATACAAGGCATCTTCCCATTTGCCTTTGAAGTGGCCTCCTTTTGTTTAGAGTCAGATTCATTTGATTTACTTACTAAATCTGGATCACTAACAAAGGATGAACACCACGTGATCCTTGATGGGGTTATTATTAATAGGTTTACTTTTGTGTTCATCAAGGTCTCATGTGGTGGTGGAACTACTTTGTATCGCAGCCCTCCACTTTGTTTCTCTCTCTCCTCACTAAGTGTTGGATAATGTGTGATGAGCTTGTCCAGCTATGCAGTTTTTGTTTTAAAGAGTTGACTTCTACTTCTAAAATAACCTTTTGCTTCTTAGTGTCCTCTAGGTAGTTTAGATAGTACCTAATGTCATTTGCTTGGTAAAAGGCCACTACCTCTGTTTCCCTAAGCTATTTATTCAATAGGTCTATTTTTCCTTATAACTGTGCTCGTTTTGTTTAACACTCTATTTGCCTCAGTGCACAGTTCCAGGTCCATTACTAGTTATCATTATGATCTAATAACTAGAGAATTTTAAATCTATACTTTCTCAAAATTTATTACAATCTAAATAAGCATGATTATTAAACAACTGGTTACTAGTACATACCTGAGATATTGAAGATGAGTCAGCCATGAGTACAGAATCTGTTGATTCTTGTTCTGGTGATTCTGACGTTGATGCAGATTTCTCTTCTTCAAGCAAATGGTTGACCACAGATGCAGTGTCTTCAAATTTGACATTGCAAGCTCAACTGCTATGTCTCCCTCACTAGAAGAATCGTCATCAATGTCCTCCACATTTGCTATGTTGGACTCTCCCGGTGATACGAACCAAAAGCTCCAGTCCTGTCCTTCATCCTCATTAGCAGTCAAGGCTTTGGGGTCCTTACTTGGTGAAGTAGAACTGCTAGTTGTGGCTTTGTCCTGATGATTGAATAATGAGAAGGGATTACCATTCCCAGTCTTCTTTGGCTTTACACACTCCCGCTTGAAGTGTCCCTTCTCACCACAGTCGAAACAAGTAACCTTTGACTTGTCGAAGCCAAAGGTTGTGTCTTTGGTAGCAACCAGTTCTGTCCAGTCTTTTTGACAAACTTTTTAGCTCATCGGACAGCACTTGCCAAAGCCCACATTATGTCCATACGTTCCAACTCCATTTTGTCCACCTGTTCATAATCTTCATCTTCCAGGTGACAATTTCCTATCTTTCTAGCAACTAGTCCATCATAGGAGTGAACTACCACAGCTAAGAGGTCCATGTGTTCTTTGGCCACCTCCACAGTCACATTCTCGAAGTTGTCGGTTTTCAGTTTTGCTGCATTGGCTTCAGGTATCATATAGTGGGTGCTAGACGACCCTGACGTTTCGGACCCTGAAGTCGATGGTTGTGCTGGAATTGCTGCGCTTGAGACAAAGGCAGTTTGTAGTAGAGCTCCAGATGTCTTGACTGGAGGAGTTGCATTGTAGAGTGGAGGATTCTAATCATAATTGGCCTTCTGGGCTCTGTACTTCATCCTAAGCTCTTCTTCCCTCAATTTAAGAATGAAGGCATTGATATCTAACTTCAAGAGCATCCCATTCTGTCTGAGATTTGATATGAAAGAAGCCCATTTCTCCGGTAGACCATCTGCAAAGTTGGATACTTTATGCTCCATCGATGTAGTTACTCCATGAGTGTGCATCTCACTCATCAAGTGGTAGAATCTGTCGATCACATCATCCAGATCTTCCTTTCCCATTGAAGAGAAGTTGTCAAACTCCTTCTTCAAAGCTTTTGCCTTAATTGCCTTGAGAGAGGCATTTCCATCATACCTCTTCTCCAACGCATCCCATAGTTTCTTTGATTGAGTGTACTCCGAATACTAATGGAAGATATCCTTCGGAATAGACTGAGTGAGCAAAGCGTAGACTTTCTTCTCAGCGTTGTGTTTTACTTTCTGTGCATCCGACATGCCACTTAGAGTAAGTTTTACACTATCAGCTCCTACTGGCATGTTGTACCCCGACTCTATTGCCTCCCACAAGTTTGTATCTACTCCATTTAAGTAGATTTCGAAACGTTGCTTCCATTGTGGGTAGTCGTCTAATGTGATAAGCTTTGGGGGTTTATTGTGTATTCCCACTTCGTTCTCCAACAATAGTAGATTCTGAATACGAGTATCTCTACTAGCTGTGTATGCCGAAAACTGATCCTCCATTTAACTTAAGTTTACTGTTTTAACAAACTGCTGATGTATGCGAATGAAGGTATGTGATTGGGCTTAATCGGGCGATTGAACAAATGTGTATGGTTCAATCGTGCGACTGAACAAATGCGGATGAGTCAGTCGTCGGAATGAAATAATTCTGTTGAACAGTCCGAATGAAGGTCTCAATCGTACGAATGAAGGTACGAATGAGTCCAATCGTGCAGTTGGAGAATGCGAATGAACTCAGTCGTGCGATTGAGCCAATCGTGCGACTGAACTTGCTGAAGTTTGATAATTCGTAGGTTAAACTTGTTTTGGCCGTAAAAAGTCAAATATTACCAAACCCTAATAGCAGTATGTCGGAACACTAAACTTTATGGTCGGGAAACTTCTAAAACTCCGTTTGACTCAAAAGGATTGCGTTTTGAGTAAAAAAACACAAATTGTGTAACAAAAACAATTGAATCAACACGTAATCAAGAGCCAAGCTCTGATACCACTTGTTGGGATCCAGTATTTGAACGAAACACCAACCGATTAACGTGTTAAACTAAACCAAATAGTGTGGAATCCTATTTGATTGGCGATCCAATCAGTGAGAATGCACGAAGTAACAATATTGTATTGAAACTAGCGTCAAGAATCGATTAGGAATCGATCTACATTGTTCTATGAACTTGGAGTACCAAATTAGAGGCTTTTGGACGGCTAGGGTACGTCTAGAGTCGAAGTGGATTGAATGCTTACGTCTTTCCATGTATTAGGTGGTATTTATAGGTTAGGGTTGCTCGTTCGGGTGACTGAACCATTAGCATTATTCATTCGTGTGATTGAGCCATGCAGTTGATCCATTCGCACGACTGAGTGTTCAGTCATGTGACTGAGTCAGTCGCATGAAGTTGTTCAGGCGTATGGACTATTTAGGCGAATGGACACTCAGTCGCATGGCCATTCGGACGCATGACCACTGTTGGGGTGCATGGTCCAGTCGGACGCATGAGAACTTCACTTCACCAAGTTTGAATGTATTCATGATTATAACATTATGCATATCAATTCAAACAATCACAAACCTATATAATCAAGTCAATATGCGTTAAACAACTCATTAATGAAATATTAAACATTATAAACACACCCAAACATTTGTATTTCCTTAAGTACCCAACTATTACATAAGTGTAAGATAGCATAGACATATTACATTAAGATCAGAATCAAGCTACACATGTATCAACATAGATGAAGTCTAGATGACGAAAACGAGACGAACATGGCAGTTTTGGTGCAAAGAAGAAGATGTAAAGTGAAGAAGAAAAATGAAGAAGAAGAAGATGAAGAATGAAGAATGGCTGGGAAATGGGGGTTTTTATACCCATCCCAAGTTTACAAAATGTCAATTTTAGTCTCTACACTTAACCCCCGAGTTCCCAAAGTTGTTTCGGTTGGAAACGACTTTAAAAGTGTTTGTTATATTAATGTTCAAAATGTATTTAATGATAACTGGCACTTAAAAAAAGGTTTTATTAATGACAATGATTTTATATAAAAATAATATATTTTATGATAATAACGATGAAATTTGTAAAAGTTATAAGCATAGCAAATGTTCATGAAGGAAACACAAGCACAAAGATAGTAAAGCAAGTAGGATATCCACACAAGGAGTTAATAAAGATGGGAAATGAATGATCAAAGAAAAGTTAACGCATAATCACGTTAATTGACGGACCTTGTGGTGACGGATGTCACAACAAACTAAGTAACTTGTGCATGGATTCGTTTGGATTTTCTTTAGTAGGTGAGGGTGATTTGTGGCTGTTTTGATGGTTGAGAGGTTGAAGGTGTGGGTTCAACACTAGCTTGTGTTGCTAGGTTGTCACCTTGAGCAATGAGCTCTAACATTTTGGAGACATAGGCTATCTATCCCAGAGAAGCCAAGAGTTGGCTTCTTCAAAATTTTAAAGATGTCGTGCTTCATCTGTCCCGATTTAAGAATATTATTGGTTTCCCTCAACTATGAGCCGAGTTCACAGTTGAGAATATGTTGAACATATCTAGGAAACATATAGTACTCTAAGGAGTCCAAGTTAACAAGAAAATTTGTATAAACAAATTGAGAGTACCTGAACTTGACCCCCTGAACGATTCCACGCACTATGAAGGGAAGATCTTCAGGAATCTGGTCCCAACCCCATGCTTGTTGGACAAGCTGTGGATGACCACATGTAATAAGTACTTCTACTGGGATAAGACCTTTCCTTTCCTGAAGGTCTTTACATAGAAATCACCCTCATAGCCCATTTGCTGAAAGGATTGGTTGATAGCTTTTTTGGGAAAGGATAACTCACCTTCCTTATCATCCAATTGAAGATGGGTGTTTATAATGGTTGGAGTGATGAAGATTGTCCTCCCCTGCATTGTAGCAGATAGTACCTTCTCCCTATCTAGAATGACCTCTTGACAGGTCTTCCAAAAATTAAGCAAACTATCCTCATAAAAAACAGGATCAATGGTAAGGGAGGTGAAGTAGTTTGATAGAGTCAAGAATCGACAAACCTCTAAGAAATATGGATCTTTCTTAAGTTTAATAGAGCAACCTGATTGTGTTTCCTGTGTAACTACATGGAAAAGTTGGGGTCATTTCTATGGTTGAGGTTAGCCATTTGAGAAAGCTTAGTGATGAAGGAAACGAAGAATAAAGGCAGTTTTAAAGAGAAGTTTAGGAATTTAGGTCTAGGAGAAGATGAAGATGATAAAGAAAGAGGGGGAACCATTGGGTTTATATATGAAATGAATTTAAAACAAAGTTAATAAAAGTGGATAAACTTTGAAATCTAAATGTCGATCCCACCTCTGAAAAAGTAGTTTGCTTTATGCTCAAAGGTAGTTTTCTTGAAAGTCGAAAATCTTCTGAAAGTAAATTGTCTTCGGAAGTTTTAATGAAAAAGCTTCCAAAGCCAAAATGACTTTGGAGGAATTTCCTAAGAGTTTTGAAAATATTGCTCGGAAGAGAATAAGTCTTGGACACTTTATTCAATTAATAATAAAGCTTCCGAGAGATAATTTGCTTCTAAAGAAAGTTGTCTTTGAAAACATTCAAATGTTTAAGGAAAATATTAAACTTCGGAAGATAGTTTAGAAATTTCTTCCGAAGGCAATTTAACATAAGCAGTTGTTTGGTTTAAAGGCATAAGTTTCTTCCAAAGATAAAACTATATCTTCCGAAGGACAAAAAATATCAAGATTTTAAAAACCTAAGGAAAATCTTCTAAAAAGAGTTTCTTCCAAAGAAAATAAGAGCTTATGAAGATGATAAAATAGACAACTTAGGACACACAAATTTTAGAAATAATATGAATTAGTCTTAAGAAAAAGCTACTCAATGTTAATCATCCTAATAGCTTATATGAGATATTTAAATCTTTGCTCATCAAAAGCTTTAGTGAACACATCAGCATATTATTCATTTGTGTTAACCTTGACTAGTTTGATCAAGTCCTTTTCAAAGTTATCTCTAATCAAATGATACCTGATATTGATATGTTTAGTCCTTGAGTGCTACATAGGATTCTCGGTATTAGAGATGGCACTATTGTTGTCTATTTGAATAGGAGTCTCTTTAAAGTTGAACCCATAGTCCAGCATCTGATTCTGAATCCAAAGTACTTGAGCATAGTAGCTTGCAGCAGCAATGTATTTAGCTTCAACAATTGATAAAGAGACACAGGATTGCTTTTTTGCACTGCCAGGATACAATCCTTCCACCAAGAAACTAACATCCCCCTAATGTAGACTTTGTAGTCATATTGCATCCACATAATCACTATATGTATATGCATACAGATTAAGTCCGAATTCTTTGGATACTAAAGACCAAGTGTTGAGGCACCTTTGAGAAATCTTAAAATTCTTTTGACAGTGATAGGGTGTGACGTCTTGGGGTTGGCTTGATTTCTTGCACACACATATGTGACAAACATGATATCAGGCCTGCTAGGAGTAAGGTACATAAGAGACCAAATCATAGCCCTTTAGATATGTTTATCCACATACTCCCCCTCAAAGTCAAGCCTATGGGAGTGATTTCTTACGATGTGAGTCTTAGCAACCTTGCAGTCAGTCATGTTGAACCTCTTATGTATGTCCTGAACATACTTTGACTGACTTATGACGATGCCATCTTTAACTTGCTTCACTTGAATTTCCAGAAAGAAATTGAGTTCCCCCATGGCACTCATTTCTAATCTATCCTTCATCAGCTTCACAAAGTCTTTGAACAGCTTTGGATCAGTTGAACCAAAGATGATGTCATCTACATATACTTGAACTAGCATCAAGTCATTTCTTGTTCCTTTGATGAAGAGAGTTCCATCTATAGTACCTCTTTTGTATCCATGCTTGCAAAGATACTAAGATAGAGTCTCATACCACTTTCTTGGTGCTTGGTGTAGCCCATAAAGTGCCTTATCAAGCTTGTAGACAAAATTTAGATGATCAGCATCTGCAAAGCCAGGTGGTTGTTTGACATACACCTCTTCATCAATCACTTCATAGAGAAAAGCACATTTGACATCAAGTTGAAAGACCTTGAAGTTCTTGGATGCAAAAATACCAAGAATATCCTAACAGCTTCTAATCTTGCTACATGAGCAAAGACATCTGTGTAGTCAATTGCTTCTTCATGAGTATACCCTGGAACAATTAGTCTAGCTTTTTTTTATGACAAGTCCTCTATCATCTTCATATTCTTAAAAAACCATTTAGTTCCTATAGTAGTCTTCCATGAGGAAGAGGACATAGGTTCCAAACCTTCTACCTTTTGAATTGAAGCAGCTCCTCTTGCATAGCTTCAACCCAACTTCCATCCTACAAAGTCTCATCAATTTTCTTAGGCTCTATCTGAGATAAGAAACAAGATTGAAGACAAAATTTTGCATCATGGGTTTGTCCTCTTGTTCTTACCCCTGAGTCAACATCTCCAATGATGTTTAAGGTGGGATGAGAGTTATGGATCCTTAGCTGAGGGATCACAGCAAGTTGCTAAGAGAGATCTAAATTAGTAAATATTAAATATGGCATTGATGTTTCTCTCACCTTATCAGCACACTTATCAAGTGAGACTTGATCCAATGAGTTTGTGACATCATTGATGTTGTCTTCAATGGAGTGGTTGTCAACATCAAAAAATTCTTGATCACTATCACCACCACCATGGTCTTCTACATTTGAAACTTATTTATCCGGTTGTTGAGCCTCTGAGCCAGAATTTGAAAGCAACTTAGATGTATCAACTGAATGGTTATTGTAGTGTTGATAGAAACTTCATTTACAGAATTAGTTACAACTGGAGCTGAAGTTGTATAGCTTGAAGGTCTTGTTAGCCCAAATCTTGGATCAGGATCACCTGTTGGTCGAAAAATTTTAGACCCTAAAACTTTCTCACAAGATTTGTTAAAACAGTTGGTAACTATATCAAGATCAAATAGCCAATCAGGACCAGAACCAGTTACACTGGGTGTGTGTTCATTGAAAGTCACATTGGCTGACTCTTTAACAATCTTGGTTCTGAGATGGTATACTATATAAGTCTTAGCTTAGGAAGAGTACCCAATGAAACATCCATTATCTTATTTCTCAGCAATTTGGAAATTTGATCTTTGGTATTCAAGATAGTGCAAGGACATCCAAAGACCTGAGAAAACCAATAAAAGGTTTCCTCTTATGCCAAAGTTCATAAGGAGTCTTACCATGTGTCTTAACCACTAAAACTCTATTTTGCACATACCACGTAGTGTTGACTACCTCTGCCCAGAAGGTGATAGGCAGTTTAGAGTCAGACAACATAATTCTTGCAGCTTCAATAAGTGTCATGTTTCTCCTCTTAACAACACCATTTTGCTTAGGAGTCCTGGGAGAACTATATTATCTTGTAATACCCTTTTCATCACAAAATGTATCAAGGATTTGGTTCTTGAATTCAGTTCCTTGATCACATCTTATGGTTCTGACCTTGTGATCAGATTGATTCTCAATCTTTTAGATGAAATTCTTTAGAATCTCAAGAGTCTCATCCTTAGTTCTAATGAAGAAGACCTAAGTGAATCTTGTGAAGTCATTTGTGACAACTAAACAGTAAGAGGTCCTTCCTAGACTCATTACACTAGTGGGGCCAAAGAGATCCATATGTAACAAGTGTAAGTGAGTAGTGATGGAGTTTCTTTCCTTTGGCTTGTGAGATACCTTGTATTGCTTCCCTTTCAGGAATGCAACACAATGATCATCACTTGTACAATCTTTCTTTGGCATTCCAGTTACCAAATCATTCTTAAGTAGTTAATTCATGTTCTTAAAGTTTACATGACATATTATTTTATGCTAGAGAAAAGACTTATCACTATTTTCCTTAGACAGAAAGTATGAAACTTCTCCTAAGGGAGATGTTTCTAGCAAATCCATCTTGCACATATTCCCTTTCCTAGGGACTCTAAGCAGAATATGCTCATGAGGAATGACCACCCCGCGCTTGAGAAAAATGCACTCATGCTTAGTGAAGAGCATGTTATGACTCTAATCACAAAATTGAGATACACTCAAAAGATTGTATACAAGCTCCTTTACAAAGTTTACGTTCTCAATGCTGAGCTTAACATTTGTGACCTTACCCATTCTAGATATGTAACCACCCTCATCTCCTCCAAAAGCAACTAGCCCTCCATTAATTCTTTCAAAGTTTTGGAGTAGTGAGCTATTTCTTGTCATGTGCCTAGAACAACCACTATCAAGGATCCAGACATTCTTATTTGTCTTGAGTTGTTCATGCACAAAAGAGATGGTTAGTTACATTTGGAAACCCAAGCCTTGCTTGTCTTGGGTTTATCAAAAGAAGTTGAAGGTAATGAAATAGTAGTTGATCCTATAGTCATATTTTGAGGATCATTTGATGTTGTTGATGGAGAACTTTCAGTCACTTGGTCTTTCTTGAACTTCCACGCCACCTTTAGTAGTCTAGACTTGACCATCAATACTTCAGAAGTTTGATAGACTTTGGAAGATTTGATGACTGGTCCTTCATAAGATCTTGCTATCACTGCACCAGGCTTTAGTGCTTCGGAAGTATTATCTTCTTTGGAGACCAAGTTTTCTTCCAAAGACAATTTTCCACTTGCCTTCATCTTCATTTTGGAGCTTCCAAAGGAAACACATTTTACTTTCGAAGCTATTTTGTTCTTAGAACTCTTAGAAGTCTCTTCTTTGGTTACATAGAGAGTGCTTCTTGGATTGTAGAAACAATCCTAAACAAGATGAGAAGAACTCTCATACATAACACAATTCATTTTCTTCTTCCTAAGAGCCTTCTTTTGAGAACAAGGCTGAACTTGATCTCTTTCCTTCTCTATCTTCACCTTTGCAGATGTTGAGACAGTTCTTTTAGGGTGAGAACTGCACTTGGAGCTGGATGGTTTAGGTTGTGTAGTAGTGGTACACAACTGATCAACCTTCTTCTTGATGTTAGGATGATTTGAACATGAACTAGAACTCTTGGTACTAGAGTTCAAGTTGATGTCTTCAGTCTTAACCACTTCAAACCCTGCAGAGATAAAGAATTGTTTCTGCTTAGATTCAAAAGTGCCCTTAATCTCCTGAGCCTTCTTTGCTTTTCTCTTGCTCTTTCTGATCAAGTTCTTTCTCATAGACTTGGTCATCATAGGCTTCTTACTCTCCTTAGAAGGGTAGTGACCCATCTTAGAATCCTCTTCTTCATTCTTCTCAGAGGCATTCTCCATTATCACTCCTTCATCCTCTTTAGTCAAGGGATCTATGAGAGGAAGCTCATCTTTACAAGTTTCACACCTAGGAGATCTTACAGACAAGATTATGTGTGGAGGAGCTATCTCACTAGATCTTAGTCCCTGTTTATTCTGAAAACTAACGTTTGCATGCAAGGATAAGATATAATTGCAGCACGGTGAAGGGTGTTCAATTACAACATAACAACACAAAGAGGAGATTCACTAGACTAATCAAATAGTAAGACTGGATTAACCACAAGAGATTATGCAAAGAACACAACTAAATAAGGGACAGAATAGGATAGCAAAATACACAAGGAGATGGTTTTCAAGATTGCAGTATATTGCCTTCTCAGGTTCTCTTACAAGTGTTACAAAGCATAAAGCAAAGTTACAAGTACTTGAGATACATATACTACATCCTACAGCCGCCATACTTTGAAGGCTAGCTGGATACAGTTGACTAGACACAACACAAAATCAATTGTAGAGTCAAAAGGCAGATTGCCTTTTGACTTGTCACTATGACATGCCATAGCTCACATCCTAATATATTACAAAAAGGATAAAGTACATGAAGTAGAAAGTTACAGACTCAAGACCTCAATGTACAGTTACTAAAAGCATGGACCTTTTCACCAACTTTTGCAAGTTGGTGACTTTACAGAGTTGCAGCGGAAAGAGGTCATCAGATAAATCATGTTCACTAAAATTCTTTGGAAGAAATCTGTCTTCAAGACTTGACTTTCGGAAGACTTTGTCTCTAAAGCTTCGGAAGTCTTTGTCACTGAAGTTTTGGAGGACTTCATCTTTGGCTTCGGAAGATATTGGTCTTGGTTTCGGAAGATTTCACACTTAGAATATTTTTGTTGCTTGTGTGAAACTTCTGAAGCATTCTTCTTCAATGTACTTGTGCAGCATGCAGGAGACTTGAAGTGTTTGAGTTGCATCAGTCTTAACATGTATTCCTTACAAACTCACCCTAGGCTGATGCTACCAAAACTCTTTGAAGACTTTGATATCAACAGTCCTCATTATGATAATGACCATCCTTTTCTTCATGAGATGATCAAGATTACTCAGACTCTCAAAATGTTTTCTCTTGTCAAAGAGATCATGCGAAGGCAGATTGAACATGTCTTGCCATGTTTAGGCATCCTCAATGCCTTGATCTCTAATGACATGCCACCTTTCCGGATTTGTGGTGTATGTCCAGGACAAGATGGGTCTTCCTACTCCTAGAGGAGCTGCTTGATTAGGAGTTGATGCAGCATCGTCTGGCTGCACATCCTCAAGATGTTCTAACTCTTTCTGAGATTCAGAAAAGGATATATCTTTCTACTTCTTTGGCTTTGGCTTTGAAGCCATCCTTTTCTTTGTCTTTGTTTCTTTTAACTGAGAATACTAGCCTGTAGCACCTGATTGATTTTCTTTGTCTTTCTTAGTTGGGTCTTCCACTCTCACAGGTTCTGAATGAGAGGGAGTCTGACCCTGTAGTGGATCAGAAGATGAAGTTTGCTAAGATTCAGTTGGAGGTCCAGGTTGTGTTGTCTATGGTTGTTCAACCTTAACCTCCACTTCAGGTGGAGCTTGACTTAGAGGGGAGTGTAAGTCAATCAACTCTCCGCTCTTGATCTTCTGCTTGATTACCTTGATATGCTCATCCATGGTGGATAGAGACATAGGGCCAAGTCTCCTTTTGAAGAATCCATACAACTTCAAGAAGCTCATCATCCTCGATACTCCATTCATCCTGGTGCCATAAAGATGTATCAAGACATGAAGAAAAATTATTGGTGGTTGGGTATGAAACGTGACGTGGCGGAGTATGTGAGTAAGTGCCTTACTTGCTTGCAAGTGAAGGCGGAACATCAGAAGCCGTATGGGAAGATCCAACCTTTGGATATACTGGAATAGAAGTGGGAGCACATCACCATGGACTTCATAACGAAGTTGCCACGTACTCTGAAAGGATACGATGCCATATGGGTGATAGTTGACCGTCTGATGAAGAGTGCTCACTTCCTACCGATCCGTGAGACATATTCATCCGAGAGGTTGGCTGACCTGTTCATCAAGGAGATTGTAACTCGTCATGGTGTACCAGTGTCCATTGTGTCTGATCGTGACACCCGGTTTACGTCTAATTCTGGAAGAAATTCCATGACGCCATGGGGACGAGGTTACATATTAGCACGGCTTATCATCCTCAAACTGATGGTCAGTCAGAAAGGACCATTCAGACGTTGGAGGACATGCTTCGGGCATGTGTAATCCATTTTGGTGGAAGTTGGGACGACCATTTACCGTTAGCTGAATTCTCGTACAACAATAGCTATCATGCCAGTATTGACATGCCACCATATTCATCCTTCCGATCCGTGAGACATATTCATCTGAGAGGTTGGCTGACCTGTTCATCAAGGAGATTGTAACTCGTCATGGTGTACCGGTGTCCATTGTGTCTGATCGTGACACCCGGTTTACATCTAAATTCTGGAAGAAATTCCATGACGCCATGGGGACGAGGTTACATATTAGCACGGCTTATCATCCTCAAACTGATGGTCAGTCAGAAAGGACCATTCAGACGTTGGAGGACATGCTTCGGGCATGTGTAATCCATTTTGGTGGAAGTTGGGACGACCACTTACCGTTAGCTGAATTCTCGTACAACAATAGCTATCATGCCAATATTGACATGCCACCATACGAGATGTTATACGGTAGGAGATGCAGAACACCCGTTTGTTGGGTGACGTTGGTTAGAAAGAGTTGGGAAGCGTCGCGGTAATTGAGGCTACGACAGAGAAGATTGAAAAGATTAAAGCCTTCATGAAGGCAGCTAAAGATAGACAGAAGTCGTATGCCGATAAACGACGTAGACCAGTTGAGTTCCAGGTGGGTGACCGGGTCATGTTGAAGGTCTCACCTAGGAAGGGTATTATCCGATTTAGAAAGCGGGGCAAGTTGAGCCCAAGATATATAGGCCCTTTCCGAATCATTGCTCGAGTAGGAGAGGTGGCCTATAGGCTAGAATTTCCGGATGAGTTAAGTGGGATTCACCTGACATTCCATGTGTCTCATCTAAGAAAGTGTATAGCTGATGAAGACATGATGGTTCCACTAGAGGATATCGAAATAGATGAAAGGCTCAATTATGTGGAGCAACCAGTGACAATCGTCGACCGTAAAGAAAAGAGGCTGCAATATAAAGTGGTTCCTCTTGTGCGTGTACAGTGGAAGCACAGGAAAGGTTCCGAGTCTACATGGGAGACTGAGGAGGAAATTAGGCAGCACTATCCTCGTCTGTTTAAGGAATAACAAGTTTCGGGGATGAAACCTATATAAGGGGGTGGACTTGTAACACCCGGTTATCTTAAAAGGCAAGATATAAAAAAAAGTAATAATGTCCAAGTGGAGGGACCAAAAGTGTCCAAAGGATAAATATCTTTGAAAGTTGGTGTAAAAGGTGGGCATGGCCGCCTACCCTCTTTTCACATCACCATCTTCTTCGTTTTTTTAGAGAGAGAGAGAGCAGAGAACTCTCGGTTTTCAGAACAAGAAGAAGAAGTGGGCGAATTCAAGGTAAGAATTCGTGGTTTTTATGTGTTTATGATGGGTTTTATCCCAGTTATGTGCTCTTGTGCTTATGTGCTTGTGTTGTGTTCGGGTGTGTGCGTATGGTGTTGATTTTAGGTGTTTTGGAACTCTTTGCAAGCGGGTTGAAAGGAAGAAACACCCAAGTTGCATCAGGTGAGTTCTAGACCTCGGTTTTACTTGTTTTAAATTAATCTTTGGGGCTGAAAATGTATTAAAATGGTTTTATAAAGTTCATGTATGTTTACCCCTGTGCATTGTGCATGAATGAATGTGATTCTTGTATGCTTATAGGTTATTCATGTTAGAATAGCCACACTAAGCTTAGAACAGACAGATTCGATGATTTGGGTTGAAAACATACTGGAAACATATAGTACAAAAGGTCCATGCGCCTAAATAAGGTTCATGCGCCTGAAAATGCCATAGTAAGAACTAAGTGTGATCCATGCGCCAAACAGTATTCCATGCGCCTAAGATTACCTTAGAAATGATAAAGTACAGCCCATGCGCCTGAACAGTTGTCCATGCGCCTAGAAAATAATAGTCGGACGACTAAGTGTAGGGTCATGCGCCCTAATAGTGCCCATGCGCCCAAGTGGCCCATGCGCCTAAGTATTCATACGCACCAATAGTGCCCATGCGCCTGAATGAGTTCATGTGCCTAAAGTGAATATGTTTAAGTGTTAGGCTGATGCGCCTAAATAGTGATGAAACGCCCAAATAGGGCTCATGCGCCCAAATAGTTCCCATGCGCCTAAGACTTAGAAATTTTTACAGAATTTTCTGGGAGTCTGTGCTTTAGGGATTTGATCGAGGTTGACTAAGGGCTTAGTAATGATGTTGTTTCATGCATGATATGATTGATTATGATTGTTCCTTATTATGGTTATTGCTATTATAATTATTACCCATAGTATGTGACTTTAGGTGGTATGTTATTATTGTAACGTAAAGTATTTCGTAATAATAAAGTCAAAGAGCAATAAAGAAAGAAAAGGAACATTAATAAAATGTTAACAAGTCTTGTAAGCTTACAGGAGGGACACGACCGTGTTGTCGTTAGCTCAACTGTGCTGTGGGTTAGCTACCCTTTTATGCACATAGGGCCAATCAATTGAGATTGGCAGGACCTTTGTAGCGTGTCCTGGGTGATTGGGTCGGCCTTGTACATAGTACACAGACCCTTTCGGGGGATACAGTTACCCTTTCAGGGGATACAGTTACCCTTTCGGGGGATACAGTTACCCTTTCAGGGGATACAGTTACCCTTTCGGGGGATATAGTTGACCCTTTTAAGGGATACAGTTGACCCTTTCGAGGGATATAGATGGCCCATCACCCGTTTTCCATCGCGCATATAGTTGGGGTACTGCTCACGGGTCCATACAGAAAGTGAAACATAAAGTTAAAAGTTTACAGACAAGGCACACAGTACAGAGAACGAACAATATTTGTTCATATAGGTGATGCATGCTCGCATATATAGTACAGAGTTGTATTTTACAGAAAAGAGTATTTTCTTATACAACATATAGAAAGTATTTTATTACTTTTAAAACTAGAGCTCACTCAGCAACGCTGACTTTTATACCTTTTCAGTTGGTAGGTAATCATTGCTGTGGATGGCACGAGAGTGAAGCTACTCGGCAAGGGAAAGACTGACATCCATTTGTATTCTATGTTGTTGTTGTTTGTAATGCATATAAACAATTCTTTTGTAATCGGTTAAACGATGATGTATTGCTCAACAACAGGGGTTTAAATTGAATGAATGGCTTTTGATAAACATATTCTGCTGCATAAGCTCGTTTATTTGTAATGATTAATGTTTTAATTGCTATGAATGACCAACTGTGAGGTTTCCGGGATCGGGGCCTTACAAGTTGGTATCAGAGCCAAAGTTTAAGAGAATTGGGTTAAATAAACTTTTAAAACCTAAACTTAAACTGAAAATGGGACAAATGGAGGGATGCCAGCCCGAGTAGCTACGTGCCATCAGGTATGTATTTTCTTAAAGTTAACTGGTATTACTTGCGCATGCTATTTGATTATGTGCTTGTAGTAGATTTAGATACTGATTAAGTCAGGATAGGAAATGCTTGGGGTATGAAGAGTAAAGTAAGTGGCTAATCACAACTCGCCACTGTATTTAGGGACTTACTATATTTGACATAAACTGAGTATTACCTTGAATGACCGTGTTAGTTTTTGAATCTTATAATGTGTTTATAGAGGATGGCTGGAGGTAGATCTTCAAATGCCTCTCGTGGTGGAGGTCATGGTGCTACTCCACGACCTAAGAGAGGGAGACCCAGAGTAGAGAAAGTGGTTCATGAAGAACCAGAGACCCCTCATCTGGAGGGTGGCGACGAGAGCGCCAATCTGAGAGCCTCAGTAAAAGAGGCTGTGGTGGAAGAGGATCACCAGGTCATGCAGACGATTCTACCATCTGTAGTGACCGAAGTGATCAAGCCAGTTAGAGAAGGAGAGAGAAAGGAAAGGGGTGAACCTACAATCTTCAATTATTTGATTCAAGTTTGATTATCCTTGATTTACAGCTTAAATCTTACATTCTAAGCCATAGAAACACAACCATAACAACATCAAACACATACATAGCCCAAAATCAAATCCCACCCGTAACATACACATACATACATACATACCTGTATAAACAACTTTATAAAATATTCATACATGCATTTCCAGCCCCAAAATAGTTAAATACATGTAAAAAAGGGGTTCTAGAACTCACCTTTGCAGCTCTTTGGGTAAGAATTCTTCAAACCCATTTGCAAATTGAGCTCAAACACCTAAAACCCACCGAACACACACACACACACCAACAACATAAAACACGTATGAGCATATAACCAAGGCCTAAACCGGTCAAGAACACCTTAGAACCAAGAATTCTTACCTGGATTTGATTCTTCTTCTTGTTCTTCTACAAACCGAAAGCTTTGTACTTTCTCTCTCAAAAATTCCAAAAGTAAACGGTGTAGGCAGCCAACATGGGCAGCCATCACCTTTTACACCCACTTTTTAAAGATCTTGTCCTTTTTGACACAATTGGTCCCTCTACTTGAGCTTTATTTCTTTTCTTCTTTTCTTTACTTCTTTCTTTCTTCTTTGTCTTTTATAAATAAACGGGTGTTACAAATCCACCCCCCTTATATAGGTTTCGTCCCTGAAACCTGTTACTCCTCGAACAAACATGGGTAATGCTGTCTCATCTCTTTTTCAGTCTCTCACGTAGACTCAGATCCCTTTCTGTGCTTCCACTGTACATGAACCAAAGGAACCACTTTATTCTTTAACCTCTTCTCTTTAAGATCAATGATCGCCACTGGTTGCTCCACATAATTGAGTCGTTCGTCTAACTCGATATCTTCCAATGGTACACCCATATCTTCATCTGCCAAACATTTCCTTAGATGAGATACGTGGAATGTCGGATGAATTCCACTTAACTCATCTGGTCACTCCAATCTATAGGCCACCTCTCCTACTCTAGCAATTATTCGGAAAGGCCCTATGTATATCGGGCTCAACTTGCCCCGCTTTCTGAACCAAATGATACCCTTCCAAGGTGAGACTATCAACATAACCCTGTCACCTACCTGGAACTCATCGGTCTACGTCATTTATCAGCATACGACTTCTGTCTATCTTTTGTTACCTTCATGAAGAGTTTGATCCTATCTAGTTTCTCAGTCGTAGCCTCGACCACTTCGACGCTCCCTAATCTTTATGGCCGATATCACCCCACACACGGGTGTCTGCATCTCCTACCGTATAGCTCTCATAAGGAGGCATACCGATACTATCATGATACTGTTGTTATATAGACCTCCTAATGGCATGGTCATTCCCAACTTCCCCAAAATCGATGACACATGCTCAAAGCATATCCTCAGCATCTGAAGGTCCTTTCTGACTGACCATCTGTCTTGGGTGATAAGCCGTGCTAATGTGTACCTCGCCCATAGCATCATGGAATTTCTTTCCAATTTTGGAGTGTAAACCGGTGTCGTGATCAGACACAATAGATCCGGTACACCATGACGAGTTTCAATTCTTTGATGAATAGATCCGCCAACCTCTCAGATGAATATGTCCTTCGGATCGCTAGGAAGTGAGCACTCTTCGTTGTTAGGATCAGTGATCTACGTTTGATTGATTAGAGAGTATAGCAGCGGAATTCTAACAATGAATTAGCAATTCACAAGAACGAAACGATATTCAATGAAGAACAAAACGGTTATAGAAGAGAGAATTCTGCAAATATATTTCATTCAATATTCGCTTTCGTGGTAACGAATGTCACAATTACAATTAGGTCGACACCTCTTATAGAGATGTGACGTCTGCTGATGTCACTTGATAGTGACATCTAACAGAATTATTCCAACTGAAACACAACTACTGAAGATGTCAAAACAGCTGACATCTTCTTACAAAAATACTAAGTGTTATCAGTTATTATAACTACTGAAAAACATAAAACTACTGAAACTACAACGACTGAAGAACAAGCTCTTCAGTCGTTTTACAAAACTACTGAAAGTAAAAACATAAAACTACTGATATCACAACTACTGAAGAAGTACTCTTCAGCTGTTGTGACAAACTACTGAAACTTCAGTACTTGATCTTCAGACTTGAACTTCAGACGTTTCATCAGCTGATGACTTCAGTAGATATCATCAGCTGATGTCTTCAGTCTTTGTCTTCAGACTTTGTACACCAGTTGTTGATCTTCAGCACTTGTAAACTCTTCAGCTGTTGTACTTCAGTACTTTGGTCTTCAGCTTCAGCACTTGTGTTCTTCAGCTGTTGAACTTCAGCACTTTAGTCTTCAGCTGTTGAAGTCTTCAGCACTTGATCTTCAGCTGTTGGAGTTTTCAGCACTTGTCGAACTGCTGATGTCCTTCAGCAGTTGTTGTGATATCATGTGGGACTTAGAGGTTTTCTGATCTTGGCTCATTGGTTCTTTTGGTCCAACAAACTCCCCCTGAACCAATGCAGCCAAAACCTCTAATTTATTTATTTTCCCACTTATTGTTGGCAAAAAGGTTGGTCTTTTTCCTTCTTGATCAGTAGAGAAGATGACCCATATAAGCTCCGGCCTGGGAAGAAATCTCAGATATTTGTTTGGCAAGATATGAATGGGAACTCTGTTTTGGGGAACTGGACACAGAGTTGTTATCCCATTCATGAGATCTACTTCCCGTGTATAAGCCTGTAGGATTCTCTGGTGTATGCTCTGAGAAACATGATTTGTTCTTCCATGGTCAGGTTCTCGGCTTCACCATCAAACAATCCTTCTCGCCCATACAGCTCTGAGATGTACTTGGCCTGTTTACCATTTTTGAGCTCAACTGTTGTAATCTGTCTGTATGCAAACTCATCAGGATGAGTCCCTTCAAGTAACAGACTGAGCTCATTTTGTTTGAAGTTCTCAAGCCTCTTGTAGACTAACCCCTTTTTAATAATTCTGTTCTCTAACATCTTTTGGGGTGGTTGTTTAGTCTCATAGGCCTTCTTGAAGTCTTCGACAATCTCCCAGGGTGATACTACAAGGGCCACTGTGATCTCTTCATCTACGATCCTTTTGACTTGGCCCTTGTATCTCGAAGGAATGTCTTTCTTTACAATCCTGTGAGCCACCCTAGGATCAGGCCATACTCTCACCTTTTCCTTCTGATATTGAAATGTGTTGGCAAGAGTGTACAACCTCAGAGCTTCTTTCTTCATACTAATAATTGATGACGAAGCAGCATAAGTTTTGTCAATGCTTTTCAGCATTTCATCATCATGAAGCTTTTGCTGCTGCTCTTCTTCAATCTTTACTCTCACAGCATCCATCTGTGAGGTGGGAGTGATGGGCATGGTTTGGCTTTCGCCAATGTTAGAACTGCAGACAGAGGCAGCCTATCTTCTTCCACATCATCCTCTTCTTCTCTTCTTCTCTCTAGCCTCAACACCCTTCTCTCCTTCTAGGTGCATCATCTGCTGTTGGTTTAGATGGTAAGGGAGTTGGTTTTGTGATTGAGGATGTTTGGATTTGGGCTTTGAGATTGGTTTGGAGATTTGAGGGGTAGGCTGTTTTTGAGTGGGTGGAAGGGAAGGTTGTTCCAGCATTTTGGTTGTGAGTTTGGCCTTTGTAAGTCTTGCCATTTCAAACCTTTTTCCAGCCCCAGCCTCATCAGGGCTTCAATGATAATCCCCTTATGGAATTGCTCAGACAGACAGATTCTGGTGGCTATAGCCAGAATCTGTCTCTGGTCCATGAACGAATCTCCATCAAAGATCTTCCTAAGTATTTGGCAATGAAACGAATCATGATCTCCAATCTCTCTTTCCAGTACATCATACCCAGCCCATCTGGTTTGAATCTCCTCCACTTCCAACTTCCTGATCTCACTATCTAATGGCTGTATCAAAACCTTGCTTGAAGAGTTGCTCAATGATTTTATCCATGGATCGGCTGTGTGTGTCATCTGCATCTTTTACCAGCTCTTCCAAGGATTTTTCTTCAGCAGCACTTTTCTTTCTTTTGTAGTGATCAGTTGTTGTTGTTTCTCTTTTCCAACTCCTGGGTTTCTCTTGTGCCTTCTCATCCTCTGTTCTTTTCCTCTTCTTTTCTTTCACTGCAGTACTCTCCCCCTTTTGGATGCATTGGGGAGGGGTTGTACCGCAGAAAGTTTCTTTTGCACAGCACATCAATAAGTGGTTGTAGAGTTGAGGAAATCCTCTCATCAATGGCTTTAGTAACAATTTCATTGATGATGGGAGTGATGAGAGGGAGGGATTGTTGGAATACAGCAACCATCTGCTCTGGGGGGTTCTGTCCCGGAGAGATAGTGCCAAAAGCAGAAGCTGGAGGCTCAGTGAAGTAAGAGGGAAAAGTGTTTGGGGAACCTTCAACTGAAGGTGCCATCTGTGGGTTGGTGGAGGCAGATGGTCTTTGTTCCTTAGAAGTTTTGGCAAGCAGCTCTTTGAGTCTGCTCACCTCCTCCTCCAGGATGGTGTTTTGGGCGATTACATCGTAAAAGAAGCCCAGGTCATCATCAGTAGATACTGAATCACCTGACCTCCTGATAGGATCAGGATGAACATGCACTGAGTGTAGCTCAGTTGTAGCATGTGCCCCTTTGTCTTGGAACTGGGGACTTCCTGCCTCAGGACTGTGTCCGTCATCAGCAGTTGCCTCTGGTAAGGTCTTAGTAATGGTACCAACTACAACCTGATCATATGCTGACGCAGGAGAAGTGGCAGCCTCACCAGAAGTTCCAATCTCCATTGCTACACTAGGAGAAGGAACATTGTAACCCCTATGCTGTGGGTTCTCAGCTGCACTTTGGTCCTCCCCTCAATGGTAGAAGTGTTCCCAGTAGTAATTGGTATCTGGGGAGGGGGTGAGGAGTGCAACTGAGTCAGCACTTGTGCAACAAGCAATGTAGGACTTTGGGGGGCGGTTGCATGGGGTGATGGGGTAGAAGCAGTGTGCACCTGGGGAGGAAGGTGCTCTTCAATGGCAATCTCCTCAAGTGAGGAAGATCCCAGATGTGTGGGTACCCCTTGTGTGGTTGCTGCAGGCTCCTTTTGAGAGGAATCCTGAGCGGCTATGGCTGGAAGAGTCCTTATATCCACTAGGGGGTTATAACCAGTGGATATAGCCTGCGTTTGTGTTGCAGGGGCATCCTCAGGGGACTCATTTCCCTGAGTAGCCTTTTTGGTTTTCTTTTTAGTGGGTTTGGTGGGGACTTTTGATTTGAGGTGGTGGCTGTGGGTTCCAGCTGCGTGGGTTTGCGCAGCTTGGCAGCCATTTTGAGTGATTGGTCAGAGTTGTGCCGGAGTATACTTCAGGCAAAACAGCCATAGCAGGGACTCCCAGGCCAACAAGTCCCTCAGCTTGAAGCTGGTTTGTAATTATGGCCATTATGAACCGCGGATATAATATCCAACGGTTAGCAGTTTGTTTTTGGCCATATCCTTGAGCTCTGAAAATAGTATTTCTGAAAAATTTAAAGGCTGTTGCTCAAGAATGGAGTACATTACCTGCTGCCACTTTGTAGACATTTGATCCCAAGACGAAGTCTTAGGAGCCAAACAGACATTTACCATGTGAAAGATTAGACGTTCAGCATCATGGAAATGTTTCTTCAGTATGGTGGAGGCACTAAGGTTTCCCTGATATCCATGGTGGGCAAAGGATAAATCAGTTGTGCCCTTTGGATATCCAGCAGGAGAAGTGGCATCATCCAGGTGTAGAGTTTGACGAAGTATATCGGGAGTGATGACCACTTCGTGGTTGTTGACGACCGACCGGAGAGACGCTGTGTTGTTCTCCCCAGTGGTGAGGGTGACGTTCATCCAAAACTGGTTAAGGGATTCGGCATGAAGGATTGGATTGAGAAGAAAGGCCGTTTTGTAGGGTGACTGGACCATAAGATCAATAGCATTATCGAACTTAGCCCAGAATGGCGATTTGGTGAGGTAAGCTACACAGTTGTGTCGCGGTTTGAGTTGCATGGACGCCATTTAGGAGAGAGAAGTTTTGGAGAGATGAACGTTAGGTTTGAAGAAGATGAAGCTCTGAAGGATTAGGTCAGGGATATTTATAGGGTACGGGTTAGAAAACGACTGAAGGATTTGGTGTTAGTCATCAGTAGTTTTAAACGACTGTTGACATGGTATTACCCTTTCAGACGTTGAAACAGCTGAAGTCGTGGTTTTAGGCATCAGTAGTTAGAAAACTACTGAAAGCATGGTTTTGACTTCAGATGATGAAACAACTGAGGACTTGGTGTTTGTCATCAGTAGTTGTGAAAACTACTGAAGACAGTGGTTTTGTCATCAGTTGTTGTAAACAGCTGAAGACTTGGTGTTAGTCATCAGTAGTTATAAAACTACTGAAGACATGGTTTTGCTTCAGTTGTTTAGAATGAAACAGCAGTTGTAGAAACAACTGAAGAGAAAGTTCTCTTCAGTAGTTTTCGTCAATTCATAGCCTTTCAGCTGTTTCATACTGTCCTCAACACTTACTCATCAGACTTTGCATCTGCTTTTCAGGTGTTTCATAGGACGTCAGTACTTATCTGTTTGTACTGATTTCAGTAGTTGTAACTACATCAGTAGTTGTAACAGATAAAGTACTTCAGTACTTGTGAGGCATTTAGCCGTCAGTAGTTATAAAAACTACTGAAGGTGAAAGGACTCATCAGTACTTATATGTGACATGGTTACCAATGATCACCAGTAATTATTACTGAAATCATCAGTAGTTGTCACTTATTCTAGCTGCAGCATACCAAGCCTTAACACAAGGTTTTGGAAAGTAGAACTATCCAAAGGCTTAGTAAAAATATCTGCAAGCTCATCAGCACTAGGCACAAACTTAGGATCAATCAGACCTTTTTCAAAACAATCCCGAATAAAGTGATGTCTGATCTCTATATGTTTGGTCCTAGAGTGCTGGACTGGATTTTTGACAATACACAGAGCTGAAGCACTATCCATTAATAATGGAGTCTTAGTCTCTGTAATGCCATAATCCAGAAGTTGGTTCTGAAGCCAGAGTACCTGAGAAGTACAACTTGCAGCAGCAATGTACTCGGCCTCAGCAGTTGATGTAGCAACAGATGTTTGTTTCTTACTCTGCCAAGAAATCAAACAGTTGCCTAGGAATTGACAACCACCAGAAGTTGACTTTCTAGTTAACTTGCACCCTGCATAGTCACTATCTGAAAAAGCAACTAATTTGCAAGAGTGTCCAGTGGAATACCATAAACCCAGAGATTGTGTACCTTGCAAATATCTAAAGATTCTCTTGACTGCAATCAAATGAGACTCTTTAGGAGCAGCCTGAAATCTAGCACAAACACATGTAGCAAACATAATATCTGGTCTAGAAGCTGTTAAATACATCAAGGACCCAATCATACATCTGTAAAGTGTTTCATCAACAGCTTTACCTTTCTGATCAGCATCCAGTTGTGTGGTGTTGCACATGGGAGTAGAACAGGGCTTACAGTTTTGTAAATCAAACTTATTCAAAAGATCTTTTGTATATTTTGACTGATGAATAAAGGTTCCATCAGCCTTTTGTTTAATTTGCAAGCCTAGAAAGAACTGTAATTCTCCCATTGCACTCATTTCAAACCTCTTTTTCATTAATGTTGTAAAATCATCACACAACTGGGGATCAGAGGATGCAAAAATGATATCATCAACATAAATCTGAACAAGTAGCTTATGCTGATCCACCTTCTTAATAAACAAAGTTTTATCAATGGAGCCTCTAGTGAAATTATTCTTAAGAAGAAAAGTAGAAAGTGTCTCATACCAGGCTCTAGGAGCTTGTTTCAACCCATAAAGAGCCTTATCAAGTTTATACACCCATTCAGGATGTTTATTATCCTCAAAACCTGGGGTTGACACACATAAACTTCTTCCTTTATTTTACCATATAAAAATGCACTTTTGACATCCATTTGAAAAACTTTAAGATTGTGGAATGCAGCATAGGCTAAAAACAATCTGATTGCCTCTAGTCTGGCTACAGGGGCAAAGGTTTCATCATAGTCAATACCTTCTTCTTGTGAAAACCCGTACAACCAGTCTAGCCTTGTTCTTAACAATAAGCCCATTTTCATCAGTTTTATTCCTAAACACCCATTTAGTGCCTATTGCACACTTACCTGGGGGAAGAGGAACCAGTTCCCACACTTGCTGTTTCTTGAACTGAAGTAGCTCAAGCTGCATAGCTTCAACCCATCCATTGTCTCTCAAAGCAACATGGTAGTTCTTTGGCTCTAGCTGACTGATGAAGAGAGCATAGAAGCAGAAGTTAGACAATTGACTTCTTGTTGAAACACCAGCATTGATATCACCAATAATCTGAGACATGGGGTGATTCTTCAGTTCTTGATAAACAATGAGATATGTGCAAGTGTTTGTAGAACCTTCAGCAGCAGCAGATGTTGATGCAGACTCTTGAAACCAAGAATTAGATGGTAACTCAAAAGATGTAGAGGAAAAAGAGATCTCATCAGTAGATGGAACTGCTGAAGCTACAGGAACATCAAATTTAGCAGACACGGGCAGTTGGTCACTAAACCTAAAGAGGTGAGTATTGATATTATCATCATCATCATCAATACTACCAGGTGGAAGACATGTTGCAAAAGATAATTTATCCACAGGATCTGCAACAGCTGGAGGTTGATAAGGAACATATTGAAGTATGTCCAAATCAAACAACTCCACAGGGTTTTGTGGAATCTTGTCCAAAGGAGATTCATTAAACTTCACATGCAAAGTCTCTTCAACTATCTTTTTTGCAGTTGAAGACTCTGTATGCCTTGCAAGTAGATGAATAACCAACAAAATACCCTGCATCCACCTTAGGATCAAATTTATGGAGTTGATCCTTTGTGTTGAGAATAAAACAGGGACACCCAAATGCTTTGAAAAATGAAATTAGAGGAGCCAAGTGATGGAGAACTTCATATGGAGTCTTCATCAACCTCTGATTTACTAAGACTCTATTCTGCACATAGCAAGCTGTGTTAACAGCTTCAGCCAAAAGGTCAGTGGCAAACCAGAGTCAGCCAGCATGGACCTTGCAGCTTCAATTAGGGTCCTGTTCTTTCTCTCCACTACTCCATTTTGTTCTGGAGTCCTTGGTATGCTAAACTGCCTTTTGATTCCCTTTGAAAGATAGAAGTCATCAAGTGTATGGTTTCTGAATTCAGTTCCATTGTCACTCCTAATACACTTGACTGGAAGGGAATACTGCTTCTCAATATACAACACAAAGTGAATAATCTTCTGAGCAACCTCATCCTTTGAATGTAGAAAGAAAGTCCATACAAATCTGGAGTAATCATCCACAATTACCAGACAGTATTTCTTCTTTGCCATGCTCATTACTCTCACAGGACCAAATAGATCCATATGCAGTAATTGCAAGCAGGCAGTGGACTTAGGCTCTTCAATAGGAGGGAATGAGACTTTGTGTTGTTTTCCTTTTAAACAGCAGTGCAGGTTTCATCACAGTGGAACTCCTTTATTGGTAAGCCTCTAACTAAACTATTGTGGATAAGCTGATTCATGTTTTTGAAATTAACATGACCCAGCCTTCTGTGCCACAGTTTAGATTCTTGAGAAGAGGCTTTGGAAAATAGGCAAGGATTGCCTCTGAGATCTATTTTCTTGGAAAGATCTAAGGCATACACTCTTCCTGTCCTGTTGGCTCTCAGGAGAGTGTGATCATCCAACACCTTATCAATCAAATGCAGAACTTTGGATGACAGAATCCTACAGTTCTGACTGGTGAAAAGAGCAACATGGCCTTTATCACACATTTGACTGACACTCAAGAGATTGTACTTGAGATTTTCCACATGATTAACATCATCAAACTTGTTTCTCCATTGGAGACAAAGCCATTTCCAATGATGTAACCCCTAGCATCATTGCCAAAAGAAACAAACCCTTCTTTCCTTGAGAGTAGTCATGAAGAAGAGAGCTGTTCCCAGTCATGTGCATAGATCCCCCACTGTCTACATACCAGATGCTACTTTGGCATGTTGGAGAACCCTGCAATAATAAACAATCAGTTAGTTTTGGAGACCCAAACCTTTTTGGTTTTGGGCCTGGTCTCATCAACAGATGGTAAACTAACAGGTTTATTGGAAACAACAGCCTGAGAGGAAGATGGTGAAGAAGAGGAATCCTTTGGCTTGGATCTCCTTTTCTGTGGTTTCAACATAGGAGCATCTAATTGGTTAACTCTTCCCAATAGATGTTGAACCATCATAACCAGCTGTGTCTGATTTTGTGATAAAGCTTTCAGCTCATCAGACACATTGCCAGTGGAGTTTGATAAGTTCCTATGTTGCACCTTCTTCTTCTGAGCAATCTCAGCTGTCACCTGTTTAACCCCTTCCTTTTTGGATTTCTTTGAGGACTTAAGGTTTACAGGATTTGATGTTGCTGATACAAATGTGGTCTCAAACTCAGTTTTCATTTTTACCATTTTCTCTTTAATTTCCTCTTTATGTTTGAGTTTGGAACCTCTTTTGTACCAGCAATCATCTGTAAGATGATTGAACAAACCACATACTTCACATGGTTTCTTCTTCATCTTAGGTTGATCATCAACTAAAGAGGGTGAAGCAACTGAAGACTTGCTCTTCAGTGCTTTGGAAGCATTGTTTGCTTTCTTGACTTCCTCTTTAGTAGTCTTCAAACTCTTTCTACTGACAGTTTTCTTCTTTTCAGTACTGGCAGTAGTTGGAGTTTGAACTTCAGGTGTTAAATCCTGCTCTCTAGTCCTTTCAGGACTTTCAGAATTAACTCCTGAGTTGATCAACTCATTGATCATGTGAGTGTCAGCAGTGGAACCATCAACATCAGCTGATAGGTTCTGAGAGGGCTTGGTGCTGACTTCTACTTCTGATTGTGCTGTATGTCAGAAAGTAGATCACATGAGAGATGGATTGGTTATTACTCTCACCATCAGATTCTACCTCTGCTCTGGGAGTAAAATCTGTAGGTGGAGCAGTGTGATTGTAACCAATGCCAAACTTCACATTGGAAGCAGATTGCTTACTAAGAAGCATTTCAAAACCTTTGCATGATTGTACCCATCTATCACACTCTACCTGGGTAACTGCAAGGGTTTCTTTGAGATCTTTATACTTCTCTAGAAGTATCTCTTCCCTAGCCTTATCATCAGTTATTTGGCATTTAAGTTTGTAAATCTCATCATTCTTATCATTAAGCACAGACTCAAATTCAGCTTTGCTTTTGGAAATTATTTGTTCTAGCTCAATGTTCTTGTTGATTAAAGCTACATTTGCTTCTCTAATAGATGCAAATGCTGCTATGCATGTTTCAGAACATAATTTGGCTTTTGCCTCAGAGGATACCTGTGATACCTTTGGTGTAGAGGCATTAGTGGATGAAGTATCAGCAGAATCCAAAGCCATAAGAGCTAGATTTCCAAAGGGACTTTCACCACCATGTTGACCAGCACCTGAGAACAGTTGTTCATGACCAGACAAGTCATCTGGTAAACTGTTCCAGTCAACAACTCCTGGGGTGAAGAAGCTGTGTTGTTGAGGTTGAGTTTGTTGATGAGATTGGGAAGGTTGTGGTTGTTGTGCAATTGGAACTTGAACAGGATTTGGTTGAGGCATATAATAGCAGGGGTAAGGATATGACATTTGACCCTGGGAAACAAAGTATGCAGGAGATCTAGGATGTGAATGATGACCAGAACCAGCAGGATGTTGCCCTCTGTTTTGTGGACTAGTACTAGGAAAAGTCACAAAGGGTGCAGAAGAGTTAGATCCAGTTGATCTACACTCCCTTGCAAAGTGTCCCAGCCTTTGGCATTTGTGACACCTCAACTTACTCTTGTCAAAACCAACTTTGGTTTTGCCAGAGAGTCCAGGAAATTTCCTGCCAGTTCTCTTATAGAACTTCTGAGATCTGATATTAATCAATGCCATTTGGCTCAGAATATCCATCTCTTCTAGATCATCATCAGCTATTCCTTTCAAATCATCCATGATGAAGCATAGATTGTCACTATTACTGCCAGAATGACTCTCAATACCAACAAATGCATGATCAGAACTATTTGTAGAGAAATCAATATGCTCATCATAATTGCTTTCAGATGCAGCATATTCTGACTCATGACCAACCAAGGCAGTATTCCCTGGTACAAAGTCATCAGTGAGCTTTCCTGATGAGGACAGTTTCCTCTTCTGCTCTATCTCTCTTTCAAATGTAAGCAGTTTCCCATGAAGTTGGGTGAGAGATAGGCTATCCAGATTTGCACTGGAGCGTAGGACAATAGTGTATGTGTCCCATCTCTCAGGCAGTGATCTGAGGAACCTGTTGTTCATCTGGCTATTGGTGTATTCCTGTTTCACCATTTTCAGCTCAGATATCAAGCAGGAAAAACGCTCAAACTGTTGAGTCAGTGTCTCACCCTTTCTATGAGAGAATGTCTCATATTGTTGGGCAAGGATTTCTCTATTGTTTGCTAAGACCTCATCTGTGCCACCGAATTGTTCCTTCAGGGCATTCAGAGATCAGAGCATGAGCAGTTTCATGATGCATAAGCCCTGAATAGATTTCATTAGGCAGTGCCATGGCCAGAATTCCATGGGCTTTAGCATCAATCTCAAATAGTTTCCGATCTTCATCAGAGTATTGTTCCTTCTTCTTCGGAACCATTTGATTGGTTTCCGGATTGTTCACCATAGGCTTATGTGGTCCATGTACCACAGATGTCCAACAACCTGAACTGTTAACAGACAGGTGATGAAGCATTCTTCGTTGCCATATGTTATACTCGGTCCTAACCAGCATCGGAGGCTTGGTTGAGGAACCGGTATTGTGAGGATCATTAGAAGGAGTAGTCATCTCAGATTCAATCAAATTCAATTAAGCTATAACAATTTAGAACAAAACACAACAACCAATTGAACCAAGAGAGATCTCAAAATAAATGAACGAAAGCGACAGAAATTCAATAATCTATAACCAGTTCTTGCGAATATGCTAATTCAATCAAACATAGATATCAATTAGCAGTTTCAATGATCAATTGTTAGATCGATCAATGATTAACCTGCTCTGATACCACTTGTTAGGATCAGTGATCTACGTTTGATTGATTAGAGAGTATAGCAGCGGAATTCTAACAATGAATTAGCCAATTCACAAGAACGAACGATATTCAATGAAGAACAAAACGGTTATAGAAAGAGAGAATTCTGCAATATATTTCATTCAATATTCGCTTTCGTGGTAACGGAATGTCACAATTACAATTAGGTCGACACCTCTTATATAAGAGATGTGACGTCTGCTGATGTCACTTGATAGTGACATCTAACAGAATTATTCCAACTGAAACACAACTACTGAAGATGTCAAAACAGCTGACATCTTCTTACAAAAATACTAAGTGTTATCAGTTATTATAACTACTGAAAAACATAAAACTACTGAAACTACAACGACTGAAGAACAAGCTCTTCAGTCGTTTTACAAAACTACTGAAAGTAAAAACATAAAACTACTGATATCACAACTACTGAAGAAGTACTCTTCAGCTGTTGTGACAAACTACTGAAACTTCAGTACTTGATCTTCAGACTTGAACTTCAGACGTTTCATCAGCTGATGACTTCAGTAGATATCATCAGATGATGTCTTCAGTCTTTGTCTTCAGACTTTGTACACCAGTTGTTGATCTTCAGCACTTGTAAACTCTTCAGCTGTTGTACTTCAGTACTTTGGTCTTAAGCTTCAGCACTTGTGTTCTTCAGCTGTTGAACTTCAGCATTTTAGTCTTCAACTATTGAAGTCTTCAGCACTTGATCTTCAGCTGTTGGAGTTTTCAGCACTTGTCGAACTGCTGATGAATCCTTCAGCAGTTGTTGTGATATCATGTGGGACTTAGAGGTTTTCTGATCTTGGCTCATTTGTTCTTTTGGTCCAACATTCGTCAAATGATCAACTATCACCCATATGGAATCATACCCTCGCGTGGTACGCGGTAGCTTCATAATAAATTCCATGGTGATATGTTCCCACTTCCACTCCGGTATATCCAAAGGTTAGATCTTCCCGTACGACTTCTGATGCTTGGCCTTCACTTGTAAACAAGTACAGCATTTACTCACATACTCCACCACATCACACTTCATACCCGCACCCCTAATCTTTCTTCATGTCTTGGTACATCTTTGTAGCACCGGGATGAATAGAGTACCGAGTCTTGTGAGCTTCATCCATAATCTTCACACATAGATCCCCAAAATGAGGAATCCACATCCTCTCGAATCGGGTCTTAACACCAAGTGTGTTTTCACCCAATTCCGCGACCAGACCTCTCATTCTTTTGGATTTAAGATGATCTTCTTTCAATGCCTTATCCTGAAACTCCTTAATTACTTCATCACATCTGAGGTCATGATCAACTGGTAAGCTTTCACCCGAATCGGCTCGGGTCTCTCCTTTCGGCTAAGGGCATCCGCCACCACGTTGCCTTTGCCCGGATGGTAATGGATCCCGCAGTTATAGTCTTTTATGAGCTCCAACCATCTCCTCTGCCTCATGTTCAGGTCCTTGTGCTCGAAGAAGTACTTCAAGGTCTTGTGGTCGGTGAATATGGTGCACTTTGTACCATATAGGTAGTGCCTCCATATCTTTAACACAGACCACAGCTGCTAACTCCAAGTCATGAGTAGGGTATTAACCTCATGAACCTTTAACTGTCAGGTTGCATAGGCTATAACTTTCCCCTCTGCATTAACACACACCCCAACCCGGAGTAGAAAGCATCATAATAAACCACCAGATCTTCACTTCCATCGGGTAATGACAGCACAGGAGCTTGAGTCAACCTTGCCTTTAACTCCTCACACGCCTTCTCTTCAGCTTGACCCCACACAAAATTTACATCTTTCCAGGTCAACTTGGTTAGTGGAGAAGTGATCTTAGAGAAGTCTTGAATGAATCTTCTTTTGTAGCCCGCCAAACCCAAGAAACTACGAATCTCGGATGGCGTCTTTGGAGAATTCCATTGCTTCACTGCCTCCACCTTTGCCAGGTCCACCATAATCCCGTCACGATTCACCATATGACCCAAGAACTGGACCTCGCGCAACCAGAATGCACACTTGGAGAATTTAGCATACAACTTCTCCCTTCTCAACGTCTCCAACAACTCTCGAATGTGACCGGAATGCTCATCCTCGCTCTTCGAATAAATCAAGATATCATCGATAAACACAATCACTTATTTATCCAACATCGGTCGACACACTCAGTTCATCAGATTCATAAAAGCAGCTGGCGCATTGGTCAACCCAAATGACATGACCAGGAACTCGTAGTGACCATAATGCGTGCGAAAAGCTGTTTTAGGAATATCCAGCTCTTTAACCTTTAGCTGATGGTAGCCCGATCGAAGATCTATCCTCGAAAACTAGCTGGCACCTTGAATCTGATCGAACAAATCATCAATTCTCGGTAACGGGTATCGGTTCTTTACTGTCAACTTATTCAGCTCACGGTAGTCGATACACATCCTCATACTACCGTCTTTCTTTTTCACAAACAAAACCAGAGCACCCCAAGGAGAGATACTCGGTCTAATGAACCCCTTGTCAAGCAGCTCTTGCAATTGCTCCATCAACTCTTTCATCTCAATCGTAGCCAACTGATATTGTACCTTAGCAACAGGTTGGGCACCCGGTATCAGATCAATCTGAAACTCGATCTTGCGGTTTGGTGGCACCCCTGGTAAGTCTTCGGGAAATACATCTGGAAAGTCACACACCACCGGTACGTTGATCAGTTATGGTGTTGGCATATCCACATCCTTCACGTAGGCCAAGTAGGCGCTACATCCACGCCTAATGCACTTTCCCGTCGAAATCGCCTTCAGGATCGTAGTGACTCGATTACCATAAACCGTCACCAAACTCCCATCAAGCACTGTCAAAATGAATCATCTTCATGCGATAGACAATCTTGTCTCGTTGTCCGCCAACAATCCATTCCCAGGACTACGTCAAACCCACCTAAGGTCATCACGAATGGTCTAACAGGAAACTTATGGCCTTCTAATCCACGTCACAACCTTCGATCATCTCAGAAATCCTAGTAGACTTACCTATGGCAGTTTATATGTCAAAGGGTGCATCTACACTCCTACTACTAACAGGCAGTTTAGCACGGAAAGCAGCAGAAATAAAACTTTTTCTAGCACCAGAATCGAATAACACAGAGGCTAAAGTTTGGTTTACTAGAAACGTACCTGACACATCGTAAGGGTTTGTCCTAGCCTCCTCCTGCGTCATCGTAAACACTCTGGCGCTCGCCCTCGGTCCTTCTCCTCCATTCTTTTTCACCCCCGAACCTTCAGCCCTCGGCTTCTTACAGTCTCAACTCATGTGACCCCCTCCACCACAGTTAAAACATCTGACCGCACGACAGTCCTTCTCTATGTGCCCCATCCTCTCACATTTGAAGCATAAGTTCGATCCCAACCTACATTCTCCGATATGCTCCCTTCCATATTTGCCACACTTTTTCGACCCCGCACCAGATGTGACCACACGGCAGTTACCAAATGTGGCACCACACCGACCAAACTTTTTTCCATTCCAATTCTGGTCACCGCCACCTTTCTTGCTGCCATCAGTCACCACCACAGTTCTTTCATCATACAATCTCTCATCCAAATCAACCACCGACTAAACGTGCTCGGTCGGGCAGTGATCATGTGCCTATGGATATCCACCAGCAAACCTGAATGTACCTCTTAATCTTTCATGACAAAGGCGTCACTTGGTCCGGCACCATACGTGCCATTTCGTTGAATTTGGTGGTGTATTGTTGATATGTCACTGTTCCCGCCTCCAGCTGCAGGAATTCCCTTTCCACCTTATCCATTTCCCTATGAGGGCAGAACTCATCAATCACCAACTTTTTCAACTGAGACACCTCATTCTCCCAATTTCTCGACTACCCTCGGCTTGGACTATATTGTGCCATAAACACAGAGCCGAGTCCACATACGAGTGGGCAGCAAATTTCACCTTTTGATCTTCTCGGCACTCGCTGATATTCTGAACAGCTTCCATTTCCCTCACCCATCAGTGAGCAGTAGTAGCAGTGCCATTACCATCAAAAGTAGGTGGCTTACACCTTTGAAATGTCCTGTAGTTACAGCCGCGTGTTGCCTTCGGTGCAGGCTCTTCTTCTTCCTACTCTTCATCATCGGAGAGAACCATTTTAGGCTCCGGTTGCTCCCGTCCTCCCAAGGACCTATGTCTCTCCTTTCTCTCTCCTTCTCGTACAGCTTTAATCACTTTAGTCACTACAGAAGATAAGATCGTCTGCATGACTTGATGCACTTCTTTAATAACAGCCTCCTTTACTGAGGCTCTTAAATTAGCACTCTCATCTCCGCCCTCTGGATGAGGGATCTCGGGTTCTTCATGAACCACCTTTTCGACTCTAGGCCTTCCTCTCATAGCCCGTGGTTCAGCACCACGTCCTCCACCACGTGAAGCTTTAGATGATCTACCACTAGCCATCCTCTAAGAAACACTATAAGATTCAAACACCAACACGGTCATTCAAGGGAACATCTTAGTTTATGTCAAGTATAGTAAGTCCCTAATTACAGTGGCTAGTTATGATTAGCCACTTACTTTACTCTTCATACTCCAAGCATTACCTATCCTGACTATATTAGTATCTAAATCTACAAACAGCACCTAAACCATATAACATGCGCACATAATATCGGTTATCATTAAGAAAATACCTGATGGCACGTAGCTACTCGGACTAGCATCCCTTCCCCTTCCATCCCATTTTCAGTTTAAGTTAAGGTTTATTTTGAAAATTTACCTGTTTCACTTAAACTTTGGCTCTGATACCAACTTGTAAGGCCCCGTTCCTGGGACACCTACAGCTGGCCAATCATCGCACCTAAAACATATAATTACATTAACTTGAAATAAATGTTGCAGCAGAAACATTAAAAGCAACATTATCATTAAAAATGCTTTTTCAAAATAATACAAAATTTGTTACGCAATTTCATTTGTTTGTATTACAATGCAAAAACATTAAACAAAAGAATGCCATCCAAAAGAGCCAAGTAGCCGCCCCGTGCCATCCTCAGCAACTTTACCTACCAATTGGGAAATGCATAGAAAGTCAGCGCTGCTAAGTGAGTTTTAGTTTTATATTAAAACATACTTTACTTTCATTTAAAACCGTTATTTACTTTTGTATGTGGTCACACATCATACGTACACATAGACAATGTCATTATTATCTTCGTCATTTATTTGTTAACTTTCATTCATTCATCGTACGTCATTATCATTCACTTTCATACATTATTTTCATTCTCATTCATTCGTGCTTTCTTACTTTCATTCGTACGCTCATCTTTACTTCTTTACATTCCATCCAAAACCATGAACTTTACCCCACTGTCATGCATAAAGTGGGAAATGGGCCGAGGTCTATCATAGACCCCCATCCTGGCGCTTAGCAACCTGACAAGGGTTGTTTCTACCCTAGAGAAGCCAATAGTGGGCTTTCTCAGTATTTTAAATATTCCGAGCTTCATCTGTCCCAATTTAAGAATATTACTTGTTCTCCTAAACTGTGAGCCGAGTTCATAGTTAAGAATGTATTGAATATATCTAGTGAATAAATAGTACTCTAAGGAGTCCAAGTTTGCTAGAAGATTAGTGTAAACAAACTGAGAGTACCTGAACTTGACTCCCTAAACCATCCCATGAACATTGAAGAAGAGATTCTTAGGAATCTGGTCCCATCCACCATCCTTGTTTGATAAGTTGTGGATAACCATATGGAGCAGGAATTTCCATTTGGATGATACCTTCCCTTTCCTGAAGGTCTTAACTAGAAAAATCTCCCTCATAGCCCATCTACATGAAAGACTGGTTAACAGCTTCTTTGGGAAAGAACACCTCACCTTCTTCATCATCCAGCTGAAGATGCATGTTGATGATGGGCGGAGTGATGAAGACTGTTCTTCCCTACACTATGGCAGATAGTGCCTTCTCCCCATCCATGATGACCACTTGGCAGGTCTTCCGAAATTCTAGTAGTGATCCTCATAAAGAGTAGGATCAATGGTAAGGGAGGTGAAGTATGTTGATAGAGCTAAGAATCAACAAACCTCTGAGAAATGAGGATCTTTCTCAGAGTGTAACAAAGCAACTTGGTTATGTTGCCTGTGTAACTGCATGGTAAAGTTCGGATCATTACGGTTAAGGTTGGCCATTTTGAGGAAGCTTTAGGATGAAGAAAGAAGAAAGAAAGAAATTTCAGACAGAAGTTTGGGGTTTTAGGTTTGGAGAAAGAAGGAGATGATAGAAAGAGGGGGAAACCGTTGGGTTTATATGTGAAAAAGGATTTCAGATAAAGTTTAGTGAAAGAGGATAAACATTGAAATCCGGATGTCGATCCTACCTCTGAAAAAGTAGTTTACTTTTGCTCAAAAAGTAGTTTTCTTGGAAGACATAAAGCTTCAAAGGTAAATTATCCTCGGAAGTTTTAATGAAAAAGCTTCCGAAGCTAAAATGACTTCGGAAGATTTTCCTGAGAGTTGTGAAAATTTTGCTTTAGAAGAGAGAATTAAAAACTTGAAAGCTTTGTTAAAAGGAGCGAAGGTTCCGAGAGTTAATTTTTCTTCCGAGAGTTAATTTTAGTTCAGAAATTACTTCCAAAGGTAAAATTTCTAAGATAGTAATTTGTTTTGAAGGCATAATTTTCTTCCGAAGGTAAAAGCATATCTTCCGAAGGATTAGAAATTTCAAAAATCTAAGGAAGATCTTTAAAAAGATTTTCATCCACAGAAAACAAGAGGTTATAAAAGTGATGAAGTAGACAACTTAGGACACACAGATTTTAAGAAATAATAAGAATTAGTTTAAAGAAAAACCTACTCAAAGTTTATCATCCCAATAGCTGATACAAGATATTTAAATCTCTGTTCATCAAAAGACTTTGTAAATAAATCAGCATGTTGTTTATTTGTGTGGACTTTGACTAGTTTAATTAATCCTTTTTCATAATTATCTCTTATTAAATGATACCTGATGTTGATGTGTTTGGTCCTTGAGTGCAGCAAAGGATTCTCTTTGATTGAGATAGCACTGTTATTGTCTATGTGAATAGGAGTCTCCTCGAAGTTTAATCCATAGTCAAGCATCTGATTCTGAATCCAAAGCACTTGAGCATAGTAGCTTGCAGCAGAAATGTATTTAGCTTCAGCAGTTGATGTAGAGACACAGGATTATTTCTTGTATTGCCATGAGACAACCCTTCAACCAAGAAACTGACATCCCCAAGTTTAGACTTTGCAGTCATGTTGCAACCACCATAATCACTATTTGTATAAGCATACAGATTGAAGTCATAATTCTTAGGATTCCACAGACCAAGTTTTGAAGCACCTTTGAGGTATCTTAGAATCCTTTTGACAGTGATAAGATGAGACATCTTAGGGTTGGCTTGATATCTTGAACAAATACATGTTGCAAACATGATATCAGGTTTGCTAGTTGTAAGATACATAAGAGACCCAATCATAGCTCTTTATAAGTGTTCATCTACACACTCCCCTCAAGATCAGGTCCAAGGGAGTGGTTTCTAGCTTTGGGTGTCTTAGAAATCTTACAATCAGTCATGTTAAACCTCTTGAGTATGTCTTGAACATTCTTTGACTGACTTATGAAGATGCCATCTTCAACTTGCTTCACTTGAATTCCTAGAAAGAAATTGAGTTCCCCCATGGCACTTATTTCAAATATGTCCTTCATCATCTTCTTAAAGTCTTTGCAGAGCCTTGGATTAGTTGAACCAAAGATGATGTCATCTACATATACTTGAACTAGCAGTAAGTCATTTCCCTGTCCTTTGATGAAGAGAGTTCCATCTATAGTACATCTCCTGTATCCATGTTTGAAAAGATATTGAGATAGAGTCTCATACCACTTGCTGGGTACCTGATGCAGCCCATAAAGAGCTTTGTCAAGCTTGCAGACATAAACAGGATGATCAGGATCTACAAAAGTAGGTGGCTATTTGACATACACCTCTTCATCAATCACTCCATAAAGAAAAGCACACTTTACATCAAGTTGATAGACCTTGAAGTTCTTGGATCCAGCAAATGCCAGGAATATCCTAACAGCTTCCAGTCTTGCTACAGGAGCAAAGACATCACTGTAGTCAATCCCTTCTTCTTGTGTGTATCCTTGAACAACTAGTCTTGCTTTATTCTTGATGATAATGCCTTTATCATCCTTCTTGTTCCTAAACACCCATTTGTTTCCAATGGTAGTCTTCCTAGAAGGAAGAGGACAAAGGTTCCAAACTTTCTATCTTTTGAATTGAAGCAACTATTGTTGCATGGCTTCAACCCAACTTCCATCCTTTGGAGCCTCATAAACTTTCTTTGGCTCTATCTGGGATAAGAAACAAGAGTGAAGACAAACATTTGATTCATGGGTTTTTCCTCTTGTTCTTACCCCTGTGTCAACATCTCCAATGATGTTTGTGGTGGGCCGATACTTGTGAATCCTTAGTTAGGGATCACAACAAGTTGCTGAGAGAGATATAAATTAGAAAAACTCAAATCTGGCATAGATGTTTTTCCCACCACATCAGCACACTTATCAAGAGAGACTTGATCCAATGAGTGTGTGACATCATTGATGTTGTTATCACTGGAGTGGTTATCAGCATCAAGAAATTCCCGATCACTATCACCATATCTATTATTCTCTTCTACATTTGAAGCATCTTTATTTGGTTATGGAGCCTCTGAGCTGGAATTTGAAGGCATCCCAGATGTATCAACTGAGTTTGTCATTGAGGTGCTGATAAACACTTCAATTGCAGAAGTAGTTCCAACTGGAGCTGAAGATGTGTTACTTGAAGGTTTTCTTAACTCAAATCTTGGATCAGGATCACCTGTTGATAAGATATCTACAGATACTGAAACAATCTCATAAGATTTGTTAAAACAGTTGGTAACTAAATCAAGATCAAACAGCCAATCAGGACCAGAACCAGTCACACAGGGTGTGTGTTCATTTAAAGTCACATTAGTTGACTCCTCAATAATTCTAGTATTGAGATTGTATACTTTGTAAGTCTTAGCCTGAGAAGATATCCAATAAAGTGTCCATCATCTGATTTCTCAACAAATTTAGCAATTTGATATTTGGTATTCAAGATAGTGCAAGGACATCCAAATGACCTGAGAAAGCCAATGAAGGGTTTTCTCTTGTGCCAAAGTTCATAAGGAGTCTTGCCATGAGTCTTAACTACTAAAAATCTATTCTGCACATAGCAGGCAGTGTTGACTGCCTATTCCCAGAAGGTAATGGGCAGCTTAGAGTCAGACAACATGGTTCTTGCAGCTTCAATCAGTGTCATGTTTCTCCTCTTAGCAACACCATTTTGCTGAGGAGTCTTGGGAGCACTGTATTGTCTTGTAATACCCTTTACCTCACACAATGTATCAAGGATTTGGTTCTTGAATTCAGTTCCTTGATCACATCTTATGGTTTTGACCTTGACTTCAGATTGATTCTCAATCCTTAGGATGAAGTTCTTCAGAATCTCTGGAGTCACATCCTCAGTTCTAAGGAAGAAGACCTAAGTGAATCTTGTAAAGTCATCTGTGATCACTAAACAGTAAGAGGTACTTCCTTGACTCATTAAACTAGTGGGGCCAAAGAGATCCATATGTAATAAGTGTAAGGGTGTAGTGATGGAGTTCATTTCCTTAGGCTTGTGAGATATCTTATGTTGCTTCCCTTTCAGGCATGCAACATAATGGTCATCACTTGTAAACTCTTTCTTTGGCATTCCAGTTACCAGATCATTCTTAATAAGTTTATTCATGTTCATAAAGTTTACATGGAACATTCTTTTATGCCATAGGAAAGACTCATCACTATTGGCTTTAGACAGAAAGCATGAAACTTCTCCAGAGGGAGATGTTTCTTGCAAATCCATCTTGTACATGTCCCTTTTCTACGGGCTCTAAGCAGAATATTCTCATAAGGAATGACCACCCTCAGCTTGGGAACAATTCATTCATGCTCTGAAAAGAGCATGTTATGACTCTAATCACAAAATTGGGATACACTAAGAAGATTGTACCCAAGCTCCTTACAAAGTTTACTTTTTCAATGCTAAGCTTACCATTTGTGACCTTGCCCCGTCCAGAAATGTAACCACCTTCATCTCCTCCAAAAGAAACTAGCCCTCCATCAATCCTTTCAAAGTTCTAGAGTAGTGACCTATTGCTTGTCATGTGCCTGGAATAGCCACTGTCAATGATCCAGACATTCTTGTTTGTCTTGAGCTGTCCCTACACAAAGAAAATGATTAGTTACATTTGGAAACCCAAGCCTTACTTGTCTTGGGCTCACTAAGAGAAATAGAAGGTAATGCAATAGTAATAGATCCTGTAGTAGTGCTTTGAGGATCTTCAGTTGTTGTTGATGTAGAGCATCCAGTCACTTGGTCTTTCTTTGACTTCCACACCACCTTTGGAAGCTTAGACTTGACCTTCAACACTTCGAAAGCTTTTGACGCTTCGGAAGTTTTGATGACCGGACCTTCGGAAGATTCTACAGACACTGCAGCAGACTACAGTGCTTCGGAAGCATTCCTTCCTTCCGAGACCAACTTTTCTTCCGAAGGCAATTTTCCACTTGCCTTCCTCTCAGTTTTGGAGCTTCCAAAGGAAACTGATTTTCATTCCAAAGCTTGAATCTTCTTAGAACTCTTGGATGTCCTTGTCCTGGTCATGTGAAGAGTAGCTTTAGGATTATATGGAAAATCCTTAGCAAGATGAGTTGTACTTTCACACATGACACACTCAATTCTCTTCTTCACAAGAGTCTTCTACTAAGAACAAGACTGACTTTGATCACATCCCTTCTCCACCTTCATCCTTGCAGATGTTGAGACAGTCCTTTTGGGCTGAGAACTATTCTTGGAGTTGGATGGTCCAGGTTGTGTAGTAGTGGCACACAACAAATCAGTCTTCTTCTTGGTGCTGAGATGATTTGAATATGAACCTGAATTCTTAGCAGAAGAGTTTAGGTTGATGTCTTTAGTCTTCATTACTTCAAACCCTGCAGAGATAAAAACTTGTTTCTGCTAGGAGTCAAAAGTAGCATTGATCCCTTGAGCCTTCCTTGCTTTTCTTTTGCTCTTTCTGTTTAAGTTCTTCCTCATAGACTTGGTCATCACAGTCTTCTTTTTCTCCTTAGAAGGATAGTGGCCCTTCTTAAAAGCCTCCTTTTCACTCTTCTTAGAGGAATTCTTCACTACCACTCTTCATCCTCTTCACTCAAAAGATTTATGAGAGGAAGCTTATCTTCCTAAGTTTCACACATGGGTGATCTTACAGACAAGATTGTGTGTGGAGGAGCTATCTCATTAGAACCCAGTCCCACCTTTTTATAGCACACCTTGTTGTTCATGGATGAGGATATCATGTTCTTGAAGGTCTCTTCTTCAAGAACACATTTTTCTGCCCTGGCTAAGTTATGAGATCCTTGATTTGTGTCATAAAATTTGTATGCTCATGTTTTAGAACTGAAATAGTTTTCTCTAAGTCCTCTATCTTTAGTTTATAATCATTTTCAGACTTTCTAAAATCAGCTTTTAAAATGTTTTAGGACTCAAGATCAGATCTCATTTCCAAGTTGTAGGACCTGTATCTGTTAACTTTAGCAATGCATTCAGGGGTACAGAGATGTTCCATCATGATCTGCCATTAGTGCTTGGTTTGGAGAAGCATCTTCCACCTGAAAGCTCCAGTCAAAGCCTCCTTCAACAGTAACTGCAGCTTGCTGCTTTGGCTTCTCATTCTGGGAAGTCTTGTCAGTGTAGTTTGGTCTGGATTGAGTTAGACCACCACTTTTCTTGGTGCCTTACACTCCCTAGCAAAGTGAACCATCAAGTTATAGTTGTAACACTTGACTTTGCTTTTGTCCAGTCCAAACTTTCCACTGGTTGCATTGCTGGGAAACTTCCTTCCAGTCCACTTGTGGAACTTCTTGGCTCTATGAGTGAGAAGAGCTATCTGATGGACTATTTCCATGTACTCCAGATCATCTGGATGGATACAGTCCAGGTCTTCAATAGTGAAAAGAGAGCTGCCACAACTTTCATTAGAAGACACAAAGGCTTGAGAAGAACTTGTCTCTTGGAATGGGCTTCCTTGAGTGTAGTTCTCCCTTGGTGTCTCAGGGAAGGTGATGAAAGGGCCCTTTTGTGAGTTGTGAGGGTAGCATATGAGATAATGTTGGGGTTCTATGCTATCCCTTTCAACCACATGAAGGGCTGAATCCATTTGATTGTTGGAGTTTCCAGATGAACCTTGCATGTTCATCTCCATCTGGTACCCACTGAGAATCCCATACAACTTTGTCAGAGTAAGAGTTTTCAGGTTCTCAGTCCTCTTGATAACCACACAGTAGTGTGTCCATTGCCTAGGAAGTGAGGACATGAACTTCCTTACAATTTCTATGTTCTCAAGAGCAACTCCTCCATCCACTAGGGTATCCACAATCTTAACATACTTGAAGTGTTGCTGAGTCATGGTTTCACCTGTTTTGAAGGTAAAGTTTTCAAACTGCTGCTTCAGGAGATCCTTCTTGTTCTCCTTGGCTTTAGAGGAACCCTCATACATCAGTTTCAATGCATCCCACTGCTACTTAGGTGTTTTGCATTTCTTGAAACCTTTGTATACAGAGTTAGGAAGAGCGGTCTGAAGGGCTGTCATGGCTTTCTGATCAATCTCTACTCTCTTCCTATCTTCATCAGAGTAGTTAGCCACAACCTTGAGGATCATACCACCACCGGTAGTAGAGGGAGTGCTTGGTAGGTAAGGTCCATTCTCAACAGACTCCCACATTCTTGAATCTAGAGACCTGATGAAACCTTCCATTTTTTGGCACCAGGTGTCGAAGTCATCAAGAGTGATAAGTGGCGATTTGTTCATGGTTCCAGTTTCCATATCAGTCTTAGAAATGGCTGCCATTTGAAAAGATTAGTATTTGTGTGTGTGAAGGATCAAAAGATGGTGAGATCTTATATCAAGAGCTTGGAATGCTCTGATACCAAATGCAGGACCGGTGAAGGGTGGTCAATTACAACATAACAACACAAAGAGGAGATTAACTAGACTAATCAAATAGTGAAACTGGATTAACCACAAGAGATGATGCAAAGAACACAAGTAAATAAAAGACAAAACATGATATCAAAATACACAAGGAGATGGTTTTCAAGATTGTAGTATATTGCCTTCTCAAGTTCTCTTACAAGTGTTACAAAGCATAAAGGAAAGTTACAAGTACTTAAGATACATATATTATATCCTACAGATGGCCATACTTTGAAGGCCAGCCAGATACAATTGACTAGACACAACGCAAAATCATTTGTAGAGTAAAATGTTAGATTGCCTTTTGACTTGTGACTATGACATGCTGTGAATCCAAGGAACACAATCAGGAATTATTAGTGTTAGTTGATGTCAAGTCAACGTTCGCGGAATCAACGTTGGCTTGGTTAATTTATTCGTATTCAAGTTTTCCAATATCAATAAATATTCAAGAACACGATTGATGAAACACAACTAATGATCTGTTTAAATCAAATGTATTTCATTAAAACACGTTAATGATTACAAATAACTAATGAATGAATGATATGGAATTTTGTGTTGAATGATGTGATGGCTGCTAGGGTTTGGTAGTGTGATTTGACGTGATGTTTTTCTGTTGTCAAATCATCGTATTGCTGTTGATATCCTTTGATTCTAAACCTAGGATCCATATTATAGACAATGATGTTTCTGTTAAGAGAACACTGAATCTCTTGGGATTGAATTGTTTCTGTTAGTGAATCACTGGATTTCTTGGGATTCGCATAACTGACTTGTTGACTTGTAACACTTGTATTGTTTGAATACAAGTGTTTGGACTCCGTAGGAGTATTGTATTCCATAGTTGATTGTTCTTCTGAAGCAAACTGGTTCTTCCGAAGCAATTGTTCTTCCACAGGAATCTTGTTCTTCCGAAGCAAACTGGTTCTTCCGAAGCAATTGTTCTTCCATAGGAATCTTGTTCTTCCGAAGCAAACTTATTCAGCAATTGTTCTTCCGTAGGAATCTTCACTTGGAATTCTCACTTCACTCCAGTTGATGGTTCATTCGTAGATGATCTTTGGATGTTTGTTACTTGTAAGAAACATATCTAAGAAAAAACAAAATGTTCATCCGTAGATGTTTCTTACACTTAGTTAATTTCATAAATTGACTAAGTATAATGTTTGTACCTGTAAACATACATAAATCAACACATATATATATGGGTTAACCTATACAGTTAATGCATACACAATAATGAATTACAACCATTCATTAAAGATATTAATTCAAGTACTAAGCCTATACAAAATGGACTAGATCTACTGATCCTAGACCTAACACATGCAATAGCTCACATCCTAATATATTACAAAATGGATAAAGTACATGAAGTAGAAAGTTACAGACTCAAGAACTTAATATACAGTTACTAAAAGCATGGACCTTTTACCAACTTATGCAAGTTGGTGACTTTACAGAGTTGTAGCGGAAAGGGGTCTAGCTTTATGTAAAGTACATCAGATAAAGCATGTTCACTAAAAGTCTTTGGAACAAATCTGTCTTCAAGAGTTGAGTTTCGGAAGAATTTGTCTTTGAATCTTCAAAAGACTGCATATTTGGCTTTGGAAGATATTGGTCTTGGCTTCGCAAGATTTCATAATTAGAATATATCTATTGCTTGTGTGAAACTTCCAAAGCATTCTTCTTCAATGTACTTGTGCAGCATGCAGGAGACTTGAAATGTTTGAGTTGCATCCGCCTTAACATGTATTCCTTACCATAATGTTCTTGAAGGTGTCTTCTTCAAGAACACATTTTTCTGCCCTGGCGTTTCTGATTGGCTATGAGATCTTTGATCTGAGTCCTGTAGTTGGTGTGTTCATGTTTAAGAAGTGAAATGGTTTTCTTTAAGTCCTCTATCTTTAACTTATAGTCATTTTTAGATCTTTTGAAATCAGATTTTAAGATATTTAAGGACTCAAGATTAGATCTCATCTCTAAGTTATAGGACCTGTATCTATTAACTTTAGCAATACATTCAGGTGTATAGAGATGTTTTAATACCTTTGCTTCATCATGGTCAGCCATTAGTGTTTAGTTTGGAGATGCATCTTCCACTTGAAAACTCTAGTCAAAGCCTCCTTCTTCAATAGCGAATGCAGCTTGCTGCTTTGGCTTCTCATTCTGGGTGGCTTTCTTTCTGTAGTTTGGTCTGGTTTGTGCTTGGCCACCATTTGTTCTTGGTGCATTGCACTCCTTAGCAAAATGACCCATTTGGTTACAGTTGTAACACTTGACTTTGCTTTTATCCAGCCCTAACTTTCCACTAGCAATATTGTTGGGAAACTTCCTTATTGTCCTCTTATAGAACTTCTTGGCTCTATGAGTGAGAAGAGCCATCTGCTAGACTATCTCCATGTACTCCAGGTCATCTAAATGGATACAGTCTAGGTCTTTAAGGGTGAATAGAAAGTTTCCTAAGCTTTCATCAGAAGACACAAAGGCATGTGAAGAACTTGTCTCGTGGAATGGGCTTCTTTGAGTGTAGCTTCTTGGTGTCTTTGGGAAGGTGATGAAGGGACCCTTTTATGAGTTGTTAGTGTAGAATATAAGATGATGTTGAGGTTGTAAATCCAGGATGATCAAACTTGAATCAAATCATGAAGATTATAGATCAAAACATAATAAACACACTAAAACCCCTTTGATCTTCAATAAGATTGCAAATAATGGTTACAAGTAATCCGTCAATCTATTGGTCATTCAACCATTGACTAACACTAATGACAATTAACCTATTTATAGTCTAGACTAATATTCACTAATTGCACTTAACCCCTTAGACATAGGCTAATTAATACAAAATTACCTATTAAACATAAAAATGACTAAAAACAAGATAAAATATATTTTATTCACACAAAATATATTTATTGCAATATAACTCCTAGTCATCTAAATCTTCAACGTCTTGACTCGGTTCCTCGTCTCGAACGTGTCGGGTTTGACTTTTGTGTTGACTTTGACCGTGACGTTGACATTTGTTGAATTTGACTGTGTTGATAATATAGACTATCTTGTACAGCTCCAACAATACTCCCCCTTAGTCTATCATTATCAATGTTTTCAAACAAAATCAGCATCGAGAAGGCAACAGTAGAATGATCTTCAATTTGAATCTTTCTGAATCTGATGAGAAAGATTTTTCATCTCATAAGCTCTCCCTATTTATATGCTCCCGCTTTTCGAGTGCATCCTTTGTAAAGATATTGAAACAACCTTCCCAAATCTCTAATCTTGAGTGCTTCAAAAGATGTAGGAGGAGGATTCCTAGCTCGGTATCTTTTGCAAACTTGAGGAACAGGTTCTCTGATCAGGTACATTGCTCAACTGATGATCGGCAATCACTTACAGCAAAAACCTGAAACACATTCTCAAACACAATCTCGACATTTCTAATTAGACAATTTCATTTTAACAAAATAAACTCGTGTTTATCTGTGTGTGAAAAACAAGCGAACTCGTGCTCGTTTGTGCGCAATTTCTATGAAATGCATGAAAATGATAAAATTGTAACAACATAATATGGAAGATCTAAAAGAAATTTTGAAATAAAAATATATTATAATTTTTATTTTATTATATCATTTTTTTATCTATCATTTTTTTAAACCGAGAACTGAATCGATCATGAGATCATATCCTCAAGATATACTTTATCACAAAGATGAATTTATACATCAACAAGCAATGAGATCACACTGATAACTGAATCTAATCACAGTCTTTGAATGATTTTGAAATTCTAAAGCAGATCAATAACGATTGCTGATATGTTTGTCCACTTAAACCCATGCCTTATCTTTTTCAACAAACAGCATATGATTTGTTAACGTTCGATAAAATGCTTTAGAATACTAGGACCCCACAATCATTTGGCAAAAACCCTCACCCAACCTCAGGATTTCTTGAATTTTGTTATGATCTTTATAGAGCAAGGCTTGTGTATTAGTGTGCAAGTGATTATCAACATAATATTACATTCTGTGATGAATTCATCGTTTAGATGATTTGACACAACATAGATCAAGATAGTGAGAGCTCCAGGTCTATACTCACGTATAACAAAGGAGATGACCATTTAATCATGTGCCGATGAGAGCTCCAGATCAGTACTACTGTACAGCAGACGTGATCATCAGTCCAGGTCAGTACTACCGTACAGCAGAGGAGATAAGCACAGACACAAGACACATAAATACACCAATCAAGGCACAAAGATATGGATTATATGATTTGTATCATGGTGGGTGAAAGATCAATTCTCAATCCGATTTTTGTCGGGACTCAGTTTTTGTGCAGGCCAAAAAAGATTGCGTAAATCCAGACGTCCTTAAGCATATATTTTAAATTAAATCATGATGTTGCTATCTACTTTATTCTTCAGGCTGAGTCTACCAAGCATATCATTAAAGAATCTGTTTGTTTTTTTATTATTTGCAATTAAAAGTAAGATGTGTATCAGATAACAGCATCAGTTACTATCATTTTCTCATTTTAAAAATGCAAGTCATGCAAAAACAAGTATTTCAAGAAGATATACAATCATTTCTCAATCATCTCAAATCAAGTTCCCAGTTCTCTTTTCATTTTTATTTACTTATACTCTCCCCCTAAATTTTTATTTTTGCAAACATTTTTTTATTTTTTACAAAAATAAAAATTTATCAAAGGAGGTCTTCCAAACTACACTGATATGAATATAAGAAATGAATTATCAAGAAATATGCAGTGATTGTGAAGTGAGAACTACGATTGTGTAGATAAAAATCCAAATTGTGAATAAAATACCATGACCTTAACCTGTTTGTTCCGTCTCAAATTTAAATTAAGAACAATCCCTGTTAGTAAACCGGATTACTAACAGTCCTCCTAAATTGTTCCTACACTCATTAACAGATTAGTTTGAAAGGGGAACCAGGCCATCGTAGTCCTAGAAGTTCCATTTTCATCGATATAAGAAACCTGCTTCTGCACATAACCATTTGAACAATCGGGGATATTTGTATCCTTCTTTTTAATTGTCCAAATTTGTTTTGGTTTAATTAACTTGGAGTTGAATGAATTAAATTTGGAAATCATTTTCTGTTTAAGACTAGAAGGAAAAGAATTTGGTTTTAAAGCTTTGGTCATTTTCTTCTTTGAATCATGTGAAACCGGCTTCACATGAAAAGGTTTGGATGGAGGGTTTTTCATCCAACCATTCAAATATGGGTGCTTTTTACCTCTTGATCCAGAGAAGCAACCCATATTGCCTTTACCATCTGGAATATTCTTTGTAGACTCACATTCGGAGAAGCAATTTGTTGCTTGTTGGAGATTGCTTTGAGGTTGTGGTAGATTCTTGCTTGTTCTGAAGTTTCCCGTGCTGAACAAGGAATGAGATCTTCACAGATTGAGTGGGTTGTTTTGTAGTTGGAAACAAGATCCATATTGATAGTACTTCAGCTTTTGGAAGCTTTTGTGACTTGACAATGTCAGGAGATATCTTGATCTGTGAGGAACCAACACCCTCCTCTGTGTGTGATTCCTCATCAGAGCTTATCCACTCTTGTATACACAGATCTGCTTCCAAAGGATCTTGATTGCCAGGAATAGGATGATTTGTTGTTGTTGGAACTTGATGATTTGATGATTCCTGATTTATCTCATCTTTCACAACCTTGACAGGCTCAAAAGTAGGAATTTCACCTGCTTTAAACTTATCAAAGAAGTTAGAGGAAATAGTAGATATAGATTTACAAACAACCGAGACTGAACAATCATTAGCTTGACTGTCAGCAGTCGGCTTATTGTATCCCATACCAGTATTAGAATCATAATCATCTCGCACCTCATTAAGATATACACCGCTCAAACCTGCATGCAGATTATTAGTAGGTTGTTCAAACAAATCATTTTTAGGATGAGGTCTGGGGATTGGTGAATAACATAAAGTAGAAGGGGGTGGAACTGAATTAAATACAGTTTCATCATCAGATTATATCCAATCCCATGTTTTACCCGCGCCACTTGTTGTTTAGCAATAAGCTCATCCTTTTTCATGTGTGAAAGGGTCCATTTATCAAGCTTCGTTTGAAGTTGTGTTGTTTCAAATTGAGCTAAAACAACCCTTTATCTCAAAATATTAATTTTAACGTTACGCTCCAAAATGGTTCTTCTTAAAAGATCATTTTCAGCCAATGATTCATTAAGTTTCCTTGAAAAAGAAATTTCATTTTTCTTTAATTCCTGATTGATTATTTTTAATTCCTTTTCATTTTCCAGTAACAATCTGTTGGCCTTATAAATCTGATTTTGCAAGATGAAGAACACATATCCTGAACAATCTCATAAGGAAGACCCATGATAGTTCATTCTGCAGCTAAACTCTTTTCACAATTGCAAACCCTTGTGATTTTTTGTTGTTCCTCTTCTGTTACCTTCAGCATCTCCTCAGTCTCAGATTCTTTCTTTCTGTTATTAGCTTTTCTAGCCTTATCATCATCGGCTCTCACAGACTCCAGTTTACTGTCATTGTCGACTCTTAAAGCTTCACGACTCTCTTCAACAGTTTCTCTGAATTTAGAGTTTAAATCCGAATCAGTTCTCAATAACCTCAACTTTTCAATCATCTCTATTTTATAATCAAGTATGCTTGTTACAGAAGAAACAACATCAGTATTAAGCGTGTGGGTTTGATGTGGAAACACGGCTTGCTGAAATTCGTTTCTTTGGATATCCAGCTCGATTTTTAGTGTGATGATCATATCCATAAGTTTTGTGTCGACATAACCTCTTTCTTGCTACAGCATTTTAACTTGATGATTCCATGCAGACGAAAACGAGTCAAGAAGCTTTTGAATATGTTCATGATTACTGAGATCAGGAACATGCTTCTTTAGATTATTTGCCACTTTCAAAAATCGATCAATAAAATTTGACAATTTTTCTTTCTTTGTACCTGCAACATAGTCAAACTGGCTTTGTACCGTTGTGAGATTATCTGATTTGAAATATTCCGAAGATGACATTTTGTTAGAAATTGTGAACATTTAAACGCCCCAAAAATATTTTTCCCAAAAATTGTAAAATAATTCTCCCCCGGGAAAAATATTATTTTTAAATGTCACGCTAGAAAATCTTAGCAACTGGGGTCAAGCTGCCAGGTCGGTTTGTTTTTTATTATAAATCTTGCAAAATCGTTGAATATTTCTTTATCGGATTGAAAATAATTAATCCCAATTAGTCAACTTTATCTGATTTTTTTTATTAGCCCACACCTCAATGTTTTTTTAAAAAAAGTGCAACCCACTTTTAATCTTTAACTAGCTCACATTTTGTGAGCCCAATTACTTTAATTTTTTAATGAATTCAGCCCAAATTAACTTATCCAAATTTAGCCTAATTTACTAATCCAAACCCAATACAATAACAAAAGCCCATTCACAAACATAAACCAAATGTTTAAAATCTAGCCCAATTGATAAAAGCCCATAACTAAACAAAAACCCTAACCCTAATACAAGTTAATATCAATAAAACAACTCAACACACAGCATAAGAGAGAAGAGAGAAAGAGGGCGGATGATGAAATTAGGGTTCCGGCGACATTTCTAGGGTTCCGGCGACTGTCGCCTTTCCGCCGAGTCTCTGGCGAGTCTCCGGCGGCGCATTCCGGTGAGTGAAGGATGTCTCCAGATAGCTCTCGAGCTTTAGAGAATGATGTTGGTGATGATTTCACTCAAAAACACAGCAAGGGTCGCGGTTTAGCAAGTCTCGAGACAGTGGTTGAGTGAAGGTTGTTAGGATCTGGTATTTTAACGAAACACCAACTGATTAATGTGTTAAACCAAACCAAATAGTGCGGAATCCTATTTGATTGGCGATCCAATCAGTGAGAACGCACGTAGACACAATAATGAATTGAATCTAACATCAAGAATAGATTAGAAATCGATCTACAGCGTTCTATGAACTTGGAGTACGAACTTAGAGGCTTCTGGACGGCTAGGGTACGTCTGGAGTCGAAGTGAATTGAATGCTTCTCAATTTGTTACGTTTTTCCACGAATTAAGTGGTATGTATAAGTTAGGGTTGGTCATTCAGGCGACTGAACCATGAGCTTGGTTCATTCGTGCAATTGAGCCATACGGATGATCCATTCGTGCGACTGAATGTTCAGTCGTGCGACAGAGTCAGACGCATGAAGCTGTTCAGGCGTATGGACTATTTAAGTGCATGGACACTCAGTCGCATGGCCATTCGAACGCATGACCACTGTTTGGGCGCATGGTCTAGTCGGACGCATGTGAAATTCACTTAACCAAAGTTTGAATGTATTCATTATTATAACATTATGTATATCAATTCAAACAATCACAAACCTATATAATCTAGTCATTAAACATTACTCAACTCATTAATAAAATATTAAACATTATAAATCACAACCAAACATTATCATTTCATTAAGTACTCAATATTACATAAGTGCAAGACATTCAAGACATATTACATTGAGATCAGGATCTAGGTACATAAGTGTATCAACGAACTCCCCCTTGGACCTAGATCTATCTATTGTCTTACATCTTTCATAAATTCCTCAAATTTCTTGTACTTAGCTTCTTTGGTGACTCCCGTATTTATCTCAAAAGCAAAACAGAGTCGTATTACATTCTGAAATTGTAAAGCTTGTACTATATCTCGTGAGTCATAGAACAATGGCCACTTGTATAATGTATAAACATCATTAGCTGACAAGTTGGTAAGCCACATTGGGTCAAACACCCTTATGGTTTCCATTTTACCAATTTTGTTCAAGACTATCACGGCCTCTCCCGTTCTCCAATCGTAGTACCACCATTTGAAATGTGGAGTGAAGTCCTAAGACATCTCACGTAGTGGGATCTTTGACATTGTACGTGGTGGACTCCACTTCAACAAGACTTTTGGTTTGCCAGTTATGGCATCAACCTCAGATCTTCTGATGTACCTCGTTGGTTGTTGAGGTTTGAAGTTGACCCATCTGGTGTGGTACTCCCTCTTTAGAGCTGCTTCAAGCCAGCCTGACATCTTACGAGGGTCAGCATATAGCAATTTTAACTTTGCTAACTGGTTAAGCTCAAAACCTGGAAGAGTCTTCAGGTCATGTGGAAACCTGAAATACTAATTCCTTCTCACGTTTAACAGCGTAAACGTTGAGGTCTTCAAAATATACCCATGCTATGATCTTACCTGCCACCTTTGATGTTTCTTGACCTTATACAATTTGGTGTAGGCAGTTGACATTGAAGTGCTGCGTTGGGCTCTTATCTCCTCAAAACATGCTGCCCCATTCTGCCTTTTTGATGTTCACTTCAGCATCTGTGGCTTGGGCCTTATCTTTATCCTTTCCGGTCTTTTTCCATCCTGTCCAGAATCTCAAAAGTGTAACTGACAAGAGTGTCTCCCAGATTAGGAATGGTAGTTCCCTCCTTGTCAGTGTACTATGGATAGTGTGGAGTAGTGACATCTTCTATCTCAATCTCATCGACATCCTGAAGCTCATCATCACTCTTTACATTCACAGTAGGGGTATCTTTCACAATCTCTTCAGCATTCAGCTTGAACATTTCGGCTAGTTGCTCATTAGTGAGATTGTGAATGATTTCTCCTTCTTCAAGAGTATACATCACAGATCTCCTTACAATACCTTGCAGATCAAGAATCAACGTCAGTTGAGTCTTGATCTGTTGGAGTGGAGCAATGTCATATTCATCTCATTGAAAATCTGGATCTGCTTGATTTAAACATTCAACACAGCAATCAATAATTAATAATCAAGACATAAACATTTACATTACATATAAACATTCATTACATAAATTTCATACATGATCCAAATACAAATGAGTTTAAATAACAATAAAACATCTAAATATTACTCTTGTCTTGGATCCTGTGTCCTTCTGCTGTCGGGGCTGATGTCGAGGCACCTGGATCTGAGTCTTATTGGTCCGCCTCTCACTAGCTTCCTGTGCACCCGAAGCAGATGACTCTCCTCCTCCTTCAATGTCTCCTCCATCCTCATCATCACCTTCATCATCTTCATCATCACTCTCATCATCATCACTATCATCACCATCATCACCGTCTCCCTCTCTGATCTTCAGAGGCTCATCCTTTGTGCCCTTAAGTTTGAGCAGGATGGTCCTCTTAGCATCCTCCAACTCCTCAATCTTCCTAGTAGATAACACATTTTGCTCCTTGAGTTGGGAAATCTCTTGGCTCTAAGCAGCCATTTGCTGAGCCTGCTCTTCAATCTAGTGTGCTGTTGAGAGATCTGCTGTGATTATGCAGCAGTAAGCTCCACTAACTATCTGAGTTGAGCAGTCTTCTCATCATCGGCTGTTAACAATTCAGCACCATACAATTTAGTGCTAAAAGTTGTCCTCTACCCCACTGGAGGTAGAGATGATCCTGAGGGAAAGGATGGGGGATCTGATGGTCCCGTCTGTTGGCTAGAGGGTGGTGGTGGTGGCAGTGGTGAATATGGGAGGTGGTATATATGTGGGTGGTGAGGGGTAAGCTGTAGTGGTGATGGAGGTGATGTGGATTGGGGGTGGAATCACTGGTGGAGGTGTGGCTGTAGTAGTGGAGGGTGGTATGGTAGTGGTGGTAGTTATGGTGGTGGTGGTAGTGGTGGCAGAAGTAGTGATGGTGGAGGTAGTAATCAAAGTAAGCCTTCTTTTCTTCTTCTTCATACCATGGGGCTAAGCCATCCTCTTCTTCCTCGAACAGTCGAGGAGGATGCTCCCCTTAGGGCACTACTCGGCTGGTCGGGAGCATACGTAGGATCAGTATCATCCTCCCCCACCGCCAAGGCGTTCACCAACAGCCCTGAGCCCCCGTTCTGTGGCAACTACTTTCCTGCCCACAGTACGGGTTAGTGACTCCTCATCTGACTCCTCCTCCTCCTCACCAAGTATGAATTCCCGGTGGAATCCAGCAGTCTCTGCTACATCTCCAGTGGGGGCAGATGCTAGAGATACACTAGTAGTAGTGGGCCCCTTGATTGAGTGAGCCCTTCATCTACAACATCCCCGCTATCATCATCATCAAAGTCGTGCTCTGGAGCTGTAGTTGCTCATCATCTGAAACGCTGTCTATGTGACGCCACGTACGCCTGCCTGGCGCCACGTAGTTCTCCTTGGCCAGATGGCCTATAAGCCTCTTTACCTGGGGCTTTACCTGCTTACCCTGGTAAACTCTCATACGACCAAGAGTCATATCGTCCATTATCTCCAAAGCCACTGCATCGTGGCGCTCCTTTGGAAGCGAGGGCAGCTTCTCATCAAAAATCAGCTGCAAGAACCTGGGGTACATACAAAAGCCCTCTTTCCCTTTGCCTCCAGATCTCTACGAGGTAAGAGAAGATCATGCTAGAGAAGCTGAAGGGGTAGTTCAGCACCAGTGCCACGTAGGCATTTTGTATCTGCTCTGATAGGTCGTCAAACCCACCCCTTCTAGAAGCTATGTACTTCAGAATAACAGGTGCCAAGTACTTATACTGGGGGCACAGGTTGCTCTTGTTGAGCACACCTGAGTTGATGTCCCCAGCGTACTTAATCCTCAGAAAGCAGCCTCTCACTGTCAGCGGGTGTAGCTTGGTGGGTATCTAGCATCATCTCCTAATCAAGTACACGCTGAATGTCTTCAGCTGTAATCTCTATGTCCATACCAAAGATGGAGCTTAAATGTTGTATGGACTCTATGATCTATCCACTGATGCATTCTCCAGAAGGCCTGGTGTATAGACCTATAGGGAGTGCATGGGGTAGATGGCTTTGTGCATCCTCATCGCTTGAGAAAAGCGATGTCTCTGCAAACTCGGCACCATTCTGAGTTGTGTGGTCTAAATGAGCACAGATGTTGTGCTTGGGATTGATAGACCATCTATCAGCCATCAATCTGTAACACAAGATACAAACGTTAGATACTCACATAACACAAATCAGTTCTAAGTAACTTGATAGAATTCATTCCGATTCATTCATGCGAAAGAATCATGCGACTGTGTTCAGTCGGTTGTCCTATCATGCGACTCGACTCAATCGGGTGAATGAACAGGCGACTGAGTTCAATCGGTTGACTGATTTTGCGATTGGTTCAGTCGGCCGACTGAGCTCATTCGTATGATTCATTCGGCCGATTGAGCTATTCGGCTAGCTCAATCGTGCGATTGGAGTTCATCCAGGCGACCAGTCGCATGACCTACTGTTCGGTCGAATAGGTTCGAATCTTGACCAATTCATGAAATTAAACGTTGTGTATAGGTTCTTTAGACTCGCAATCACTTAACTAATAACCCAATAACATTATTTTTAACATTTTACTTGGTTTCATTAGGTCATTAATCCATTTAGTTGTTCGGTTCTTGTTTCAATCACGAATCACTAATTAGGGCACCATATCTTCTGATTTCTGTGAGATTTCATCACATTATACCTGTATAAATGCAAACACACGTCAGAAGATCAATAGGAATGTATAATCAGGTCTAAAGAAATTTGGGCAGCGTAACGGTAGGATGTGCGATATAAGGACGATTGGAAGTGATGAGCTGAATGCGATCGACTGTGGCCCTATTTATACTGTATCTGAGCTCAATCGGCCGACTGGACTCATTCGCTCGATTCATTCGGGCGAATGGAACTCAGTCGGGCATTGGCTCAGTCGTGCACTTTCAGTCGGCTGACTGGAGCTCAGTCGGTCGACTGACTCATTCGCACACTCACATTTGGTCGAATGGGTCATTCTGATAAGCCATTCAGGTGAATGGTTCATACTCATGTCCATTCGGCTGTTTAATGCATGAGTATGGTCCATTCGTGCGAATGGGTCAAACTCATGAATTTGACTTTGTGACCATTTTACAAATTACACCCTTTTAACTTTTGAATAAACGTTATGTGCCCTTGATCATCTCAGACATGATCATTTTATGTTGAAAAACCTTGATCACCTCAGACGTGATCCTTTTAAAACATTTTGTCACCTCAAACGTGACGCAATTTTATTTGAAAGCACGTGTGGTCACCTCAGACGTGACCTTTTGAATGATAAGGTCCCTTATTAACTTCCATGACATAGTCCGATACTACACAAACTGAAATTAAACTTTGTACAGAAATAAAAGAAATAATACTGAAACTTAAAACTAGGACATGTTTTTGTGTTTTTGTGAGGGTTAATTCTAAGACGTAATTCTAAGGAATAAATTTTCTGAGAGAGCAGCCTCAATCATTTAAACCATACATGGACTAATTCAAGTTGGAATCATACAGGATATACAAATCATTCAGGACAAGATATTTAAAAACTTTGATGCTCTATTCTTGTATTTCATCTGAAGTCAGTTAGCAAATCTAGGAAATCATGCTAGTACTCTCAGGTCCCCACACTGATTTGAACTTTCAAGAATTGTAGCCACAATGATTGTCAGTATATTTGTCCTCTTAAATTCATACACAGACTTTCAACACAGTTTGGTGTGATTTAAGGTTTGTTTATTTCAACCAGCATTTGTGGATCCCACACTTATATGGTAATCAACATTCCTAGGAGATTTTTGAGCGGTCTAAGGGTAGTGTTCAAGAAGAGACTATTCTTAGAACTTTCAAAGAGAAGCCAATCCTCAGGTCAGTGCCACCGCACAGCAGAGAGCGGCAAACAACAATGAGTTCTAGAATATATAGATTATGCTTATCCTCAGGTCAGTGCCACCGCACAGCAGAGAGGCACATAACCCATCTTCTTGTTTGAGCATTTTCATTCTTTTTGCACAGATCTCACCAACAACATAAGTTATCAGTTTGATTGCATTGTTTTATGTGCTTTTGCTCATGCTTTGGTCTTACGCACATATTGTGGCGTTTATTTTGCTCGTCACCCCTTATTGGAATCTTGTTGATTGTGTTAACCAGGGATAAGGTGTTACCCACAGCTAGTCAACATTTTAGTTTAATCTTGAGATCACCAAAAGGTCTAGTCATCTATTGTGTTGAATCTACCGACATATCATCTGTGGTCTAGCAACCTTAGGTCTACTTTCTTTGTGTTACCTTAGTGGTAGCTAGCTTATCTATCATATTTCCTTTATATTGCTCAGACTACACAGACTTATACATGAGCTTTGCTTCTTTCAATTTTGAATTTTTAAGTCCCAAATGGTTTGTACCTGTGTACTATCATATTCCAAAATTGAATCAGTATCACACATACGATCTTATTATTATCAGCTTGCCTCTCCTTTCCTCGTCTTTTTTTTATATTGCCTAAACCTATTCTCCCCTAAAATTTATAAAACCACACGGAGTAGCGTTTTAGGATTTTAATAGGCAAAGAAATAAACCAATTGAATTAAACTAATTAAAATCAAACAACGACAAGAGAATAAAATAAAATAAATTAAATTAAAGAAACTAGACACGACGCATCGGACTATACATGGTCATCTTCAAGAATGACCTCACTTTTCTTTAAATGGTGGTTTGTCAAATGCCTTTGTATAGAGGTCAGCGCGTTGAAAATCCGTATTTATTTTTATCACATCGATTAAGTTCTTTTCAAAGCAATCACGTATAAAGTGATATTTAATACCGATGTGTTTGGTCTTAGGATGTTGGACCGGGTTCTTAGTGACTGCAATTGCAGCAGAGTTATCAACAAAGATAGGAGTAGAAGAGAAGTTCAAACTGTAATCCCGCATTTGCTGTTGAATCCATATGATTTGAGAACAGCAGCTTGCAGCAGCAACGTATTCAGCTTCACAGGTTGACAATGCAACCGAGGTCTGCTTCTTACACTGCCAGGTTACTAATCTTCTTCCAAAGAACTGACACCCTGCTGATGTAGACTTGTAGTTCATCTTGCAGCCGCCGTAATCCAAGTCGCTATACGCTGTAAGTTCAAAGATATCATCATGAGGGTACCACAACCCAAGTGTGGGTATGCCCTTCAGATAACAAAAAATCCTTTTGACCCCAATTAGATGGTTCACCTTAGGCTTTGCCTGATATCGTGAGCATAAACATGTAGCATACATGATATCAGGTCGTGAGGCAGTGAGATACATGAGAGATCCGATCATCCCTCGGTACATAGTGGCATCTACCAGATCACCATTCTCATCGGGTGCTACATCATGGTTTGTAGCAAGTGGAGTGCCAGCTGTAGAAGCATTCTCCATGTCAAACCGACTGAGAATATCCCCTACATACTTGGTCTGATGTAGGAAGATCCCATTTGGTGTCTGATCCACTTGTAACCCGAGAAAGAACTTCATCTCCCCCATTGCACTCATCTCAAACTCAGCCTTCATTACTGCTTCAAACTCTTTGCATAATTCTTCGTTCTTTGAACCGAAGATTATGTCATCGACATAGATTTGTACCAGCAGTAAATCTCCATCCTTTTCTTTGATAAACAATGTACAGTCAATGACTCCCCTGCGAAAACCGTGTTTCACAAGATGAGTGAGAGTTTCTCATACCAGGCCCTCGGAGCTTGATGAAGCCCATATATGCCTTGTCGAGTTTGTAAACTCTGTCCCGATGATATGGATCCTCAAATCCCTCGGGTTGACTGACATACACTGTCTCTCGAATCTCACCATGAAGGAACGCACTCTTCACATCTAGTTGATAAACTTTGATTTTCATATACGATGCATAGGCAAGGAAGATGCGGATTGCTTCCATCCGTGCCATGGTGCAAACACTTCATTGTAGTCGATACCCTCAACTTGTCGAAACCCTGAACAACAAGCCGAGCTTTGTTTCTGATGATCACTCCCTGATCATCTTTCTTGCATTTCAAGACCCATTTGGTACCGATGACTTTTGCACCTTTAGGTCTATCTACTAGAGTCCATACACCTAACTTCTTAAAATGAAGAAGTTCTTCCTGCATGGCCCTCACCCAAGCCTTATCATTCAGTGCTTCACTTACATACTTTGGCTCAAACTAAGACACAAAGCAGCGGTAGGCACCATCGTAAAGGTATCCCTTTTCCATCACAGAGGCATAATCAGCTGAGTACAGCTGATTTCTAGTCTGAACCCCTGATCTCACATCTCCTATAACATTATCCAAAGGATGATAGATGTTTAGACGTGAGCCGGGAGTTGTTGGAACAACTACCTCAGTATCAAGATTTTGAACATTTGGTTCTGAATCTGAGGCAATAGGAGTCTGAGGTTCTGACATCTCAGACGCATCATTATGTGATGCTTGTGGACTTGAGGTAAGAGGAACATGTGCATCCTGGTTGTTCTGATCATTTTCCACATTTTCTTCATCAAAGGAGGAGTCACTCACCTCAAGTGCTCCCCCTGAATTGGTAGATGATGAACTTTGTGAATTGGATGGTGTTGAGTCTTGAGACGGTGTGTTCAAGACATCATACATCATCTTGTTTGCCAACTCGTCTTCTGAAGTAGAAAAAGGAATTTTGAAGGATTTGAAGAATCTATCATAGTCGAAGAAGTAAGCAGGTCCTTTTCCAGCAGGCGGTGTGATGTATCTCTGAACATCAACATTACACCACACCTCTACTTGACCCGTTGAGTTGTTATAAACTCTCTTGTTCGGTATGTTGTATCCTAGAAAAATCCCTTCATCAACCTTCTCACTAAATTTCCCTTCCTGAGTCTTCTTCAGTAGGGTGCATGGAGCACCAAACGGCTCGAGATACTCTAAGTTAGGTTTACGTCGTTGTAGTAACTCGTAGCACGTTTTTCCATGGCGTTTCACTACCAGAACTCAATTAAGCGTGTAACATGCATTTGCTACTGCTTCATTCCAGAATTGAATAGGCAGTTTCGAGTCTGCCAGCATAGTGTGTGCCGTCTCTATCAAGCTGTGATTCTTCCGTTCAGCAACCCGTTCATCTGAGGAGTGTAGGCAGAGGTGAATTGATGCATAATTCCTTTTTCCTTGCAATAGGCCTCCATCCACTGATTCTTGAACTCGGTTCCGTTGTCTGAGCGCACCTGTTGTACCTTCAGCTTGTATAGGGATTCCAGTGTAGTTACTAATTCCTTGAAAGATTCAAATGTTTCTGATTTGGATTTTAGAAACATTACCCAAGAGAATCTTGAGTAGTCATCTGTAACTACATAGCAATACAAGTCGCCTGCGATGCTTCTTGTACTGACTGGACCAAACAATCCATGTGAAGGAGCTCAAGAGGAAGTTCTATAGAATGAACTTTCTTTTCCTTATGAGACTTCTTCGTCTTTGCCCTTTTGCACGCAACACAGAAATCGGAAGTTGGAAGTTTTTGACATTTACTCCTCTCACTAGATCATTCTGGACCAAGTGATTCATCTTCCTGGATTTATGTGTCCCATTCTCCTATGCCAGGAGATTGAGTCCTTCTCAGTAGATTTGGACAAGAAGCACTGAACTTCATGATCCGTTGTAGAGGCCTTTGAGAGATCCAAAACATAAAGATCATTATATCTTGAAGCTGACATTAGATTTGGTCCTCCGAATCACGTAGTCCTTCTTTAGAATATAGCACTTCTTGTTGTCAAAGACTACTTGAATCCTTTATCACAAATTTGAGAGACTGAAAGCAGGTTATTTTGTAGTTGTTGGACGTAGTTTACCTTATCAAACTTAACCTTCTCATTTCCCACTTCCCCTTAGGCTGTGATATACCCGCCTTTGTTTCCAGCAAATGAAACATGCCCTCCTTTGATTTGTCTGACGTTTGATAAGAGAGCTCTATTCCCTGTCATGTGCCTGGATGCTTCGCTATCTACAATCCACGTGTTAGTCTCAGCACTATAGCGTACACCCTGCACATTCAATGAAAACATTAGTTCATGTTAGGAACCCAAGCCTTCCCTGGCTTGGGTTTCCCTGAGGCATCACACATCATAAATTCAACCCATTGACCATTTAAGGTTGAGGGAAGCTCAGATTCTGTTTGTTCTCATTTTCAGATGCGGAGGCAGATTTTTCTTTCCATAACCAGCTTTGTGTAAGGCCTTTTTGTGATAGACAGACGACTGGCTGATGGATTGAACTTTGGTTCACTAGCCCTTTTGGAGGTGTCACTGAGTTCCTCTTAAAAGATCTAGGTGTAGATACAGAAAGTTTTACTTTCCTCCTCGATGTCTGATAATAAGGACACTGAGACGCTATGTGACCATACTCTCCACAATTATAGCAGGATCTGCTTTCAACTTTACGGTTTATATGTTTTGGTGGAGATGTAAAAGTCACACAGTTGACCTTATTATGTTTGGATTGAGAAACTTCTTTATTAGATGTTGATTTGGTTTTACAAACTTAATTGCTTTATCTAGTTTTACATTTTTTATCTTGTTTACCTGGACTTGACATGATGTTGTGATTGATTAGGTTTTATAGTCTTTTTGGGTTTGGTTTGACTTGGTTGACCCAGACTTCAAATTTACCTTTTCAAATTCAGTTTCCAGGTTAACACAAAGCATCTTTCCTTTTGCCTTTGAAGTGGCCTCCTTTTGTTTAGAGTCAGATTCATGTGATTTACTTATGGAATCTGGATCACTAACAAGAGGAGTGACACCACGTGATCCTTGATGGGGTTATTGTTAATCGGTTTACTTTTGGTGTTCATCAAGGTCTCAGGTGGTGTGGAACCACTTTGTATCCCAGCACCCTCCCCATTATTTCTCTCTCTCACTAAGTGTTGGACAATGTGTGATGAGCTTGTCCAACTATACAGTCTCTGTTTAAAGAGTTGACTTCTACTTCTAAAACTGCTTTCTGCTTCTTAGTGTCCTCTAGGGAGTTCAGATAGTACCTAATGTCATTTGCTTGGTTAAAGGCGACCACCGTTGTTTTTCTAAGCTGTTTATTCAGTAGGTCTATCTTTTCCTTATAACTGTGCTGGTTTTGTTTTAACACTTATTTGCCTCAGTGCACAGTTCAGGTCCTTTACTAAGTTATTATTATGATCTAATAACCTAGAAAATTTTAAATCTATACTTTCTCTAAATTGATTACAATCTAAACAAACATGATTATTAAAAACTGGTCAGTAGTACTTACCTGAGATGTTGAAGATGAATCAGCCATGAGTACAGAATTTGTGTCTTCGGTTCTGGTGATTCTAACATGATGCAGATTTTTCTTCTTCAGGTAGGTGGTTGACCACAGGTGCAGTGTCTTCAGAATTTGACATCGCAAGCTCTATTGCTATGTCTCCCTCACTAGCAGAATCTTCATCAATGTCCACCACATTAGCTATGTTGGACTCTCCTGGTGGCACAAACTGAAAGCTCCAGTCCTGTCCTTCATCCCCTTAGCAGTCAAGGCTTGGGGTCCTTGCTTTATGAGGTAGCAATGCTAGATGTGACTTGTCCTGACGATTGAATGACAAGAAGGATTGCCATTACCAGTCTTCTTAGGCTTTAACACTCCCTCTTGAAGTGCCCCTTCTCGCCACAGTTGAAATAGGTAACCTTGACTTGTCGAAGCCAAAGGTTGTGTCTTTGGTTGCACCAAGTTCTGACCGTTCTTTTTGACAAACTTTTAGCACGTCGGACAACACTTACCAAGCCCACATTATGTCCATACGTTCCACTCCATTTCATCCCCTTTTCATAATCTTCATTTGCCAGGTGACATTGCCTATCTTTCCATCAACTAGTCCATCTAGGAGTAGACTACAACAGCTAAGAGGTCCATGTGTTTCTTTGGCCACCTCCACTGTCACATTCTCGAAGTTTTTGGTTTTCAGTTTTGCTGAATTAGCTTCAGGTATCATAATTGGGTGCTAGACGACCCTGACGTTCGGACCCTGAAGTTGACAGTTGTGCTGGAATTGCTGCGCTTGAGACAAAGGCAGTTTTGCAGTGTGCTCCAGATGTCTTATCGGAGGATTGCATTGTAGAGTGCAAGATTCTGATCGTAGTTGGCCTTTTGGGCTCTGTACTTCATCCTAAGCTCCTCTTCCCTCAATTTCAGAATGAAGTCATTTATGTCTAACTTCGAGAGCATCCCCTTCTGTCTGAGCTTTGAAACCAAGGAAGCCCATTTCTCCGGTAGACCATCTGCAAAATGGATACCTTATCCTCCATCGACGTAGTTACACCATGAGTGTGCACTCCACTCATCAAGTGGTAGAATTTTTTGATTCACACATCCAGACCTTCCTTTTCCATTGAAGAGAAGTTGTCGACTCCTTCTTCAAAGCATGGCCTTAATGGCCTTGAGTGAGGCTTTCCGTCATACCTCTTCTCCAACGCATCCCATAGTTTCTTTGCTTGAGTATACTCCGAATACTGATGGAAGATATCCTTCGAATAGACTGAGTGAGCAAAGCGTATACTTTCTTCTCAGCATGTGTTTGTACCTTCTGAGCATCCCACATTCCATGTAGAGTAGTTTAACTCCATCTGCTCCTACGGGCATGTGGTACCCGACTCTATTGCCTCCCACAGATTTATATCTACTCCATTTAAGTAGATTTCAAACATTTCTTCCATTGTGGGTAGTCCGTCTAACGTTATAAGCTTCGGGGGTTTTTGTGAATTCCCACTTCCTTCTCCAACAACAGTAGATTCTAGATGCAAGTATCTCTACTTGTGTATGCTGAAAACTAGTCCTCCATTTCACTTACTTTACTATTTAACAAGCTGCTGATGTATGCAAATGAAGGTATGCGATTGGACTTATTCGGGCGATTGAACAAATGTGGATGGTTCAATCGTGCGACTGAGCAAATACGGATGAGTCAGTCAGTTAAACGAACTAATGTGGTTGAACAGTCCAAATGAGGTTCTCAATAGTACGAATGAGCATACGAATGAGTCCAATCGTGCGGTTGAAGAATGCGAATGAACTCAGTCGTGCGATTGAGCCAATCGTGCGACTGAACTTGCTGAAGTTTGATAATCCGTAGGTTAAACGTGTTTTGGCGGTAAAAACTCGAATTTTACCAAACCCTAATCGCCGTATGCCGAAAAAATAAAATTTTAGGTCAGGAAACGTCTAAGACTCCGTGAGACACAAAACGATTGCGTTTTTGATGAAGAAACACAACTTTTGTATCAAAACTTTGAATCAACACGTAATCAAAAGCCAAAGCGCTGATACCACTTGTTAGGATCTGGTATTTTAACAAAACACCAACTGATTAACATGTTAAACCAAACCAAATAGTGCAGACACCTATTTGATTGGCGATCCAATTAGTGAGAACGCACGTAGACATAATAATGAATTGAATCTAACATCAAGAATCGATGAGAAATGATCTATAGGGTTCTATGAACTTGGAGTACGAACTTAGAGGCTTTTGGACGGCTAGGGTACGTCTGGAGTCGAAGTGAATTGAATGCTTCTCAATTTGTTACGTTTTTCCACGAATTAAGTGGTATTTATAGGTTAGGGTTTCTCATTCGGGCGACTAAACCATGAGTTTGATTCATTCGTGTGATTGAGCCATGTGGTTGATCCATTAGTACGATTGAATGTTCAGTCATGTGACTGAGTCAGACGCATGAAGCTATTCAAGCGTATGACTATTTAGGCGCATGGACACTCAGTCGCATGGCCATTCGGACGCATGACCACTGTTTGGGCGCATGGTCCAGTCGGATGCATGTGAACTTCACTTAACCAAAGTTTGAATGTATTCATTATTATAACATATGTATATCAATTCAAACAATCACAAACCTATATAATCTAGTCATTACATTACTCAACTCATTAATGAAATATTAAACATTATAAATCACAACCAAACATTATCATTTCATTAAGTACTCAATATTACATAAGTGCAAGACATTCAAGACATTTATATTGAGATCAGGATCTAAGTACATAAGTGTATCAACAAAGGTGGTCGTGGTTGACGATGGTGATGGTCTTGCCAGTGACCAGGTGTTGGCGGTAGGGCATTCGACGGAGTGGTTAGGCACGTTAGCTCACGCGTTTGCTCTGCTGTGAGGACTGTTACATCTCGACAGCGATGAGACGTAGATCATCGACGATGTGTTCGCTACCGGAGCTCCGGCGGTGATGGATCTGGAGTCGGTGGCGGTGCACGAGATCGGTCATCTGCTAGGGCTCGGTCGCTCGTCATTGGTGGTGGTTGACAGTCGTGGTTGTGGTTGTTGTTTGTTGTGATGATGATACGGTTTGATGGTAGTCGATGGTGGTTGTGACTATGGTTAGATTTTGTTATTTGCTAATTTTCAAAATGATATTATAATTTCGCAGAATGATTTTTAGTTTCGCAGCCCCCTTTTTTTATAATTTCGCTGATTTTTTTTTAATTTCGCAGATTGATAGTTTTGCTAGAAAATATGCATTTTTGCTGGAGTTTCACCGAAAGAAACTGTAATTTCGCCAGAAAGTTTGAACTTTCGTTCAGAAAAATGCTAAATTCGCTGGATGATGATGTTGAAGCTCTAAGAACACACTACTGTGTGTGAGAGAAACTTTCAAATCTGAATTTTCTTTCCATTTCTTGTATAAAATATGTTGTAGATCTGAAATATGTTGAATATCTTCAAATTTGTAATAGATTGTTGTAGATCTGATGACTTGATTGTGATTGGGATGAAATTTGAAAACTCGGATCTACTTTCTCTCTCTAGAACCCCAGTTTCTCTCTCTAAAAATGGAAGACCATCTTCAACAATCAGCAACATTTCTTTAATTCCTTAATGATTTGATCCAATATGGCTCTGATACCAAATTGTAAATCCAGAATGATCAAACTTGAATCAATCATAAAGTATAGATCAAAATATAATAAACACATTAAAACTCCTTTGATCTTCAATAAGATTGCAAATAATGTTACAAGTAATCCCTCAATCTATTGGTCATTCAACCATTGACCAACACTAATGACAATTAACCTAATTATAGTCTAGACTAATATTCATTAATGCACTTAACCCCCTAGACTTAGGCTAATTAATACAAAATTACATATTAAGCATAAAAATGACTAAAAACAAGATAAAATATTTTTATTTACACAAAAATATATTTACAATATAACTCCTAGTCATCTAAATCTTCAACATTTTGACTCGGTTCCTCGTCTCGAACGTGTCGAGTTTGACTTTTGTGTTGACTTTGACCGTGACGTTGACTTCTGTTGACTTTGACTGTGTTGATAATATGGACTATCTTGTATAGTTCCAACAGAGGTTCTATGCTATCCTTTTCAGTCACATGTAGGGCTAAACTCATTTGATTGCTGGAGTTACCAGATGAACCTTGCATGTTCATCTTCATTTGGTATCCACTAAGAATACCATACAACTTAGTCAAAGTGAGAGTCTTAAGGTTCTCAATCCTCTTGATAATAACAAAATAATGTGTCCATTGCCTAGAAAAGAGGATATGAACTTCCTTACAATGTCCATATTTCAAGAGTCACTCCAACATCCACTATAGCATCCATAATCTCAAAGTACCTGAAGTATTGTTGAGTCATGGTTTCATCTATTTTAAAGGTGAAGTTTTCAAATTGTTGCTTCAGGAGATCCTTCTTGTTCTCCTTGGCTTCAGTAGAACCCTCATACATTAGTTTTAATGCATCCCACAGTTGTTTAGTTGTTTTGAATTTCTTGAAACCTCTGTATACAGAGGTTAGAAGAGTAGTCTGAAGGCCTGTCATAGCTTCCTGATCAATTTATAATATCTTTCTATCTTCATCAGAGTAGTCAGCCACAGCCTTTGGAATCATACCACCTCCAGCAGCCGCTGAAGAGGTGCTTGGTATGTAAGGTCCTGAGACAATAGATTCTCACATCCTTGAATCTTGAGACTTAATGAAACCTTCCATTTTTTGGCACCAAGTGTCAAAATATTCAAGAATGATCAGTGGGGACTTTGTCATGGTTCCAGTTTCCATATTAGCTTTAGTGATAGCTGCCATTTGAGATGTTAAGTATTTTGTGTGTGTGAGGGATCTTAAGATGGTGAGATCTTACTATCAAGAGCCTAGAATGCTCTGATATCAACCGTTTAAGGGGGTTTGGTCACTTAAAACACAACACACAATGAAGAGAGATTGATTTAGAACACTTACCAGATCAAATGGGGAACTAGTAACCAGTTAGAATGATACTAAGAAACACAAATAATTAAGAGACAGAACATGAACAAAATACACAAGTGTTTGGTTTTCAAGAATGTTGTATATTGCTCCTAGTTCCTTACAAGTGTTACAAAGCATACTTTAAGATACAAAGGACCAAATACTTTATACTACATCCACAGCCGGGCATACTTTGAAGGTTAGCCGGATACATGATCTAAAAAATAACAAAATCAATGTAGAGTCAAAAGGCAGATTGCCTTTTGACTAGTGACTATGATATGTCATAGCTCACATCCTAATATATTACAAAAAAGATAAAAGTATATAAAGTAAAAAGAAATAGACTCAAGACCTCAATATACAGTTTATCAAAAGCATGGACCTTTTCACCAACTTGTGAAAGTTGGTGAGTCAAATAGAGTTGTAGCGAAAAGGTGGTCTAGCTTTATGGTAAAAGGTACATCAGATAAAGCATGTACTGTAAAGTCTTTGGAAGAAATCTGTCTTCATAAACTGGCTTCGGAAGACTTTGTCTCTGAAACTTCGGAAGACTTTATGTTTGGCTTCGGAACATATTGATCTTGGCTTCAGAAGATTTCACACTTAGAATATTTTGTAATGCAGAATGTGAAACTTCCGAAGCATTCTACTTTAGCACTTTGTGCATGCATGCAGGACAGACTATTTGGATGTTTTGGATTGCATCAGCCTTATATGAAACCTTACAAACTGTGATGAACTCGTGGATTTATGTAAACACTATTAAGGTTTTAATTCAGTCTAGTTTTGTGGTCTTGATTGTGTTTAAGACTTTTAAAACTCCTGTTGTGTTATGTTGTGAGTTTGACGCTACTCTATGTTATTGCTTGGAAATCTAACTTATAAGATTAGGTTCAGGAAACATAAAATAGTTTGTGATGATTCGATGATCATTTAAATAAGTAACTAAGTCAATATATGCATAAGCATGAACAATCATAGTATAAAATCTAAAAATAGTCAACCCATGAGATATGATACCTTTAGGGTGACAAGCATTTTGACCATGATCTAGTGACGTTTTTAAAGTTTCTGAATAAACTAGAAAACCTTACTAATCACACATGCAATCTCTAAACAAGACAAGACATGATACTGTAAAATCTCAACTATGCTACTATATAATATGTATGCTCAAAAGACAAACCAAACTACATAGAACGTTGTCCTCCATGAAAGACTAGAGTCAATAAGGGTTGTTGTACATTGTAGTAGGACTCATAAATACCAGTAGGGAAAAAGATGAAGAAAGTATCCAAGAATGTGGCTTGAATATTTTAAAATAAGTTCAATGTGCCCAAATCATTTACAAACTAAGAATATAAATGTACAATCAAACTAAACACAAATGATGATGAACTCCTGGTAATAATGATATCATCATGATACATAAGATATATTAGAATCTTGAAAAAACAAGGATGCATCAGAGACACCTTTAAGTAAAGTCAAATGTAAAGAAAGGTTTAGATAGCTTGAAAACCAAACTCTTAGGACTACTTATGACAATAAGGGCCTTCTACATTATGCAAAATGTATAAAGGGTTATACAAGCAAACCATTTGTATCTATAAATCTCTGCAACACTTGCTAATTTGTCTTTAAGCATGATTTGTAAAAAAAGCCATAGGAGGCAAGATTGCTACTAGGGGTGCACTTGAAAAACAAGGTGTTCAATTGTAGTGTGAATCGTGCCTTTTTGTCTCCAAGCTGTTGAGGATGCGGACTATGTTCTGGTATCTTCTCAGTTTGTGAAGTTGGTGTTGGCTCAAGTTGGCTTTTAGATAAAGATTCCGGTACCTAGCTGTTGGATTATGTACGGGTTCAATTAATTAACGTTGTCAACCGAGTTATGACCCGTAAAAGTTACACCTAGGGCAACGAACGTTAAAGTCCACTTAATTAATTAACTGGCATATACGAACCACATCAGGTTTTAATAATTTATAAAAGTTACTAATTATTTAATTAAAAATTTAAGCGTTAAATGTTATATTTAAGGTTTTGGTTATCTGGTGGGCTAATATTAATCTAATCGGGTCTGGAGCCCGCAAGTAGATTAATATTAGTCAAATGGGTAATTAGTTTTTAAAACTCAACTAACTATTATATATATGTGTACAACAATTAAAGGAAAAAAAAACCTTTTTCAACTGAAAGACGCAAGTTTGGAGAAAGTGATTCTCCTCAATTCGCAAAAACAAAAAGAAAAAACGGAACATTCATTCGCCGCCTTGATCACCGGTGAACACCTTTGAACCAACATATATCATTGCCTTGTTCTACCGCATTGGTGTGGTTGTGTTCCTGTGTAACAAGGCCTAGACCCGAGATAAGTCGTGCCCCTTTGCAGCCACGACTGCGTCCCGTAACCTTGTTCGGTTCGTTTTCTAGCACTCGTTCGTTGAACCCTCGGTGTCTCAAACGGTTATTACTAACCATAAAGGTATATCTATCTCATTGGTAGGTTAACATTATTTATTTGTTTTTGCATCGTTTATAACTTAGATCCTGTTGGGTTCACATTTTGGTATTTAATTTTTTACTCCGCTACGTTAACTATTATTAATCTGATTAATAATTTCAAAATCATTTTGATACAATAAACTTAACCAAAATACCACTGAACCCAACAGTGGTATCAAATGCACACTTACAACATGCAAATCAGATTCAGTCTTTTAACCGATTATAAATCACAAACTTTAAATTTGTTTAAAGTTTCTGATTTATATTATTTAGGGCAACTTATTTATTTTGGTTAAATATTTATTAACCAAAAGATTGTTTGATTTATTTTAATTGTGTTTGATATGTAAGTCTGGCTAGACCTTGTGGTTGAATAGTTATGTTTTGGTTTGATTTCGTTTATTTTGTGTTTTATGGTTTTGGCCTATTTGATGGCTAAAAGTTGTAATAGATTAGGGGTTTTTTTAGGGAAAATGTCACAAAATAGTAACCAAGTTTTAAAAATGTTCTAATTTAGTCACTCATGCATATTTTTCTCAAATTGGACCTCCAAATGATCAAATCGAGTCATTACCAAATTTTATTATGATAAGAAAGTAACGATGGAAAAGACATTGGAGTTAGAATTTTCAATATATATAATTATATTAAAAAATAAAAAAAACATGTTAATTATGAAAAAAATTAAAAAAAGTGCCTAAAATTTACGTCAACGTTCTATATCAGCTTCAAAAGATAGAAAAAAATATCTTCTAACTGAATCCAAAAGTATAACATGCTAAAAAATATGTTATGACTTTTATTTCTATAAAATATAAAAATGAGTGATCTAATTGAAACATTTTTAAAACTTGAGTTACTTAATTGGAACACTTTTAAAAGTTGTTTACTATTTTATAAAGTTACCCCTTTTTTTATTATGTATTTCTTTAAATAATGTAATATTTAAAGACCTGAAGTCAAAACTGGAGACAAGACGAATCAAGAAATCAGTGAGAGCCGATCAAGACCTCTAGATGCACTTAGATTCAACCTTGTGGTTGTTTTGTTTTGTGACCTCGTGATCTAGTTTGATTTTGCTACTTGGCTCTAGCAAAATCAAACAAACATAGCCATAAGATTTACATATTTACTTTGCTATTGTGGTTGTTTTAATCTTATAATTGTTATAACATGTCAACCTAATACCAAACTAATTTAAAATATTTTTTAACAATCAAAATAAATAACAAGTTCTAAACTTATTTTTACAACTTGTTAAATTAATAAAACAAATAGTTTGTTTTAAAGAATAATCAATTAAGTTTTCAAATTTAGAATTAGTTTAAATATCAAAACTTGAAAATTGATAATTGTGAATTTAAATTGGTAATCTATTTTAAAAGATAAATAAATAAGTTTTTCAAATTTAAAATTAATTTAAATCTCAAAACTTGTATCTTAATAATTTAAAATTATTAATTTAAAAAAATTTGATTATTTATCTCGCAATAAATCTAGTCTTAATAGAGTATTAAAATCTAGTGTTCCAAGAGATGAAAGGGTTTGTCACTTGTTATCACAAACTAAATATTGTAAAATTGGATTTTACAACACACGTATGACTTAATCATTCGTTGTGTTTGACACTATTTGGTAAACACTAAAATTGGATCCCATAAATAAAAAATCAGTAGTCTATGCCACCCTACTATTAGAAACACTTGAAATATTAAGCAAAACATCAATGTTTGGAGCCATAGCACCGCACATGATATATAGTTTATTCTTTCAAGATGAAAGGGTTTCGTTGACACATTCGGCCCTTCCACATGTACCTGTTTTTGGATGACTATTACTTTTCTCTCTTGTTACGTGCCACAACTGTCTAGAGAGAAAAGTGGGCATAGATGAGGCTAAACGTATCACTGCATTGACAAATGTCATCATTGCGGCCTCATACCCGAGATTTGTATACTTTTCATAATTGACAAACGTTGTCAGTCTGTCTACTTACTTACTAATGTTGCATGCCCCAATTGCGTTTAGTAACTGACTAACCCAGATTTTCATTCCTTATTCGAATTTATTATAAATGGATCATTAATTAAAATAAGGAAATAATACATCGAAAATATTGATTAATTTATTTTTGCTTATTTAAACAAATGTCTTCAAAAACTAATAATTCCTTCATTCTCAAGTCTATCCTTGAGAAAAAGAAACTTGATAACACCAACTTTCTCGCATGGCACCACAATCTAAAAATTATGTAGAGAATAATGAAGAGGCTGATGCAACCCAAACATCCAAGGCTTATTCTGTTGCACAAGTTCTGAAGTAGAATGCTTCGGAAGTTTCACACACTCAACAGAAATATTCTAAGTGTGAAATCTTCCGAAGCCAAGACCAATATCTTCCGAAGCCAAAGATGAAGTCTTCCGAAGCCAAAGATGAAGTCTTCCGAAGCCTCAGAGACAAAGTCTTCCGAAGCTTCAAATTATGAAGACAGATTCTTTCGAAGACTTTTAAGATATGCTTTTTCTGATGTACTTTTCTGTAAAGCTGGACACCTTTCCGCTGCACCTCTGCAAGTCACCAACTTACATGAGTTGGTGAAAAGGTCCTTTTGGTAACTGTACATTGAGGTCTTGTGTTTGTAAACTTTCTATTTTATGTACTTTATCCTTTTTGTAATAGATAAGGATGTGAGCTATGGCATGTCATAGTCACAAGTCAAAAGGCAATCTGCCTTTTGACTCTACAATTGATTTTGTTTGTGTCTAGTCAATTGTATCCAGCTGGCTTTTAAAGTATAGCCAGCTGTAGGATGTAGTATAAGTATCTCATGTTCTTGTATCTTTTATTTATGCTTTGTAACACTTGTAATAGAACATAGAGAAAGCAATATACTGCATTCTTGAAAACCATACACTTGCGTTCTTTGTGTTATGTCTCTTACACTACTCGTGTTCTTAGTGTCTTATGTTGGTTAATCCAGTTTACTGTTTGATTAAAAGTTTGGTTAATCTCTTCTTTGTGTTGTTGTGTTGTAACTCACACCCTTCAACGATCCTGCAAATTGTTCTTAAGATGGCGAAAAAGCTCTATGTTCTAGATAGCCATGTTCCTAACAAGGCTGAAAATAATACAGCGGCTGCCCGTAAAACTTGTGAAAATTTTAAGGATGACGCTGATGAGGTAGTCTGCCTTATGTTAGCCACCACGTCTCTTGATCTCCAGAATAATATGGAGGACATGATTGCATTTGACATGGTTGAGCAATTTACAAGCATGTTTCATAAACAAGCCCGAAAAGAATGCTATGATACCATGAATCTGCTAATATCCTGCAAAATGCAAGAAGGCTCATCTATTAGTGCTCATGTGCTTAAGATGAAATGGTACATCAACCAAATGGTCAAACTTGGTTATCCATGCAAAATGAAATGGCAACGGACTTCATTCTAAACTCCCTCCTAAGCTCTTATGACTAGTTCGTAATGAGTTTCAATATGAATGCATGGGTAAAAACTGTAGTTGAACTCCATGGTATGCTCAAAACTTTGAAGCAAAATATACCATGTAAGACTAATCAATTTCTAATGGTCATATCTACGGTATTAAAAAGCCTAATCCCAAGAAAAGAGATTATAACAATAGAAGTAAATAAAAGGTTATTGTTGCCAAGCTTGCCACCAACAACAAACAGCTTGCTACTAAAAACAACACGACACCCCTTCCAGAGGAGCGCCACTGCTTTGAACGCAATAAGACGGGGCACTGGAGACGTAACTTTCCTGACTATACAGCTAAGCTGGGGGCGAAGAAGGCCAATGATGAAGGCACTTATTCAGGTATTGTCATTTATGTTATAGAACTTTTCACTGTTTCGAGCAACACATGGGTATTTGATACTGGATGTGGGTACCACATCATTAATGTCTTGTAGGAGCCTAAAAAGTGGAGAAAACTAAAACAAGGTGACATGGAGCTCATCATTGGTGATGAGGAAAGAGTACCAGTTCTAGCAACTAGAACATATCATATTTCTTGGTCTTGTAATTACTTTAGATAATTGTTTATTTGCTCTTGGTTTGACCAGAAATATTATTTCAGTTTCTTTATTGTTTGAACAAAGATTCAAGCATGTTTTTAATGATGCTTTTATTTCTGCATACTTGAATGATACTTTTATTTTGAGGCTAAACCTCGAGATGGTATTTATAAGATTGATGTTCAAACAAACAATAACATATATAATCTTTCGAAGCATATCAAATCTGGAATTAATGATACATTTCTATGGCACTGTAGACTTAGCCACATAAGCAAGGTCTGTGTGAAAAGGCTTCAGTCCGAAGGGATTCTTGAATCCACATGATAGGAATTCTTTAATGAATGCAAATCTTGCTTAGCTGACAAACTCACAAAAGATATTTTCACTCATGTTGGTGAACGAACCAGGATCTTTTAGCACTCATACATTCGGATGTATGGATCTTTTCGGAACCATGTTTAGAAATCATGAAAGACACTTCATTACGTTTATTGACAATCATAGTCGATACGCCTATGTTTACCACATGAAGCATAGACATGAAACTTTTATAAAGTTCAAAGAGTTTCAAAATGAAGTAGAAAACCAACTTGGTAAGACTATAAAGGTACTTCGATCAGATCGAGGTGGAAAATACTGAAGCCAAGAGTTCACGAATCATCTAATGGAACATTGAATTGTTTCACAGTTCACTCCACCTGGCACACCCCAACTTAATGACATGAGTGAGAGGAGAAATAGAACCCTACTTAATATGGTTCGATCAATGATGTGTAGAACTAACTTACCTCACTCCTTTTGGAGTTATTCTCTTATGACTGTTGCCCGCCTTTTCAATCTAGCACCGACTAAGAAGGTAGAGAAAACCCCATATGAGATATGGCATGGGTCTAAACCTATTTTTTCTTACTTATAGTATGGGGATGTGATGCTTATGTCACCAGCGAGTCTGATGACAAGCTAGATCCTCAAGGCAAAAAAGTTATTTTTCTCAGATACGATAACAGAAGTGGATATTACCTTTTCCATCCTAATACAAATATGATTTCCATCAAAAGGAAGGCACATTTCCTTGAGAAAGAGTTTCTTGGAAGTAATATGGTGGATCTTGAAGAAATTCGAGAACCAGAAACAAACGTTGATGAAGTCGGTAAATCTGAACAACAAGAAATTGTTCCTGATTCAAACATAAACACAAGCGTTCGCAAAAGTAGCAGAACTCGCAAAGAACCTGACATATATCTTTGGAATTTGGACGGTCCTGAGATTCTGGTAGTAGCTGATTCTTGTGATGAACCTACTAACTACAAGTCCATTGTCTCAGATTCAGAATCTACAAAATGGCTAAATGCCATGAACGTCAAGATGCAATCTATGTGTGACAATCAAGTCTGGGACTTGGTTGAGCTACCCCCGGTTCATAGGCATTAGGGAGCAAATGAATTTTCAAGAGAAAAAGCGACATGCATAGAAATGTACACTCCTATAAAGCATGGCTAGTAACGAAGGGTTTCACTCAAACTCAAGGTGTTGACAATGATGAACTTTCTCACCCGTTGCTATGATAAAATCAATTAGGATATTACTTTCTATAGCCGCGTACTATGATTACGAGATATGGCAAATGGGTATTAAAACCACTTTTCTAAATGGGCATCTCTCTGAAGATGTTTATATGGTTCAGCCCGATGGTTTTGTAGATCCAAAATATCTGAATAAGGTGTGCAAAGTAAATAAGTCTATTTATGGACTTAAACAGGCATCTCGTAGCTGGAATCTTCATTTTGATCAGAGAATCATGGAATTCGGTTTTGTTAAAAGTGAAGATGAGCCTTGTATTTACAGAAAGCTAGTGGGAGCACTATATCATTCCTCATATTGTATGTGGATGATATACTAATCATTGGAAACATATCCCTATGCTTAATGAAGTTAAACAATGGTTAGGAGCTTGTTTCGCAATGAAAGATCTTGGAAAAGCTGCTTACATTCTAGGAATTAAGATCTATAGGGATAGATCTAAGCGGCTTCAAGGGCTCAGTCAAAGCACGTACATAGATAAAATGATGACACGCTTTAAGATGGGAAACTCCAAGAAAGGAGGAGTTCCTATGACTAAAGGTACTGTGTTGAACAAATCACAATATCCTTCAACGGACATTTATGTTAAGCGAATGGAAAAGGTTCCATATGCTTCAGCGATTGCTTTTATTATGTATGCTATGTTGTGCACTAGACCTAATGTTTCGTATACTTTAAGCATCACCGGTTGTTAACAATAGAACCTTGGGTTCGCCTATTGGACTACAGTTAAGAACATTCTAAAGTACTTAAGAAGGACTAAAGACATGTTCTTAATATTTGGAGGAGTGAAGAACAGCTCACTATAAGGTGTTACACTAATGTTAGTTTTCAAACTGACCAAGATAACTCTTGCTCATAATCTGGTTTTGTATTCACACTCAATGGTAGAGCCATCTCCTGGAAAAGTTCCAAGAAGAGTGTGGTGGAAGATTCCTGTAAGGCCCCGTTCCCAGGATGCTTATAGCTGGTCAATCATCGCACATAAAACATATAATTTCATCATATTACATAAAAATGTTACAGCGGAAACATTTAAACAAAACATTCCATTTCATAATAAAGGCTTTTGCAAAATACTACATCGTTATCAAGTTACAAAATACATGTTGCATTACATCACAAAAGCATTATAAAAATGGATGCCATCCAAAAAGAGCTGAGTAGTCGCCCCATACAATCCTCAGCAATCATTACCTGCCAACTGGAAACACATACGTACACATAGATCATACGTACACATAGATAATATCATTATTATCTTCATCATTCAGTTGTTAACTTCTGTTCATTCATCATGTGTCCTTAACATTCACATTCTTTCATCATTACATCTTTTCTTTCCATCAAACCATAAACTTTACCCTTTAGTTTCCTGGTATTGGGCCTAAGCCTATCATAGACCTTCTATCACGATGTACAGCACCTCTGGCCACAGTACCTAAGGTAAAGTTTAGGTGTTCCATTGCCATGTGCAATACCCTTCTGTTTCCTGGTACTGGACCTAGGCTTATCATAGACCTTCTATAATGGTGCTCCGCACCTCTGGTCACAACACCTAAGGTATGCAGCAATGGTTCTATGCAAATGGTTAATCACAAAGAAAGACCTCGATGTGCATCCTCCCGGGGTAGCAAACCCACACACCGTTGAGCTAACACCTTACAATGGCATGTCCCAACATACAAGGCTTGCAAGACTTTCTTTACTCTCATCTTACATTAATACATGCATTCATCATGTTCCTCTTTCATTATATTCCACTTTACGTTACATAATACTTTCATTTCATTCATTAACATTTAAAGTAAAGCCACGGGAAAGATAAACATACATCATAATAAGGAACATAACATACACAAACATCAACATCGTCATACAAGGCATCATCATACATACATACATCATGCATAAACATACAACATCATACATCATCATTATGCCCATCATAGCGTCTATGACCTCAAAAGTCAACTTATATGAGCTCCTGGAAATATTCCACATCGAAACTTACATCTGCACTTTCCCCCGAAAGTTAGTAAATAAACTACATTTTCCCCGAGTGCACAAGCCCTACTTGGGCGTATGGACACCCTTCAGTCGCATGGCCTTCCAGGTGACTGAACATCATGCGAATGAATAACATGCGATTGAACACCTATGCGAATAAACCAATGCAGATGAATACTTGTGCGAGTGGACCTAATGCAGATGGAACTAGGCGTATGGGGCCTCAGTCGCATGACTCCCCATGCGAATGACCCTCAGTCGCACGACTGGCAGGCGTATGGGCCTCAGTCATACGTCTCACATGTGATTGAACCTTAATCGTGTGAATGAACATCAATCACACCTCATTCGGCCGTATGGACTCCATTCGGTCGCCTAGCCCTAGCTGATGCAGAATGCAGTTCATCCCGAACCAAATCTGCCATTTTCGACCTCCCGTCTCTTTCAAACCCATTCTAAGACCAAATCAACCATCCTAAACCTTAGGAAAACATACCACAACACCGTTCAAGCACACACAAGCTCAAAAGCAAGACCTAAACGAATCATACGCATGCACACACATACACAAACGGGTTCACACCCAAAATACCCGAAAAATGATTTTCAGATGTGTTGCAGCCCCAAAATCATTTAAAAACGTGTAAAAGAGGGGTCCTAGAACTCACACAAACGACCAAAACAAGAAGAGCTTCGATTAGACCCACTACACTTCGATTTTGCACGCTTGAATCCACTCGAACCAAGATTTGTCTCCCTTTTTCCTTTTCTCCTCTCTTTTGGCTGATTTTGTGGGTGTGGGGAGAGGGTGAGGCTGTCCTCTCCCTTTAAATACCTCCACTCACCCGACTTTCTCTTGTTGGCGAGTTTGGTCCCCCGACTTTGGACTTTATTTCTTTTTCTCCTTTCGTCGGCTTTAACGAAAATATTCGGGTGTTACAATTCCACTACTAAATCTGAATACATTGCAGCATTTGATGTTGCAAAGGAAGCTGCTTGGATGAAGAAGTTCATAGCCGATCTCGATGTGGTTCCAAGTATTCAGTAACTAATCGAGATGATTTGTGATAACACGGGTGCTATTGCTCAAGCAAAGAGCCCAAATATCATCACAGGGCCAACCACATTCAAAGAAAGTTTCATTATATACGGGACATTGTGAAACAGTGAGACATCATGGTAAGAAAAATAGACACAGATCAAGCCTAGCAGACCCGTTTACTAAGCCCATGACTCAAAAGCATGATCAGCATAGGGATGCAATCGGGCTTGGATTAGCTAGTGATATGTTTTGATTTAGTATTTGGATGTACGAACATTTAACAATTATAATTTTGAATTCATTTTGATTTACTTATTTAAATTCAATTATGAATCTTATAACTGTGTTTGATTTAATACGTTTAATCCATGAATATTGTATTCTAAATTATCCTTAGTGGGTCAGACTTATGGGAACAATTTTGAATTAAGACTATTCAGAATTTAGACTCAAAGAGTTGACTTATAAATTTACAAACCTCATTTTGAATGACGTTGGATGTAACTCGCCACAAACCATCTTTATTAAAAGATGCTTTGGAATTGGTATGCTCATTTAGTATCCTCTGACCTGCGATGCATACTAGAACTTTTGTTTACCAAAGGTTATTCTTTGATCACTGTCAATTGTTGTCGCGTAATTGGCAGTTATAAAGGCTTTGGTTAGGAATAATTCTGAAGTTTAGTGGGAGTTGTATATAGTCAATAGGGATTATGTACTCTTACATTATATGTAACTATTAGACATCGTGACGCCCTCGTTGATTCAAACTGATGAAGTGTGAGGCCTCGCCCAAACTGACTATGTGTTTGATTGGACCATTTTGAATTTGGATCGAGAACAATAATGATTGAGCTCCATATGAGAATTAATCTCAATGACTCAATTGATGTCTTTTACAGAAAGGATAAATGACTATGATTGTAATAAGTTTATTATCTTGTTCTAGTAAGGAATTACTAAAACAAGATGCTTTGGTTAATGACTTTAAAGCATCATACCTTGTTGAGGGCAGCCATGTGCAGCTAGAGCGCCACTGACTGTCTACCTTAAGATTTAATCGAATACCGTCCAAGTGGGAGTTTGTTGGATTACGTACGGGTTCAATTAATTAATGTTGTCAACCGAGTTATGATCGGTAAGAGTTACACCTAGGGCAACGAACGTTAAAGTCCACTTAATTAATTAACTGGCATATACAAACAATATCGGGTTTTAATAATTTATAAAAGTTATAACTTATTTAATTAAAACATTTAAGCGTTAAATGTTATGGTTTCGGGTTTCGAGTTTCAGTTTTTAGTTTTCTGGTGGGCTAATATTAATCTAATCGGCCCGGAGCCCGCGAGTAGATTAATATTAATTAAATGGTTAATTAGTTTTTAAAACTCAACTAACTATTATATATATATATGTACAACAATTAAAGGAAAAAAACCTTTTTCAGTTGAAAGCCGCAAGTTTGGAGAAAGTGATTCTCCTCAATTCGCAAAAACAAAAAGAAAAAACGGAACATTCATTCGCCGCCTTGATCACCGGTGAACACCTTTGAACCAACATATATCATTGCCTTGTTCTACCGCATTGGTGTGGTTGTGTTCCTGTGTAACAAGGCCTAGACCCGAGATAAGTCGTGCCCCTTTGCAGCCACGATTGCGTCCCGTAACCTTGTTCGGTTCGTTTTTTAGCACTCGTTCGTTGAACCCTCGGTGTCTCAAACGGTTATTACTAACCATAAAGATATATCTATCTCATTGGTAGGTTAATATTATTATTTTGTATTTGCATCGTTGTAACCTAGATTCTATCGGGTTCACTTTTTGGTATTTAGTTTTTACTCCGCTGCGTTAACTATTATTAATCTAATTAATAATTTCAAAATCATTTTGACAAAATAAGCTTAACCAAAGTACCACTGAACCCAACACTAGCAACTTGACCTCAATTGAAGATATGTTGGTTCTTTTCAAAACATTTGGTGCAGCTGACAGAAGATGTTTCTTGTAATCAGTTTGGCAACCACTTGGAGATTATCAAAGTATAGAAATGAAAGAATCTTCAAAGGGATGGAGTCTTCGGTTGCTAAAATTATACAGGAGATCAAGGAAATGGTCTTCTTCTAGATCAAATATAGAGCCAAGCATTGCCAACTAGAGTGGAACGGGTGCAGGTTCTTTAAAATAAATATGTAATCCATTGGTGGGTGTATGCATTTTCTTATATCTTGGGTAGGGGTTTTTTAATCTATTTGTATTGGTGCTTTTCTCAGCAACTTGCCGAGTTTCCCTGGTGTGATAAATAATATTCTTTTTCCACTGTTCAAAAAATGTAATTTTATAAATGTACAGATGGATATATGAAATTGCCTCTTTTTGTAAACAAAGAAACCTAACTTTGACATACTTCTTAAACCAAAGAAGATAAGTCAATTTTGACCCTAATTCACTCTATCCAATTTTAGCTATTTGGTTTCTTCAAGTCCCTTAAATATTGACACACTGGGTTTTAAGCTAAGTGCCTTTATGGCTGCTATATGAAATGTCAACATCTCTAACCTTAGTTCAATTATATATCCCGTAGTTAAATAAATGCCCCAACACTGCAAATAAACAATAAACAGCCCCGTAGCAATCTAATTATTATAAGTTATTAACAAAGATTTTCTGGTGTTACATTTATGATATTAGTAAAATGAAAATTCAAAATCCTGTTATTGATATATATTTGTCAACAATAACATCATTCGTACCATTATATATGTGAATGATTATCTTGTAATATTGAGCGAAAATCTAATAGGACCACTAGATAATGATTTGTAAATTGTTATTGTGTGATGTGAATATGTTTCCTTTGAAGAGTTGTGTGCTTGTGTTTGATTTAAAAGAACTAAATATAAAGTATATAATCGAAAGTTGTATTAACTAATACAAAATTTTAGTACAGAAAATGAAAATTTAAATATACCAACAAACGTAAATTGAAATAGTTTGAAATTGAACCTTGAAGATTTATATATGTCTTCAAACTAATCCATATTAATCTTGATGCTTATATAAAAGATTATTTCATCATACATTTTCATTCAAGTTTACAACTTTAGACATTTTAAATGAGTGAGTACATTTTAAAATTCCCAATGTTTTATATATTCTTACAAATATATCTAAAGTTTACTCTGGTATTTAATTTTTTCATTGGGTTAGTTCACTTATTAAAATCTATCATACGGATTTTATCTCATATCACTTATATCAAACAAATATAAAAAAGAATAAAATGTCATTTTCGTCCATAACATTTAGTTAAATTTGACCTTTTAATCCAATTTTTTTTTACAATTTCACTCACTATAATTTACCAAATGTTGTCATTTCTATCAATTCCACTAACTCTGTTAAGATCTTCATTAAATATGGGGGCATTTTAGTTTTTTTCAACACTCTAATTATCTTTATTAAAACAAATTAATAAATTAATTGATAATCAATTAAAACTTAAAAACATTAAGTAACTAGTGAGTCAAGTTGCTTCGATTAAACTAACTCATGTTGTTCGATTAAGGTCTGCTATGGGATTTTAACTGATCGTCACATTTTGTTCGAACGTGCACCATCGTTCGATTAAGATCTACTGTTGTCACATTTTGTTTGGTTGAGTTCTGTTGTTATCACGTACAAACAACAAAACAATAGTACACTTCAATCAAACAAAGCATGATAACAGAAGACATCAATGCCATAGCAGAACTCCATCGAATAAATGTACAATTTAGAACAAAATGTGAAGATTTATTGAAATCTCACAGCAAACCTTAATCCAATAACATGAGTTAGAGTTAATCAGATCATTTAAATTGAAGTGTCCGGTCTCACTGGTCGCTTCATTTGTTTTTTAGTTTTAATTGGATATTAATTGATTAATTAGTTTTAATTGGAAAATTAGAGTGTTGAAAAATACTAGAATACCCTCGTATTTAACGAAGATTTTAACAGAGTTAGTAACGTGGATAAAAAGCTTTTGAATTAAAATAACAAATTTAACAAAACGTTAGAGACGAAAATAACATTTTATTCTAAAAAATACTTATTTTTCATGACAAAAATGAATAAAAAATTTAACATATAATATTTCGACACCTCAATATTGGTCTTTTAATATACTAAAAACCCTAAGGTAATTCATAATTTGATTTGATATGTTTTTACTTTATAATAAAATAATAATATGTTCCCGTCAAATTTGATATAAGACAACGAGTTATTAGATTTTTATAATCTTAACTTTTATATATTGGCCGGGATTAATTCCAACTCAACAAATGTTTACGGACACTCTCAAGTTTGAGCTTATTTTCCTGTAACGATCCCTTACTAATCGAGAGTTAACATTATTAGTTTTTTGATGACTATTTATATGGCCAAAACACTAAGCAAAAAAGTTGAAATCAATTGTTAGGTCCGTCAATATAAAACTTCTGCAACCTAAAACCCATCAATTATTATCTCCTGATATGGATCACTTAACTCGTTAAAAGTAGATTTCAAGTGACGATGGATGCTAGACATTTAAAAAAAGAACCTAATAGAGGCTGGGTGGTGGCGGAGTTGAAACATGGCTCAAAATTAACCTCATTTCATTCAAAAAAAACTAAAGGGCGTTAACTCTTAGTTAGTAAAAGATCGTTGAAAGAAAATAAAGTTAAGGTTAAGACTGTCTATAAACATTTACTAAAGTGAGATTAATCTTGGCTAATAAATAAAAATTAAGATTATTAAAATTCAATAACTTTAAATTAAATAAAAACTTAATAAATTTGTTTACATTATTATCAATCACTTTTGTATGGTCGTGACATGTGATATTGACAAAAAAGTGTTCATTGTTTTCTTAAACTCCGTCCTATATAGGAAGGCTTTGTTGGATTTTTGCGGTAAGTTATTGAGAAGGGTTCCCAATGTAGCATTCACCCTTAGCACAAAAATGGACCAACATGTGTGAAGTGACTTGCCCACGACCGACTTGACACTTCCCATCACATGCATTGCTTATAGCAATATAATTGTATGCATATATAAGTTTGGGTTAAAAAAGTTTTTTTAATGTTTAAAGTGATAGATATTTTAACGTAATTTAATTGATTAACGACTAATTTAATCATAATATGCATTTAAACAAGTCAGAAGTTGCGCAGTGCATACTTGTTTGAGTTTATGATGATCTTTAAAATTGAAAACATCTTTTGCAGCAAATCCCCTAAACAATGGGGGTTCTAATTAGGGAATGCCCCCTTGGCGAGAGTCTTAGCAAACATTGCTTTTATAAAAAAATGCACTATGATTTGATTTTCTCGAAATTTCAAATTTCACATGTAAAATTTGAGGGTAAAAAGTGTAAAATTTGGATATGAAAACAACCTCCGGCTGTTTTTATCCCTTTCCTACAAATGTTGATTTGTAACAATTTTGGTCATTCTGCGTATTCTGTATTCACGAATTGGCACATACATATCATACTTGTTCTTGTAATTGAGTTTTATCCGATTAAAAATTTAATGTAAACTCAAATAATTCAATCTGATAGCGTTTCTCGACTCTTAATTTATCAATGTATTTCTCTACATGAACTTTGCAAAGGATAAGGAATATGACATGTGTACTCTAAGATTATGGTAATTGTGTCAATTTATTTACGTGTGGTTTGAAATGTACGATTGTAATGTTTTTGATGTAGCATTGCCATTGCATAGTTGATTCATATGTCAAACCATAAAGACGTAGAGCATCGTTGTAATTGTAAAGTTGCATGTTTCGTTCGTTGTAAATATGCATGAAAGAGCAAAAGGTAAAACTCAAGAGTAGCTACAAGTATTATTTCCTTTAAAATTCAAAATAAAAATAAGTTTACATCACTTTTTTACTCTCAATGTCAATGTATACTTTTGTTCTTTCTGTTTTTAAGGAATTATACAAACAAATGAAGAATATTATGTTTTTTATTTAATATAAGTCTTACTGTATAACTTTATTATTTAAACTTTTTAAACAATGTATAATTGGATTGCAGTTACAACAATGTATCAAATATATATGTCTCCGATCTATATTGGGTAGCACCCATTGCCTCAACATTTCCGGTGTGTAAAACTAATATGGGTTTTGATGAGTTTAATATCTTTAATAATTAACACATTTCATGTTGATTACTTAATGAATAAATTGTTGAGTGAACGTTGAACCTATTTACATGTGCTTGGCTTCACACTTTTGATCCATAAATAAGAGAGAATCATACATCTTACCATGATGAAATCGTAAACAATTAATTTTTTAGTGTTATCACCTCCATATTCCATTGATGCATCTTTTGAGTGAGTTTTGAATTTCAATATCCTTGGTGTTTTACTAAATGTCAAATAACATAAATACCACCCTTAAGAAAGTGATGATGATATATGTAACATTTGTTTCATTTTTTTGGTTTGCAATAGACAGGGCCGGCTTAATCATATTTGGGGTCCCAAGCGAAGTAAATTCATTCCCCCCCCCCAATGTCTTTCTAAACTACTTGATTCATACTTACGATTTTGATCTAACATGAGTTGATTCGGGTTTTGTTTATCTCTAACGGACTATATATGATATAACTAATAACACTATGTTACCCTTGGGAACATCTCCACTTACTCGAGACCTATTGATTCTTGTTTCTTTAAGTATTTACATGGTAACCTTAAGTACTAAAGCTAGAACTAAGAGTAGGATCTTGTTAATTCAATTAAATTTATTCTTCTATGAGCCATTGGCTTTAAACTAGTTGTCAAAACTCAAAACCATGAATCAAATGCTTCACAACAATAAAAGAGTTTTCTTTAATCTAAACTACAGAACTTGAGTTCAAATGAGTTAGCTACAATAGTAGGCTTCACAAGATCATACAAAATTACATAGTTTAACAGCTTGATTCATTGCCTATTTCAATGGTCTAAACTTAAGCATATCAACTCAAACTTATCACAAAATAAAGACCAACATCACAAGAACAACAAAGAAGATATGTGAGAATTATGAAACAATGAGCTAATTTTCTAGCGTTTACTTGCTTAATCAAAGAAGACAGTAAAAAAGTTTTGGTTTGACACCAACTTTATTAAAAAGCCTAGAACAATCAAATTAAAGACAGTAGTAAAAAGGGTTTCTACCATTCACTTACGCACTTCTTAAAAGGCTTGGAATAACCAAATTTGCAAAACACAAGTTTGACACCAACTTTATTAACAAACTAAACAACAATAAAATTATAGGATCGATAGATTACCTTCAAAAGAACACTGACTCACAAGTCACAACGGATTCGTCGACGGATTCCGATAATTGTTTTCTTCTCTTTCTCTCCGCATGACGGGATGCATTCTTCTTTCTCTGCGTCGATTAACAATCAAAATTGAAAACCCTAGAAGATTGGGGGGCCCTTAGATATGGGGGCCTCAAGTGGGCTGCTTCCTTTGATTGGTCATCGGGCCGGCCCTGGCAATAGATATGCCTTGTGGAGAAAGTATGCCACATTCGACATGCACATCCATAGTGGCCAAGTGCTACTACGATCTATTGTTGTTGCCATATATATCTGATAATTTTTGTTATTGATTAATGAATACATTCTTATTGTTTTCTTAGTAGAAAAAACTACGTTGTAGAAGACTTATTTAGTTATTAGGTTAGTACCTCGTGTATTATACAAGTTAAATACATAAAATATTAAATAATATTAATAATTATAGTACGATCTTTTAATATAAGATATGATTGACATTACGTACGAGTAATAAAAGTACGATATCATTTTTAAAACTTTTGTTTATTTTTTTGTTTTTTTCTCAAATAAAGTTTATTTTTAAATTTTAATAATTTCTTTATTGTAACTTTAAAATTTAATTAATTTTGTTTCATAAGAATTTTATTTTTTCAAAGCCACAGGTTTTAAAATATATTTTATTTTTTAAAATTTTGATATTCTTTTTGAAAAATTTCTTATTTTATATAAATATTATTTTTTTACAAATTGTATTTGTAGAAAGATCTTTTATTTAATTTAATAAAAATTACTTTAAATATAAAAATAATTAAATAATATTATTTGTAGTTAATGTAATATTTATTAGAAGACAGAAGCGAAAAAAAATAAATACAAAAATGTAAATACAAAGTGGGACACAAAACCTATTTTTTTATTAGTACAAATAGATTGATGTGTGTTAGACGGATTAATACAAAATGGATTTTGTCTAAGCGGTGCACAAAATAATATAAGCTTTTTATCAAATCAATTAAATGATTACAATTGTCTAATGACAATATTATGAGAAAAAAATTATTTATTTTTTTGAACGGCGAGTTAATGATTAGTAAATTAATAACACCAATTATTTCTTATTCACCAATGTCAAAAATTAACCCATAATTCTAAAAAAAACAAAGCTTTCCACACCTTTCTTGACCATTATACTAAAAGATCATTAGTAAAAGAATTACATCTTTTGATAATGTTTTGAATTGAGTACTAGTTTACTAACTATTAAACTAAAACAACGTTCATCTTCTTTATTAATTTTTAAAAGATTATTAAAATAAAATCAAAGTTTATTTCTTATTAATATAAGAATGATATTGTTATTATGTTTTTCTTAAAAACGACGCACTTTTATAAAAGTGTGGTGAGCTGCAATATAAATATGTGGTTTCAAACTTTAGTGTCGATATAGGTGTCAAAATGTGTTTTTGTAACGGTTTAGGTTTAAAACCGAATTGGTTCAATTAATGGTAGTCAAAACTAGTTTGGGGATAAATCGGTTTAGGTTTCTATTTTTTGTTTTTATTATTTTTTCGTTGTCTAGAAAAGTTTCAAGTTAAACAAAACAATATAACTAAAATTCACTTATTTTATTTAAAACTAGAAACTTGAATCTGAAGAAAAAAAGTTACAAGTCGTAACAATAATTATATTTTATTGTTTATTTCTTGAATCTTCTCTCGTGATGTTTTAATTTTTCGCCCCGAAGCCCGAACTATCATATAAGTATTAACCAAACGTAATTTCATCGTTGGTCATTCTAGACGTCTTTATTTACATTCTCCCCCGTCCCCGTGTATCTCCGCTTCATATTACAATTTGCCTTCGAGAAATGATTTATCTTAGATTTTTTTGGCTGCATCTAAATGATCTTCTAAGTAAATGAACATCTTTATCCCAACATGACTAAGTCTTGTTCTCAATCGGTGTTGTAAAAATCAAACTAATCGGCCAATTAATTGGCGGTTAATTCGTAACCAAAAGTTCCTGGCTTTGATTTGTGCTAATCAGCAACAATAATCGCTAATCAGCCAAAAATCAGGATTAATTAGCCCTAACAGGCCCTAGTTGGCCAATAATAAGACCCTAACTGGCGGTTTTTTCCAGATTCCGGTGACTTTACGACGATATTTCTGCGAGATAACGACGACTTTCCATCGAAGTCTAAAAATTATAGCAAAAACTTTAAATTTTCATAAAGACATGTAGGATATATATATATAATATATATATATATAGGTATTAAATGAAAACCATGTTTCTAATTAAAATTTGAAAACCACAACTACCCAATCACATAATTTATAATTGATTTAACTTTTTAATTTTTTAAAAAATATATCCGACAAAATTTTAATTTTATTTTTTGAGGTCATAATATATATTTTAATTAAACTTGAAAGAACGACAACGATGACAAAAAGCTTACATATACGTAACTTCTATGACTTAAATATACGTAACTCTTGGTTGTAGATTTTGTAACACGTATTTATATACATAACACCTACAAGTATGTAACTTTTAGTTGTACACTTAGTAATACGTATTTACATATATATAATCCATACATGTACATAACTTTTAGTTGTACACTTTCTAATAGGTATTTATATATATATATATATATATATATATATATATATATATATATATATATAATATATATATATATATATATATATATATATATATATATATATATATATAATATATATATATATATATATATATATAATATATATATATATATATATGTAACATTGGTTTTTATGGTTTCCATTCAAAACATGGTTTTCAAAATATCTCTACTCTATATATACCCACATACATACTAACACACACATACGCGCGCGCACGCGCACACACACATACACACACATACACACACACAACACACACATATATATATATAATATATATATATATATATATATATATATATATATCGTGTAATACACGGATTGAATAAAAAAAATATTAAATTATTATAAAAAAACTTATGCATTATAAAATAATGTTTAAAGATAAAATATGATTTTAGTTACGTATAAATAGCTACTTTAAGTACAATATTTTAATGTGTAATATAATTAAAGTTATATATACTTTCGTTCAAGAAAAAAATTATATATTTTTTAACTCTCTTATGTAAAAGTTTTACTTTTAAACCTTCGTTTTAAGATTTATTATAAAAATATTTTTTATAAAAATATTGTTTTAACAAAATTTGGTTTGTAATTATTCTAGTTGTTTTAATAAGATTGTTTTAAAATATCTTACATGTATATAATTTTTTTAAAAACAAAACGACTTAAAATATAATGTTTAAAAATGTTTAGTGTTTTAGAAAATTTTATATTATATAAAACTTTAGTTTCTTGTTATTTAGATTTTGATTAAATGATGTGATTTCTAATTTGCTTTATAAAATTTATTCTAAAAAAGATAGTTTGATTTTTTTTAAAGTAGATAAGAGAAAGAAACATAACAATTAATAAGATTTATTTTTAATAAGAGAGAAATTTGTATGAGTATTTAATTAGTATAATATCTTTTTTAAGGGAAAATTGATTTATGAATGTCTAAAAAATGACAAGTGACAAAAATATGAGTTTAAAGAACAGATGACAAAAGAAACATTGTTTTATTAGAAGTTATAAATTTAAAAATTATATACAAAAATTCCAAACCAATTAACCCCAATTACTCTTGATTATTGATAGTCGGTATCCCACCGACTGACTAACGACTAGCGATTTTTATAACATTATTCTCCGTGTCAGTATAACACTACTACTAATAACAAAAAAATAGAGTTTAAAGCTACCGTAAAAACTTAAATAGTTGATAAATCTCATGACAGATAAAATGAGCATCGATATTTCTTACTTTTTGCACCATACCAACACATAAAGTTCTTAAAATCTTGTTCCCTAAAACCGAATAAAAAAATCCATCACACAATGCCTCCCAAGTTTACGACTCTGGGTGTTACCCAGTTGTCCTTTATTATTTTCATTTGGTAAATTATAATACAAAGCATACATTGTATTGCTTGAACTTACCGAAAATGCCACGTTCCTTATTGTTTCATGATGTTTGATGACTCACCATATTTTATTATTGTACAACATAAACATCAAACCTATTTTTGATTGAATTTAAATTATAATGTTTAAATATAAAATTGGTTGTCGTCCAATAAATTTAAATCTTAAAGTTTCAATCGCCTGTGTATCTAAGCAAGAGTTTAACGCCACAAAACAAGTTATAACCGAGAGTATTTCTTTAAAATATTTTTATATTTCTCTTTCATTTATGGTATTATATTATTAAAAGTTGGACCTTTAAACATCATTTTGTTTAGTTATGATGTCATTAAATATATATGGTTAAGTATTAAAGAACTCATGAAATAATAAACTCCTAATAACTAAATTGTTTTGATTTCAAAATATGATACATATTATTGATTTTCTCAATAATAGCATAATCCGATGGAGGAAATGGTGCAACCTAACCTTGGTTCACAAGAATATTGTGAAATATTATATTAGACTATCTTTGTATTCAATAACATTTTCAAATATGTTAGAAGTCAAATTTCATCTAGTAGGTTTGAACCAGTTTCACTATGAGGGGGACCAAACCAAGGTATAAACCGTCAAGGTGGGTAGGTTTAGAACCGGTTTGGCTCAAACCACTTTTGTTTTTGATGTATCAAGTTGGTTTTTGTGCTTCTCTAGTATAACGAATACATAGGATGCAGATATTTCTTAGGTCCAAAACACGTTTTGATCATGCTTCTTAGAGAATATTCGATTCACCACGAATTAAGTGTGTCCTATATCCTTAATTTAGCTCTGTCATTTAACCTAATAATGTGTTTCACGTTTCTAGCAAATCGTTTGATACAATAAGCGACAAGCAACATTATTCAATAGCACTGCACTAATGCATTAAGCCTGACATAACCTGGGCCCATCAACCATAACCAGGCCCCATTAACACATTTATCTAAACAGGTCAAATGTGTTTGTAAATAAGTTGTAACATTGTTGTAATTGGATTAAATGCGTCATAAACAATTTGAGCTTATAAGGTACATGTTTTTTTCTAAAAAAAAATTAAATCTAATCTTAGACATGTTGCAGATCAATCTCTTTAGACACGGAAATAACCAATGTATTATACAAGTTAGGCAGGTCAAATTGTTTACGATCTGAACCTGTTAAAACTCGTTATTATTTCATATTGTGTTTAAGAATTATCAACCCTGGTATTTGCCTAATCCTTCAAACTGAAATATAGGTTTTCAACAATCAAGTTTAACATAAAAGCAAATAAGAAACATCCCTTTAGCTATGTTTTTGTGTAAATTTTGATACCTGATGAATGATGCTTATGTAGAAGCAGCATCATCACCTACTGGGAACATTTTCTCCAGCATTGCATTGGAAAGGATCCGATTCGGATCCAATTCAGCACGTGCTTTGTTGAATGCATCTACAGGAAATCGCTTTCTTAGTCTCGCTTGGAGGGCTGCCAGCTCATCTTTGTCTTTTGGAACCTGAAATTCAAAATTTCAATCAAAGATAGAGTAACATAACACATAATTACTCTGCAGGTGGAATCGGGCTGGGAAATGGGTCAGGGCGAGTTTAGTCCGTTCTATTTGTTGCTTCTTAAACATTTCTTATATTCAATGATAGTCAGCTTAAATCACTTCTTACTGAAATCTGAACAAATCTTTCTTGAAAGTTGATTAATTTATATTCAAAACCTCTTTCACCTATATCTCTCCATGAGCCTGATACAAATATATCAGTTTTTAATGTTTGGAATTTGGATAAATAGAGTGTGCTCTTTTCATTCTTTTATTTTTTTCTTTGATATTGAAATTGATTAAAAGTCAAAAATTACCTCTACCTTTCCAACCATAGTAGTAGTATAACAATACCAATAAATATAAGGAAACATAATATACGGTACCAATAAATATAAGGAAACATAATATACGGCATGGAATTTACCTCTATTTTAGCCCAATGTTCATAAGCAGAATATTGATCCCAAAAGCGTGCTTGAGTAAGGTGCCTATAGTGGAAAAATTCTTCGGTTATTTGTTTCCTTTGGCGAGCATCTGTTGTCGGAAGATACATAATAATACCAACCTGTCACGTAAAAATTAAGTATAATATGAAAATGTCAGTTCATGATGCTTGAATATATAAATTCAGCTTCTTTTAACCTAACTTGAAGAATAATGTTACTCCCAGTTTGCAAAAATGGTATTTTTGGTCATTATATCAAACTTCAAATAACAAAAGCACATTCAAACAGTGTTCATCTCATTTAATTATAGCTAATTATGTTATTATGGTTTTTCAACATCACATATCATTCTCAAAGAAGCAGACTGCATGAAATAGAGATGATCAGATGAACTTTACTCTTCTACAGGACTTTGGCAACTTTAAATTAGACGCAAAATATACAAATTTGCAATGTATTGGGATTTAGCAACCAACCCACATGAATCGATTTTACATGTAAATCTCTTATGTGGCACTACTTCTAGTTGAAGCCATACCGACAGCCACGTCACATGCCACATGCAAAAACATGCTTATGTGAAAAAATATATATATATACAACTAGATTAAGTTAAAAGTTTGAAAATGATATTTTTACAATTGTATTTAACAAATAATTAACATGGTAATTGTTAGACGTCACATCAGATGCCATATGGCAAAACATGTCAGCAATTTATAAAAAGAGCACAAATATTTGACCTACTATAAGTTTGAATACGCCATTAGTTGCTAGTACAATCAGTAGTTATAAAACATAACTTGGTGGCCAAAAGTTATTAAAAAAGTAAGTTGGTGTAACAAGTTGAATTAAATTAAAAATAATAATAATAATAATAATTGTTAAAGTCCACTTACCCATGAAAATATATCATCATTTGATGCACTTGAAGCAGGACTCATTAAACTTTTACTACAGGCAGTCCATCTTTGTTCTATAGGTGCAGGAGCAGGTATTTCTTCTTTCTCAATCAACTCCATAACATCTTCTATGTAATTAAGGTCTTTCATATTAGGTTTTGATAAAGTGCCAGCTGTAAAACATGTTTCAGAGACCCACTGTTGACCACCACAGTCAAACCCAAGAATTTCATCGCTCCACCCTACTCGGTATCCTTCTGATCTTTTCCAAAACTCCGCCTCAGCTTCGTTGATCTTTTTAACATGATCTTTGTTAAGGGGATCAAGGGCTATTAATTTATCTCTTAATTCAGTAAATGTAAGATCAGATATTTTTGGTTCGTTCTCTGTAGTAGATGAAGTTGCCACAGATTGGCTTCTGCATATAAAATATTAGTAGATCAAAGAAATGAGTGCAGAGATCGAGGGAATTGACAAACTTGCAAGTCAAGCAACGGGTCAAAATGGGTAAGTCAATTGTAGTCAAAATGGGCTGGGTTGCATTGACTTGACTTGATCCAAAACACTTTTTTACCAAACACTTCTAAATTTTCAAAGTAATTAGTGTGTTTCAGTATGAATCCGATTTTTGGAATAAAATGATTATTTTAGTTTGGCACTAAGAAAAAAAATGATTTAAGAGGTTTCATGCGTTAAAATATGGAATTTGTCAATTGTCATAAAAACCTATGGGATTTTTGTCGAATCCGGACATAAGTCCCTCGAGTTGATTTTTTACATGATTAAATACCTTACACGTCTTATTTGCATTGTTTAGTCCCTAAACGTTTTTGCATTAAGAGATGGACCTTTATACAAAGAACCTTTTCATGTAGTTTTTATAATGTTAGGGACTAAAACCATGCAACAAAACAAAATCCAGGGACTTACGTGTCAATAAAGAAAACATCCATAGGGTTTTTCTGAAATTTTCCATAAAAAATACATATTGGGCAACTTTGAACCCAATTTGACCTGATTGCGATTTGACTCATTTAGAGAAGCATAATTGCCAGCTACAGAACAAACAATTAACTTTCACCTGTATTTCTCTATTGACGCACGATACAGATCACAAATGGGCTGTAAAGCTTCATCTAAACTATACTTGGGTTTGTGTTTGGCTGGGCTCCACCATTTAGAAATAGGATTACAGGTCACAACTACAACAGTGTCGGTATATGGTATGTAAAGATACTTTACATGCTTGTTGTCATTTAGAAGCTTCCTGCAACCAGAAAGAATGAATGAAATGAAGAAAGAGATAAACAATAATCCAGAGAAAATGAAATAATTGTTTTTATAAAGTATAGATACACATAAATGTGCCGTAATAACCTGAATTTGAGAATAGAGTCTATAAGAAACCAAATTAAAAGGTTCAAACACATACGACATTATGTAAATGATATGTTGTCATGTTGATAGTAATTTTTTAGATTTATTCATTTTATATTATATAAATCTAGTGACTATCTTGACCCGTTACCCACTACCCTATCCATCTTGACCCGTACCAAAATTACTGATTCACTTATGGCTAGGTTGATTCAGGCTCTAACAGGTCAAACAGGTTTAAAAGACTATCTTGACAGGAAACAATTGGAACTCGAAAGTACCCAATGTTTAACTTTTATGCATAAAACCTCTAATTCATTATATTAATAAAACTAGCTTATTATCAAACTAATATAATATTTGACATGCTAATTATGTGTAAAGAAACTCAAAGAATTTCTACAAAAATGTTCTGGTCAACTCAAACCCAACATGTCTCAACTCAAACCAGCAATTACCTGTTTTGACCCGTTACCCACTACCCTATCCATCTTGACCCGTACCAAAATTACTGATTCACTTATGGCTAGGTTGATTCAGGCTCTAACAGGTCAAACAGGTTTAAAAGACTATCTTGACAGGAAACAATTGGAACTCGAAAGTACCCATGTTTAACTTTTATGCATAAAACCTCTAATTCATTATATTAATAAAACTAGCTTATTATCAAACTAATATAATATTTGACATGCTAATTATGTGTAAAGAAACTCAAAGAATTTCTACAAAAATGTTCTGGTCAACTCAAACCCAACATGTCTCAACTCAAACCAGCAATTACCTGTTTTGACCCGTTACCCAACCGGCCCATTTTGCCAAGTCTACGTACACACAACATAAAGAAAAACATTCTTAAACCGCACATATAATGCATACTTGTGTTTTTTCTTGATTTCTGCCAAATTAGAGACATATGTGTGCTCTACAAGTTCTTGTCTCTCAACACATTGAAGAGTGACTTCCGCAACGACCCCAAATGCACCTAGCCCACACCGAGCTAAATAGAATAATTCCGGGTCTTTGTCTCTTGAAACTTCTATCGTACCCTTTCCAGGGGTAACCAACTTCATGCTAATAACTTGCTCATCAATGGGAGGCAACTTTGCACCAGTACCATGGGCACCAACCTATGCGCAAGAGAGTTCAATTAATCATATGATTCCTAATCATCACTCATCAGAATCAAATGTAACAAAACATGTTCAAATTAATTATATGATTCCTAATCATCAGTATCAAATCTAGTTTGCACATATGTTTAAAAGATTCTTATCATATAAGAAATTAGTACATAATATGATCACAAAATTGTCAAAATCTATGACCACAAAACAAAGTTTCAATCTTTTAGTCACAGAACATCTGATAATGAAACAATGCATCCATACCTGAACAATGCCCCCAATCTGTTGTTCTCTAATGGAAGCAAAGTTCTGCAAAGTAATACCATAATCTTTACAGCATCAACAAGCTGCTGGACCCGAATACCCGCCTGTACCCGAACCGTTTTCTTCTCCTTATCCACCTCCAAAACCTTATCCAACAGAGCCAGATTCACCATCCCACCACGGGCCAACCCGATTCCATTCGGGGATAACCCGGACCCGACAGGACGAATCTTCTGCTTCTTCTCATTGGCATCCTTCACAATCTTCTCCAATTCTTCCAAACTCTCGGGTTGCAGAAAGACCCGGGTCTGCACTTCGTGGGTCCCGCTCCAATTGACCACCGTATGAAGGTCGTCGGGAAGTGGGGCATACCGGAAAAGTTGGGCCTTTTTGTGTTTTGCGTTTTCAGGGAAGGGGAAGGAGTAATACGTGGCGACAGCACAGCCAATGAGGAGTGCGGAGTAGCCGAGGTATTTCCGGAGTTCGGAGGAGGTGGAGGACGTGGCGGAAAGCGGTGGTGGGGTTGGTGGCGGTGGCGGTGGCGGTGGCGGTGGTGGTGGTGATGTGAATTGGCGTATGAGGGTTAATTGTGGGGTTTGAGCATTTGGGGAAGATGTGAAACGTGGGTTTTGGGGGTTGATGATGAAGGATTGAAGGGATCGTTTGAGTTTGAGTGATCTGAACATCTGTGTTGTGTTGATTTTGGTGGTGGTGGTGGTTCATTCACCTCTGTTTGTGGCTGTGATGCACTATGCATCTCTGTGTTTGTTTTGACTCGTTTGAGTGAGTGGTGGGGATCCGACCCGTTAAGATGTGTACCCGCAGTGTCGGGTGTCCTCAATTGTAGACCCGGTTTCGGGATCCGGATTCATTCACTTGATAAGTTAACCACCATGTTTTATTTTTGGTATGAATTTATAATTTTGATTTTAATAAATATAAAGACATAAATAAATAAAACTAGCTATGTATACCCACGCGCTTTGTGGCGTGTGCCTGTCAGACCCACGTGTGTGAAAAAGTGGAACAACACAAACAAAATATAAAATGACGGCTTGAAAATGTAATTACGTACACCGATGATTCGTAAACGTAGAAAAAATAGTAAAATCGTAACTATATGCGTGCAGAAAATTGTCAAATCGAATTGGTTTTAATAGTTACAAAATCTACTTACAAACGAGGTTGGAGAGTTTCTTGAATCAACTTTGTGAACTAAGAGATGTTGAAATAGTCGAATGACAAACCTTCTTAAGTTATGAAGTCTGGCATTAGATCTAAACCACATTTAAACCGCAATTAAAATGTCACCACCATTTTTCATTGTTGCTTGACCACTAACCGGATTTCCTCTCATTGCCTTGCAAATTTTTGACAAATGATTTCTCAACGTCGACTTTAAATTTATGAGCATGATTTTTAAAACGAGCCTTTTAAGTATCGTTTGACATTTCACATAAGTCCAATTAAACCAAGTTTCAAGGTTCGGTTCTTTAGTAAAATCCTCACAACAATAGGTTTGCTTGTGGATGCACTATCACTAATGAATGATTGTGAATATGTGCTTTGGGAAGCTATAACATTTATATATGATAGTAATCTTGTGTTATTAAATGTGATTTTATATGTTATTATCAACCCAACACATTTAACACTTACTCATACTAACATATGTGGGTAAAATGAGGTATGAAAATAAAAAACAATCATCTTTCACCACCACCAACATCTCCACTAACCACCACCGCCACTTCCACTGACCATCACTGCTTACTACCACCACCACCACCACACCCTCTCTGATTCTTTTTTCTCGCTCATCACCCCTCAGCCATCAAAACCACGTTAGCACCACAACCACACTAATTTAATTATGCCTTATTAACCCAAAAAAAACAAAAACCCTATCACCACCACCAACTTAGACCTCCGCAATCGCTAAACAACACCACCGCCTCACATATGTCACACCCCATTGACCGTGACTAGCTGTGATTGATTGATATCAACACAATCTAGCGGAATAGTAAACATTACTTAAATAATTTGCGTTGATCATCCATTGTTTACGTGGCATCCATAATAATACAAATAATAGTTAAATATTGTCTAATCCCAAATACATAAGTTTAAGTAAATTGTCTCAAATGTTAACAATTAGACAGGATGGTGGCTAAACTCCATATGTCTGACTAGGTCAAATCTTATCCATGATCACTTGATAAATAATTCTTCTCCTGAAATACACACCGAAAATACGTCAACAGAATGTTATTGAGCTCATAAGTTTAAGACATGTGACATAATACAAATCATAAATAACTTAACAATAGTATTGGTGCACAAAAGAATATGTCATAATCAAATCGTGACCCAAGTGACCCTTTCAAGTGCTAGAACATCCCCTAACCCATACCCTTTATTGTCATAGTCTTAAGCGTGCGGGGGATTATTGATCTCAATTGGGGATTTCCTTGTCCTAAGGGCCTATTATGTGTGGGGGATTCCCCAATAGTACTATCCATAAATTACACGACTCCCTATGGAGTTAATGATTGTGCTAACATTCGAGGACTAGAGCACTAATTATTTCACCATAAAAATGATTTTAAAGAGTGTGAAATTCCACCCCAAAATAAGTTAAGTAAAAAAGGGGTTATAAGACTCACCTTAACTTGTTCTTGAAGTAACAGTTCATAGTCTAGAGAGTTACCGACCGGCAATATTTCTAGGTTCATTTCATAAGCATTAGTTTTATTTCAATATGTTATCTAATTCCACCCTTTATTTAAGGTTTATCTACACGATTTGGTTATTTACATTGCGTATGTGTAATTTGGTTCAAATCTTGAAGTTTTGAAGTGTTGACTTGGTTTTTGACTATGTTTGGGTTATTATATCACAATTTCAAATATAATAATATTTATAAGTAAAGTTGTTAGGATCTCGGCATCTAGTTTGATCAATTAGATTGGATTTGCAGCGAATGAGCCCACGAATTAACAAATTTAAACAAGAACACGTGAAATTTATCAATGAAACAGTGTTTGTTATAGAGAGAGAATTTCTGCCAAAAGGAATATATTCATTCAATACATGCTTCAGCTGGCTTTCGCTCGCCGTTACAATTAGGTCATCTTTCCTTTTATAAGGGAAGCTGACGTCAGCTGATGTCACTTGACAGTGACATCTAACTGTTATTTAACTACTGAAAGTTAACACAACTACTGAAGATGTCAAACAGCTGACATCTTCTTACAAAAATACCAAGTGTTAACAACTACTCAAAAGAAACGACTAAAACAACAACGATTGAAGAACATGCTCTTCAGTCGTTTTACAAGTATTGAAATAGAAAATAAACTTACGGAAAGGAAACCATCATAACAACTGAAGAATGCTTCTTCAGCTGTTGTGACAAACTCTGAAGGCTTCAGTACTTGGACTTCTTGAACTTCAGCTGTTGTCATCAGCTGATGTCTTCAGATGTTGTCTTCAGTCTTTGTACTTCAACTGTTGATCTTCAGTACTTTAGCTTCAGCTGTTGATCTTCAGACTTTGGTCTTCAGCTGTTGAAGTCTTCAGTACTTTAGTCTTCAGCTGTTGATCTTCAAACTTTGGTCTTCAGCTGTTGAAGTCTTTAGTACTTTAGTCTTCAGCTGTTGATCTTCAGTCTTTGTACTTCAGCTGTTGATCTTCAGTACTTTAGTCTTCAGCTGTTGATCTTTACACTTTGGTCTTCAGCTGTTGAAGTCTTTAGTACTTTAGTCTTCAGCTGTTGATTTTCAGACTTTGTCAAACAGTTGATCAAGTCTTCAGCAGTTGTTGCGATGTCTTGTGGGACTTAAAGGTTTTTCTGATCTGGCTCATTGGTTGTTTTGGTCCAACAAACTCCCCCTGAACCAATGCAGCCAAAACCTTTAAGCTTATTGAAGATGTCCTACTTATTATGGCAGAAAGATTGGTCTTTTTCTCTTCTAGATCAGCTCAGAAGTTACCCTTGTAAGCACAGGCCTGGGAAGAAGTCTCAATGATCTGTTTGACAAAGGATGGATGGGAACTCTGTCTTGGGGAACTGGACACAGAGCTGTTACCCCATCCATGAGATCTACTTCCCAACTATGAGTCTGTAAGACTCCCTTGTATAGGCCTCAAGGAAGGTTACTTGTTCCTCCATGGTAAGCTCTTCTGCTTCTCCTTCAAAGAGTGACTCTAGCCCATAATACTCAGAGAGGTATTTGACCTGCTTCCCATCTTTTAGTTCCATAATTGTTATGACTCTATAAGCGAATTCATCTGGGTGAATACCCTCTAAGAACAACTGGAGCTCATTCTTTCTAACTTCCTCAAGCCTCCTATACACTAACCCCTTTTTCACCACTTTATTCTCCAGCATCTTTTGTGGGGTCAGTTTAGCTTTATAGGCTTTCTTGAAGTCATCTAGGATCTCCCAAGGTGATACTACAAAGGCCAGTGAGATCACTTCATCTACAATCTTCTTTACTTGGCCAATGTATCTCTGTGAATATTTTTCTTTTGAATCCTATAAGACACCCTGGGATCAGGCCAAACCTCACTCTCTCTTTTTGATATTGAAAGGTATGTCTGAGAGTGTATAATCTATGAGCATGTTTCTCCATATTGATGATTGAAGATGTGGCAGCGTATGCTTTGTCGACTCTTCTCAACAATTCCTCATCATGTTGTTTGTGAAGCTCTTCTTCTTGCCTTTGAGATTCAGGAGTAATTGTTGGAGGGTGACTTATGGCCTTAGGCAACTATATAACAACTGAGATTGGCTTCTGGTCTTCATCTTCATCATTATCTTCTTCTTCCTCTTCTAGCCTCAGTACCCTTCTCTTCCTCTTCTGGGGTACATCATCGGCTATTGGTTTTGTGGGTAAGGGAATTGGTTTAGTGGGTTGTGGTTGTGATGGTTTTGGTGTGGGAATGTTGACAGGCTGTTCTAGCATTTTGGATGTAAGTGAGGCTTTAGATTGTTTGACCAGTTCAGTCCTGCTCCCAGCACCAGCTTCATTCAAGGCTTCAATGACCAGCCCTTTGGTATATACTTCAGACGAACAGATCTTGGTGGTTATTGCCAAGATGCTGTCCCTGGACCATGACTTGATTTCAATCAATGATCTTCCAAGATACTTAGCTATGAACCTGATCATGATTTCCAGCCTCTCCCTTTCCAACACACTATAACTTGCCCATCTTGCTTGGATTTCTTCAATCTCCAATCTTCTAATTTCTGAGTCAAGTTTTTCAGTGTCATGACCTTGCCTAAACAGCTGATCAATGATGTTATCCATTGATCGGCTATGTTGGGCATCAGCCTCCCTCACCATTTCCTCTAACTCCTTCTCCTTCTTTCCACTCTTCTTTTTCTTGTATGTGACCTGAAAGTCTTTAGTACTTTCAGTCACTTTCTCTATTTCAGCTTCCTTCTCCTTCTCCTTCTCAGTCTCTACACCCAACTCCTCATTTTCCACCTCTATCTCTTTTTCTTTCTCTTTCCCAACTTCAATCCTCTTTTGTTTTGCTTTCACTGACTGAATCTCCCTCTTTTTGGTTGCATTGGTTGCAAGGGTTTGATTGTCAGAAAGCCTTTTGCTCACAACTTCCTCTATCAAGGGTTGGATAACCAAGGGAAGCCTCTCATCAAGGGTTTTAATCACTATATCAGTGATAATTGGTGTGATGAGAGGTAAGGAATTTTGAAAGATAGCAGCTATTTGCTCAGAAGGGTTCTGTCCCTGAGAAATAGTGCCAGAAGTACAGGCAGGTGGCTGAGTGTTTTGGAGTGGCTCTGTGTATAAGAGACCTTCAGAGTAAGGTGCCATCTGTTGGTGCATTGGGTAGATGGTCTTTGATCCTGAGACATTTTGGCAATCAGCTCATTGAGTCTGCTTACCTCATTCTCTAGGATGGTATTTTGGGCTAAAACATCATAGAAGAAGCCCAGGTCATCATCAGTGTTTGCTGAATCACCTGACCTCCTGATAGAATTGTGATGAACATGCTATGAGTGTAGATCAGTAGTAGCATGTGCCCCTTGTCTTGGTACTGGGGACTTTTGCCTCAGGACTATGTCCGTCATTGGTAGTTGCCTCTGGTGAGGTCTTATGGATGTTACCAACTGCATCCTGATCATATGCTGAAGCAGGAGAAGTGGCAGCCTCACCAGATGTTCTAATCTCCGTTTCTACACTTGGAGATAGAACAGTGTAACCCCGGTGCTGTGGGTTATCAGAAGCATTTTGATCCTCCCCCTCAATGGTTGAGGCTATCCCAGTTTTGATTGGTATCTGGGGAGGGGGTGAGGAATGCACTGAGTTAGCACTTTTGCAACTATTATGGTAGGACTTTGGGGGCGGTTGCAGTGGGAGATGGTGTAGAAGCAGTATGCACCTGGGGAGAGTGGTGCGTTTCAATGGCAACCTCCTCAAATGAGGAAGGTTCTAGATGTTTAGGTGCCCCGAATGTGGTTGCTGCAGGCTCCTGTTGAGAGGAAGCCTGAGCGGTTGAGGTTGGGGAGTCATGGACATAATTGGGGGGTTATAACCAGTATGTATTTCCTGTGTTTGTGGTACAGGGGCATCCTCAGGGGACTCATCTCCCTGAGTAGCCTTTTTAGGTTTTTGGATTTGGGTTTGGTGGGGACTTTGGATTTGGAGGTGGTGGCTGTGGGTTCCAGCTGCGTGGGTTTTCGCAGCTTGGTAGCCTGTTTGAGTGACTAGTCTGAGTTGTGCCTGGAGTATACCTCAGGCAATACAGCCATGGCAGGGACTCCAAGGCCAACAAGTCCCTCAGCTTTCAGCTGGTTCTCTATAATGGCCATTATGAACCGTTGATATAATATCCATCGGTTAGCAATAGGTTTTGAGACCATATCCTTAAGTTCAAGAAATATTATTTCAGAAAAATTTAAGTTTTGTTGCTCAAGGATAGAGAAGAATACCTGCTACCACCTGGTTGACATTTGATCCCAAGAAGAAGTCTTAGGGGCTAGGCAGACATTCACCATATGAAAAAGAAGGGGTTCCGCATCATGGAAATGCTTCTTTAGGATGGTAGAAGCGCTGAGGTTACCCTGGTATCCATGGTGGGCAAAGGATATATCAGTGGTGCCCTTTGAATATCCAGCGGGGAAGGTGGCATCATCCAGTTGTAGGGTTTGGCGAAGGATTGCCGGAGTGATGACCACCTTACGGGTTGACGAACGACTGGAGAGACTCGGTGTCATTCTCCCCATTGATAAGGGTGACGTTCGTCCAGAACTGATTTAGGGATTCGGCATAAATGGTAGGATTGATAAGGAAGGCCGTTTTGTATGAGAATGGACCATTAGATCAATGGCAGTATCAAACTTCGTCCAGAAGGTGATTTGGTAAGGTAGGCAACACAGTTGTGTCTTGGTTTAAGCTGCATGGTCGCCATTAATGTGAGAGAAGGTTCGGAGTTTTTGAACGTTAGGTTTGAGATAATGAAGCTCTAGAGGATTAGGTATTTATAGGGTATGGGTTATGAAACAACTGAAGGTTTGGTGTTAATCATCAATAGTTTTAAACGACTGATGACATGGTATTAACCTTCAGAGGTTGAAACAACTGAAGTCGTGGTTTGAGGCATCAGCAGTTATAAAACTACTAAAAACCATGGTTTTGGCTTCAGATGTTGGAAACAACTGAGGACTTAGTGTTAGTCATCAGTATTTGTGAAACTACTGAAGACATTGGTTTTGTCATCAGTTGTTGTAAACGACTGAAGACTTGGTGTTAGTCATCAGTAGTTGTGAAACTACTGAAGACATTGGTTTTGCTTCAGTTGTTTAAGATGAAACAGCAGTTGTAAACGACTGAAGCGAAAAAATTCCCATCAGTAGTTTTCATCAAGTCTTAGCTTTTCAGTTGTTTCATACTGTCCTCAACACTTACTCATCAGTCTTTTTGGCTATTTTCAGTTGTTTTATAGGACATCAGTACTTATATGTTTTTACTAACATCAGTAGTTATAACTACATCAATATTTTGTAACAGAATCAGTACATATTTGTGACATGTTTTTAATGATCATCAGTACTTGTTTATTAAGATCATCAGTAGTTGTCACTTATTCTAGCTTTAGCATACCAAGCCTTAACACTAGGTTTTGGAAAGTTGAACTATCCAAGGCTTAGTAAAAATGTCTGCAAGCTCATCAGCACTAGCACACAACTTTGGATCAATCAGACCTTTTTCAAAACAGTCCCTAATAAAATGGTGTCTGATCTCTATATGTTTGGTCCTAGAATACTGGACAGGATTCTTGACAATGCAAAGAGCTGAAGCACTGTCCATTAATAATGGAGTCTTAGTCTCTATAATGCCATAATCCAAAAGTTGGTTCTGAAGCCAGAGTACTTGAGATGTACAACTTGCAGCAGCAATGTACTCTGCTTCAGCAGTGGATGTAGCAACATATGTTTGTTTCTTACTCTGCCAAGAAATCAACAGTTGCCTAGGAATTGACATCCACCAGCAGTTGACTTTGTGGTTAACTTACACCCTGCATAGTCACAATTAGAAAAAGCAACTAATTTGCAAGAGTGTCCAGTGGAATACCATAAACCTAGAGATTGTGTACCTTGCAGATATCTAAAGATCCTCTTGACTGCAATCAAATGAGACTCTTTAGGAGCAGCCTAAATCTAGCACAAACACAAGTTGCAAACATGATATCTGGTCTAGAAGCTGTTAAGTACATCAAGGACCCAATCATATATCTGTAAAGTGTTTCATCAACAGCTTTACCTTTCTGATCTGCATCCAGTTGAGTGGTGTGGCACATGGGAGTAGAACAGGGCTTACAGTTTTGTAAATAAAACTTATTCAAAAGATCTTTTGTATATTTAGACTGATGAATGAAAGTCCCATCAGCCTTTTGTTTGATTTGCAATCCTAGAAAGAACTGTAATTCTCCCATTGCACTCATTTCAAACTTCTTTTGCATTAAATTGGTAAAAGCATCACACAACTGGGGATGAGAGGATGCAAAAATAATATCATCAACATAATTTGAACAAGTAGCTTATGCTGATCCACCTTCTAATGAACAAAGTTTTATCTATGGAGCCTCTAGTGAAATTATTTTGCAGAAGAAAATTTGATAATGTCTCATGCCAGGCTCTAGGAGCTTGTTTCAACCCATAAAGAGCCTTATCAAGCTTGTATACCCAATCTGGATGTTTATTATCCTCAAAACCTGGTGGTTGACACACATAAACCTCTTCTTTTATTTTACCATATAAAATGCACTTTTAACATCCATTTGAAAAACTTTAAGATTATGGAATACAACATAGGCTAAGAACAATCTAATTGCCTCCAATCTGGCTATAGGAGCAAAGGTTTCATCGTAATCAATACCTTCTTCCTGTGCAAACCCCTGAACAACCAGTCTGGCCTTGTTCTTAACAATAAGCCCATTTTCATCTGTTTTATTCCTAAACACCCATTTAGTGCCTATTGCACACTTACCTGGGGGTAGAGGAACCAGTTCCCACACTTGCTGCTTGTTGAACTGAAGTAGCTCAAGCTACATGGCTTCAACCCATCTATTGTCCCTTAAAACAATGTGATAGTTCTTTGGCTCTTGCTGACTAATGAAGAGAGCATAGAAGCAGAAATTGGACAATTGAATTCTTGTTGAAACTCCAGCATTGATATCACCAATGATTTGAGACATTGGGTGATTCTTCAGCTCTTGATAAACAATGAGATTTGTGCAAGTGTTTGTAGGACATTCAGCAGCAGCAGATGGTGATGCAGACTCTTGAAACCAAGAATGAGATGGCAAATCAAAAGATGTAGAGGAATCAGAGATCTCATCAGCATTTGTTGTGGATGGAACTGCTGAAGCTACAGGAACATCAAGTTTAGTGGACTCAGGCAGTTGATCACTGAACTTGAATAGGTGAGTATTGATATTATCATCATCATCAATACCACCAGGTGGAGAACTTTTGACAGGAGCAACAGCTGAAGCCTGATAAGGAACATATTGCAGTATGTCCAAATCAAATAACTTCATAAGGTTTTATGGAATCTTGTCCTTTGGAGATTCATTAAACTTCACATGCAGAGTCTCTTCAACTATCTTTGTTCTGTAGTTGAAGACTCTGTATGCCTTGCAAGTAGATGAATAACCAACAAAATACCTTGCATCCACCTTAGGATCAAATTTGTGGAGTTGATCCTTTGTGTTGAGAATAAAACAAGGACACCCAAAGGCTCTGAAAAATGAAATTAGAGGAGCCAAATGATGTAGAACTTCATATGGAGTCTTTATCAACCTCTGATTTACTAAGGCTCTATTCTGCACATAGCAAGCTGTATTAATAGCTTCAGCCCAAAAGTTCAGTGCAAACCAGAGTAAGCCAACATGGACCTTGCAGCTTCAATTAGGGTCCTGTTCTTTCTCTCTACTACTCCATTTTGTCCTGGAGTCCTTGGGATGCTAAACTGCCTCTTGATTCCCTTTGAGAGATAAAAATCATCAAGTGTATGGTTTCTGAATTCTGTTTCATTATCACTTCTGATACACTTGACAGATAGGGAATACTGCTTCTCAACATACAACACAAAGTTTATGATCGTCTGAGCAGCCTCATCCTTTGAATGCAAGAAGAAAGTCCATACAAATCTGGAGTAATCATCCACAATTACCAGACAGTATTTCTTCTTTGCCATACTCATTACTCTCACAGGACCAAAGATATCCATGTGTAGTAATTGCAAGTAGGCAATGGACTTAGGTTCTTCAATAGGAGGGAATGATACTTTGTGCTGTTTTCCTTTCAAACAAGCAGTGCAGTTGTCTTCACATCTGAACTCCTTCATAAGCAATCCCCTTACTAAACCATGATGTATTAGCTGATTCAAGTTTTTAAGATTCACATGACCCAGCATTCTATGCCATAGAATAGATTCTTGAGGAGAAGCCTTGGAAAATAGGCAAGGATGGCCTTTGAGATCTATTTTCTTGGAAAGATCTAAGGCATACACTCTTCCTGTCTTGTTGGCCCTCAGGAGAGTGTGATCATCCAACACCTTATCCATCAAACTCAGAACTTTGGATGACAGAATCCTGCAGTTCTGACTGGTGAAAAAAGCACATGGCCTTTATCACACATTTGACTGACACTCAAGAGATTATACTTGAGATTCTCCACATGGTTAACATCATCAAACCTTATTTCCCCATTGGAGACAAAGCCTTTGCCAATGATGTAACCCTTAGCATCATTGCCAAAAGAAACAAACCCCTTCTTTCCTTGAGAGTAATCATGAAGAAGAGAGCTGTTCCCTGTCATATGCATAGATCCTCCACTGTCTACATACCAGATGCTACTGTGGCATGCTGAAGAACCCTGCAATCATAATAAATTAGTTAGTTTTTGAGACCCAAACCTTTTTGGTTTTGGGTCTGTTCACATCAACATGATGGTAAACTAACAGATTTGCTATGAAGAATAGCCTGAGGGGATGGAGATGGTGAAGAAGAAGAATCCTTTGGCATGGATTTTCTTCTTTGTGGTTTCAGCACAGGAGCATCTAATTGGTTGACTCCCCTAGTATATGTTGAACCATCATAAAAAGTTGTGTCTGATTCTGTGATAAAGCCTTCAGCTCATCAGACACATTAGTGCTTGAGATTGATGGATTCCTGTGTTGTACCATCTCCCTTTGAGCAACCTCATCTATTGCCTGATTAACCCCTTCCTTTTTGGATTTTGGGGTTACCGGTTTTGATGTTGCTGGTACAAACTTGATTTCAAACTCAGTTTTCATTTTATCCATTTTCTTTTTAATGTTCTCATTGTGTTTGAGTTTGGAGCCCTTTTTATACCAACAATCATCAGTAAGATGATTGAATAAGCCACATATTTCACATGGCTTTTTTTTCATCTTAAGTTGATCATCTGCTGAAGAAGATGAAACTACTGAAGACTTATTCTTCAGCAGTTTGCGATCAGTACTAGCAGTTTTCTTCCTTGCAGTACATGCTTTCTTGATATCTTCTTCAGTAGTTTTCCCACCCTTTCTACTGGCATTTTCTTCCCTTTAGTACATGCAGTAGTTTGGGTTTGTTCTCCAGGTGTTATGACTTTCTCTTTAGTACTTTCAGTACTTTGTGAAATACCACCTGGAGTGATCAACCTTTTGATCATGTGAGTGTCAGCATTTGAACCATCAACATCAGCTGATAGGTTTTGGGAGGAATTAATGCTGACTCCAACCTCTGATGGTGCTGTATCAGATAGTAGATCACATGATGAAAAGGATTGGTTATTGCTTTCTCCATCAGATTCTACCTCTGCTCTGGGAGTAAAATCTGTAGGAGGAGCAATGTGATTATAACCAATGCCAAACTTCACATTGGAAGTAGACTGCTTACTGAGAAGCATTTCAAAACCCTTGCAGGAATGTACCCATCGATCACACTCTACCTGGGTAGCTGCAAGTGTTTCTTTGAGGTCTCTGTACTTCTCTAGAAGTACCTCTTCCCTAGCCTTATCATCAGTGATTTGGCATTTGAGTTTGTAAATCTCATCATTCTTATCATTAAGCACAGACTCAAATTCAGCATTTCTTTTGGATATTATTTGTTCTAGCTCAATGTTCTTGTTAATTAAAGCTATATTTGCTTCTCTAATAGATGCAAATGCGGCTATGCATGTTTCAGAACATAGCTTGGCTTTGGCCTCAGAGGATACCTGTGATACCTGTGGTGTGGAGGCATTAGAGGATGAGGTATCAGCAGACTCCAGGGCCATAAGAGCAAGTTTCCAAAAGGATTATCACACCATGTTGACCAGCACCAGAAAACAGTTGTTCATGACCAGACATATCATCTGGTAAACTGCTCCAGTCAACAACTCCTGGGTGAAAAAGCTGTGTTGTTGAGGTTGAGATTGTTGATAAGATTAGGAAGATTGAGGCTCAGGAAGAGCAGGTGGTTGTTGAGCAATGGGTACTAGAACTTGACTGGTTTGTGGCATGTAATAGCAGGGATATTGATATGGCATTGGACCCTGAGGGACAAAATATGCAGGAGATAGAGGTTGTGATTGATGACCAGAACTAGCAGATGTTGCCCTCTGTTTTGTTGAATATTACTTGGAAAAGTCACAAAGGGTGCAGAGGAGTTAGATCCAGATGATCTACACTCTCTTGCAAAGTGCCCAAGCCTGTGGCATTTGTGACACCTCAACTTACTCTTGTCAAAACCAACTTTGGTTTTGCCAGAGAGTCCAGGGAATTCCTACCAGTTCTCTTGTAGAACTTCTGAGATCTGATATTATCAAGGCCATTTGGCTCAGAATATCCATCTCTTCTAAGTCATCATCAGCTATACCTTTCAAATCATCCATAATGAAGCACAAATTATCACTATTACAGCCTGACTGACTATCAACACTCACAAATGCATGATCAGAACTGTTTTAAGAGAAATCTATATGCACATCATAATTACTTTCTGATGCAGCATATTCTGAATCATGACCGACCAAGGCAGTGGTCCCTGGTACAAAGTCTTCAGTGAGCTTTCCTGATGATGCCAGTTTCCTTTTCTGCTCTACCTCTCTTTCAAATGTAAGCAGTTTCCCATGAAGTTGGGTGAGAGATAGGCTATCCAGATTTGCATTAGAGCGTAGGACAATTGTATATGTGTCCCATCTCTCAGGCAGTGATCTAAGGAATCTGTGGTTCATCTGGCTATTAATGTATTCATGTTTGACCATTTTCAGCTCAGAGATCAAACATGAAAAACACTCAAACTGTTGAGTCAGAGTATCACCCTTCCTATGAGCAAATGTCTCATATTGTTGGGCAAGTATTTCCCTATTGTTTGCTAAGACCTCATCAGTACCACCAAATTGTTCTTTCAGTGCCTTCCAGAGGTCATGAGCATTTTCATGATGCATAAGCCCATAATAGATTTCATTAGGCAGTGCCATGGCCATAATTCCATGAGCTTTAGCATCAATCTCAAATAGTTTTCGATCCTCATCAGAGTATTGTTCCTTCTTCTTCAGAACCATTTGTTGGTTTCCGGATTGTTCACCATAGGCTTATGTGGACCATGTACCACAGATGTCCAACAACCTGAACTGTTAACAGACAGGTGATGGAGCATTCTTCGTCGCCATATGTTATACTCAGTCCTAACCAGCATCGGAGGCTTGGTTGAGGAACCAGTATTGTGAGGGTCATTAGAAGGAGTAGTCATATTTAGAATTCAGACAAATTCAAGTAAACAAAGTAAATCTAGCTCAAACCACTTAGAACCTCAAATAAAATGGCCAGAAGCAACATAAACTCAATCTCTATAACCGATTCTTGCAAATTTGCTAATTCGATCAAACGTAGATAGCAAAAGAACAGTTTCAATGATCAATTGTTAAATCGATCAATGATTAACCTGCTCTGATACCATTTGTTAGGATCTCGGCATCTAGTTTGATCAATTAGATTGGATTTGCAGCGGAATGAGCCCACGAATTAACAAATTTAAACAAGAACACGTGAAATTTATCAATGAAACAGTGTTTGTTATAGAGAGAGAATTTCTGCCAAAAGGAATATATTCATTCAATACACGCTTCGGCTGGCTTTCGCTCGCCGTTACAATTAGGTCATCTTTCCTTTTATAAGGGAAGCTGACGTCAGCTGATGTCACTTGACAGTGATATCTAACTGTTATTTAACTACTAAAGTTAACACAACTACTGAAGATGTCAAACAACTGACATCTTCTTACAAAAATACCAGTGTTAACAACTACTGAAAAGAAACTACTGAAACAACAACGACTGAAGAACATGCTCTTCAGTCGTTTTACAAGTACTGAAATAGAAAATAAAACTACTAAAAGGAAACCATCACAACAACTGAAGAATTCTTCTTCAGCTGTTGTGACAAACTCTGAAGGCTTCAGTACTTGGACTTCTTGAACTTTAGCTGTTGTCATCAGCTGATGTCTTCAGATGTTGTCTTCAGTCTTTGTACTTCAGCTGTTGATCTTCAGTACTTTAGTCTTCAGCTGTTGATCTTTAGACTTTGGTCTTCAGCTGTTGAAGTCTTCAGTACTTTAGTCTTCAGCTGTTGATCTTCAGACTTTGGTCTTCAGCTGTTGAAGTCTTCAGGACTTTAGTCTTCAGCTATTGATCTTCAGTCTTTGTACTTCAGCTATTGATCTTCAGTACTTTAGTCTTCAGCTGTTGATCTTCAGACTTTGGTCTTCAGCTGTTGAAGTCTTTAGTACTTTAGTCTTCAGCTGTTGATCTTTAGACTTTGTCAAACAGCTGATCAAGTCTTCAGCAGTTGTTGCGATGTCTTGTGGGACTTAAAGGTTTTTCTGATCTGGCTCATTGGTTCTTTTGGTCCAACAAAATTTGGTTCCAAAATAGTAGGTTTAATTAGTTGGAAAGATTGGTCCCTCAACTTTGCTACATTGACACTTTTAACCCTAATGTTTGAAATTTTGCACTTTAATTATTTATGATGAATTTTATTGTTTCAAATGATTTAAGCTACTGTAGTAAGTTATATTTATGCCATTAGGTCTTTCTTAACATTTTCAAGATTTTGTTTTCAGTTTAGACGTTTAATGGAGATATATTTAAAGGTTTCTTACTTGAGATCGTCGAGTGGTTCATATGATTATTATACTTTAGTTATAGCTTATTTGGGCATTATTTAGCTTCTGGAGTGTTATAGTTATGGTCATAAGATTGGTGTGTTGGTTATTTTATACTTAAATGTGAAGCGAGTCGTGTTTTGGGTGCGTTATATAATGTATTTTTAGGTTTATTGATTTTATTAACTTTCAAGTTGTTCTCCAAGCTTGGATGTCATAATTTACTTGAAAATATTAGTTTTCTTAGTTTAATGATTTTTTAAATTTGTTTATTATTTTCTTCCTAGATTGACGTTAGTTAACTTATATTAACAGTAAACTTTGTAATAATTTCTAAAAAGTTCCATAATTGCTAAAATTGCTTTTAACTTATTTCTGTCATTACCAGTCCATTAGCTACTAGACCTTCATGTCTTAAGTTTTTTTTGTTGGTTATAGTATTTTAACGTTTGGGGTTTGATTATAACGGGTTTTTGATTCAGATTCACTTTGGTCATAATTTGGTTACATAATACTTTAATATACTTAGAATAACTTCTAGGTTCTGGAATTTTCATGGTTTTAACTTAAGAAATTGTTTTGTGGATTTCTACCATTTTAGTAAGAATAACATTTATATTTTTATTTTTCAAGTAAATAAACTCTATAAGATATGAAATTTAATTTCTAGGCATTTATTATCATTATAAGTCTACTGAAATTTTGTATATTTAGGTTTATGTATATTTGGTATTTCCGCTATATCTACCGGTTAGTTCCATTGTTGATACTATATGTACCTAGATCCTGATCTGAATGTAATATGTTTTACACTTATGTAACTATTGGGTACTTAATGAAATACAAATATTTGGTTGTGTTTATAATGTTTAAATATTTCATTAATGAGTTGATTAACGCATATTGACGTAATTATATAGGTTTGTGATTGTTTGAAGTGTTATGCATAATGTTATAATGTTAAATACACTCAAACTTGGTGAAGTGAAGTTCTCATGTGTCTGAATGGCCATGCGACTAAGTGTTCATGCGCCTAAATAGTCCATACGCCTGAACAACTTCATGCGTCTAACTCAGTCGCACGACTGAAAGCTCTGTCGTGCGAATGGATCAAACGCATGGATCAATCGCAGGACTGAACCATGCTAATGGTTCAGTCTCCCGAATGAGCAACATTAACCTATAAATACCATTTAATTTGTGGAAAAACGTAACAACTAAGGAGCATTCATTCCTATTCAATTCCCGACGTACCCTAGCCGTCCGGAAGCCTTTAAGTTCGTACTCCAAGTTCACAGAACGTTGCTGATCGATTCCTAATCGATTTTTCACGTTAGATACTATATCTTATTGTTTCTACGTGTGTTCTCACTGATTGGATTGCCAATCAAATAGGATTCCGCACTATTTGGTTTGGTCTACACGTTAATTAGTTTGTATTTCGTTTGAATACTAGATCCTAACAAGTGGTATCAGAGCCTTGGCTCTTGATTACGTGTGATTCAATCAATTTTGATACAAAGGTTGTGTTTTTTCACTAAAAACGCAATCTTTTTGTGTCAAAAGTTGTCTTGGACGTCTCCTGCTCATCAAGTTTTGGTTTCTACGGCATAAGGTGATTAGGGTTGGTGAAAATTCGTTTTTTTACGGCTAAAACACGTTAAACCTAGAAATTTTCGAAAAACAGCAGCTTCAGTCGCCTGATTGACCCAATCGCACGACTGGACTTCATTCGCATCCCCAGACGTACGATTGAACTCACTTGCATCTTCATTCGTACGACTAAGCCTACCGGTCGCATTGTTCATACGCATTAGTTTCACTCACACGACTGGACCAATCGCTTAGTTCAGCCGCATGATTGAACCAGTTGGATAGTTTCATTCGCACGGGTAGTCCATTCGCATCGCTCCATTCACACCAGTTAATAGATTGTTTGAGAAACTTAAAGTTGATCGAGATGGAGGATCAGTTGTCAGCGTTTACATCCGGGAAGGACTCACGGATTCAGAACTTACTGCTACTGGAGAGTGAGGTGGGGAATCATAATAAACCCCCGAAGCTTATAACATTAGATGAGTTTCCCCACTGGAAACAACGTTTTGAGATCTACCTCAATGGAGTGGATCCAAATATGTGGGAAGCTATTGAGACGGGATACAGTATGCCGGTAGGAGCAGATGGGGTGAAACTTACTCTAGGAGGAATGACTGATGCACAGAAAGTTAAATATAATGCTGAAAAGAGAGTATATGCATTGCTAACACAGTCTATCCCTAAGGACATTTTCCACCAATTCTTAGAGAATAAACAAGCCAAGAAGTTATGGGATGAGCTGGAGAAAAGATATGAGGGGAATGCTTCGTTGAAGGCAATTAAAGCTAAGGAACTGAAGAAAGAATTTGACAACTTTTCATCGATGGGAAAAGAGAGTTTAAACGATGTCATTGATAGATTCTACCATTTGATGAGCGAGCTGCACACACATGGTGTCACAACTACCATGGAAGATAAAGTGTCAAATTTTGCTGACGGGTTGCCAGAAAGTTGGGCTTCTTTTGTGTCAAATCTGAGACAGAATGGATTGCTATCAAAGTTGGACATCAATGATTTCATACTAAAGCTACGAGAAGAAGCACTAAGGATGAAGTATCGAGCTCAGAAGTCTTCGTACACTCAGAATCCAGCTTTGTACAATGCCACTTCTCAAGTTAAGATGTCTGGAGCACTTCTTCAGACTGCTTTTGTGTCAAGCTCATCTGGTCCTTCACAAGTCTCTCCTTCAGGATCAGAAACGTCAGGGTCTTCTAGTACCCAATATATCGGATCCGAAGCAATGCTACAAGACTAAAGACTGGGAATCTTGGAAACGTGATAGTAGAAGTAGCTCGAGAGCACATGGATCTCTTGGCAGCAGTGGTCCATTCCTATGATGGACTCATTGCTGGAAAAATTGGAAACTGCCATCTGACAAATGAGGACTACGAGCAGGTTGATGAGACTGAACTGGAAAGGATGGATATTATGTGGGCCTTAGCAAGTGCTGTCCGGAGAGCAAAGAAGTTCATGAAGAAGACCGGACAAAACTTGGTTGCTACTAAGGACACTACTTTTGGTTTCGACAAGAGCAAGGTGACCTGCTTCAACTGTGGAGAAAAGGGGCACTTCAAAAGAGAATGTGTGAAGCCAAAGAAGACTGGAAATGGGAATCCATTCTCGTCCTTCACTCGTCAAGACAAGCAAGCTAGCAGTTCTACATCATCAGGCAAGGATCCAAAAGCTTTGACCGCCCATGATGATGAAGGACAGGACTGGAGCTTTAGGTTTGTATCTCTGGGAGAATCCAATATTGCGAGCGTGGATGACTTAGATGATGATTCCGCAAGTGAAAGAGATATAGCAGTTGAGATAACGATGTCGCATAGTGAAGAAACTACAACAGAGGTCAGCTACAAGCCTGAAGAAAGAACGTCTACAACAAATAAAGAATCACCAGAACCAGAGACATCTGATGCTGCATTGATGACTACCTCATCAGAACCTCCTCAGGTAAGTTCTACTGACCAACTTTTCAAAAATCATGCTTGTTCTGACTGTGATAAATTTAGAGAAAGCATAGATCAGAAATTTGCTAGGTTGCTAGATCATAATGATAGCCTAGTAAAGGATTTGAAACTGTGCACTGAGGCAAATAGAGTTTTAAAACAAAATGAGCATAGTTACAAAGAAAAGGTAGACCTGTTGAATAAACAGCTTAGGGAAACTGAAGTAGTAGCATTTAACCAAGCTAATGACATTAGGTACTATCTTAACTCCCTAGAAGACACTAAGAAACAAAAAGCAGTCTTAAAAGTAGAAGTTAACTCTTTAAAGCAAAAACTGCACAGTTGGACAAGTTCATCTCATATTGTCCAACACTTAGTGAGAAAGCGTAACAATAGGGAGGGCTTGGGCTATAAAGTGGTTCCACCACCCCCTGAGACCTTGATGAACACTAAGTGTAAACCAATAAGTAACAATCCCATCAAGGGATCATGTGGTGTGTACTCCTCTTGTAAGTGATCTGAATTCCTCAGGTTCTTCAATTGAATTTGGAACAAAACAAAAGGAGGCCACTTCAAAGGCAAAGGGTAAAATGCCTTGTGTTAATCTGGAAAAAGAATTTGAAAATGCTAATATAAAGTCAGGGTTAAATAAAGTCAAATCTGAACCTAAAAAGACTGTTAATGTTAACCTTACACAAGTCCCACGTCAAAGTCCAGTTAACCAAAATGGAAAAGTTGTTAAGAATGTCAAAACAGTTAAGTTTGCTAAACAACATCATACATCAAAAGAAGTAGAGTCAAAACCCAAACAAAATGATGTCACTAGGATGTCACACACATCTCCACAACGAAAGTTTAATCATAAAGTTGATAGCAGGTCATGCTACAACTGTGGAGAGTGTGGACACATTGCTTTCTTTTGTCCTTACTTTCAGACGCCTAGGAAGAAAATTGAACTTCATCAAAAACTAGGTCTTCTAAGAGGAGTTCTTTAACTCCACCTAGAAGAACTAATGAACCCAAAGTTCAACCCATTAGCCAGTTGTCTGTTTATCACAAACAGGCCTTACACAAATCTGGCTTATGGAAAGAAAAGCCAACTATGTCTGATAATGATGACAAGAAGGCACCTGAGCTACCCTCACCCTCTAAAGGTCAATGGGTTGAACTCATGATGTGTGATGCCTCTGGGAAACCCAAGCCAGTAAAGGCTTGGGTTCCTAACCTTAACTAATGCTTTAAATTGTATGTGCAGGGTGTTCGCTACAGTGCTGGAAACAACACGTGGATTGTAGATAGCGGAGCATCCAGGCACATGACAGGAAACAGGGCTCTTTTACCAAACGTCAAACAAATAAAAGGCGGGCATGTTTCATTTGCTGGTAACAAAGGAGGTTATATCACAGCTCAGGGAGAGGTTGGAAATCAGAAAGTTAAATTTGACAAAGTGAACTACGTTCAACAACTTCAAAACAACTTACTCTCTGTTTCCCAAATATGTGACAAAGGGTTTAAAGTCATATTTGACAACAAGAAGTGTTACGTCCTAAAGAAGGACTATCTGATTCCGGAGGACCAAGTTCTGATGATAGCTTCAAGATATAAAGACCTTTATGTTTTGGATCTCTCAACGGCTTCTACAACGGATAATGAAGTTCAGTGCTTCCTATCAAAAGCTACTGAGAAGGACTCCATTTCCTGGCACAGGAGAATGGGACGCATAAATCAACGGAAGATGAATCACTTGATTCAGAAGGATCTAGTGCGAGGTGTTAACGTCAAAAATTTCCAACTTCCTGATTTCTGTGTAGCATGCAAGAAAGGCAAACATACGAAGAAGACTCATAAGGAAAAGAAAGCTCATTCAATCGAGCTTCCTCTTGAACTTCTTCACATGGATCTGTTTGGTCCAGTCAATACAAAGAGCATTGCAGGTGACTTGTACTGTTATGTGGTTACTGATGACTACTCAAGATTCTCTTGGGTAATGTTTTTGAAGTCCAAGTCAGAAACATTTGAGTCATTCAAAGAATTAGTAACCACACTGGAATCTCTCTACAAGCTAAAGGTGAGATAGGTACGCTCAGACAACGGGACTGAATTTAAGAATCAGTGGATGGAGGCTTACTGCAAGGAAAAGGGAATTGTGCACCAGTTCCCTCTTCCTACATGCCTCAGATGAATGGTGTTGCTGAGAGAAAGAATAGAAGCTTGATAGAGACAGCACGGACAGTGCTAGCAGACTCGAAACTGCCTATCCAATTCTGGAATGAGGCAGTAGCTAATGCATGTTATACATTAAATCGAGTCCTGGTAGTCAAGCGCCATGACAAGACATGTTACGAATTACTACAATGATGTAAACCTAACCTGGAGTATGTCGAACCATTTGGTGCGCCGTGCACACTTCTGAAGAAAACTCAAGAAGGAAAATTTAGCGAGAAGACTGATGAAGGGATCTTCTTGGGATACAACATACCGAACAAGAGAGTTTACAACAACTCAACGGGTTTAGTAGAAGTGTGGTGTAATGTTGATGTTCATGATATACCACACCCCCTACTGGAAAAGGACCCGCTTACTTTTTTGACTATGATGGATTCTTCAAGTCCTTCAACATCCCTATCTCCCCTTCTGATGATGAGTTAGTTACACGAATGATGTATGATATCTTGAATACACCATATCGTGATCCAACATCATCGAGCTCACAGGGAGAATCATCTCATCACTCAGGGGGAGCACTAGAAGACAGTCACTCCTCCTCAGAAGATGAATCTACAGAGTATGACCAGAACAATCAGGAGACACAGGTACCAATTCCTTCAAGTCCACAAACATATAACAGTGATGCTTCTTCGACTTCGGATCCTCAAACTCCTACTACCTCAGATGCAGAACCAAATGTTCATAATCTTGGCTCTGAGGTAGTTGTTCCTACCACTCCAGGATCACGTCTAAATGTCTATAATCCCTTAGAAAATGTCATTAGGGATGTCGGATTAGGAGTGCAGACCAGAAATCAGCTGTACTCAGCTGATTATGCCTCGATAATGAAAAAGGATACATTCACGATGGTGCTTATCGGTGTTTTGTCTCGCAGTTTGAGCCAAAATACGTCAGTGAAGCACTGAATGATGAGGCATGGGTGAGTGCTATGCAGAGGAACTTCTTCAATTCAAGAATTAGGTGTATGGACATTGGTAGATAGACCTAAAGGTGCTAAGGTCATCAGCACCAAATGGGTCTTGAAATGCAAGAAGGATGATCAAGGTGTCATTATCAGGAACAAAGCTCAACTGGTAGTTCAAGGATTTCGACAAGTCGAGGGGATTGATTATAATGAAGTGTTTGCACTCGTGGCCAGGATGGAAGCCATCCGTGTCTTCCTTGCATATGCATCATATATGAAGATCAAAGTCTATCAATTAGATGTGAAGAGTGCATTCCTTCATGGTGAAATTCGAGAGACAGTTTATGTTAGTCAACCCGAGGGATTTGAAGATCCTTATCACCGAGACAGAGTTTACAAACTTGACAAGGCCTTATATGGGCTTCATCAAGCTCCTAGAGCCTAGTATGAGAAACTCTCGACTCATCTTGTGAAACACGGCTTTCGCAGGGGAGTCATTGACTGCAAACTGTTTATCAAAGAAAAGGATGGAGATTTACTGCTAGTACAGATATATGTCGATGACATAATCTTCGGTTCAAAGAACGAAGAGTTATGCAAAGAATTTGAAGCAGTAATGAAGGCAGAGTTCGAGATGAGTGCCATGGGGGAAATGAAATTCTTTCTCGGGTTACAGGTGGATCAGACACCCAAAGGGATTTTTCTACATCAGACCAAGTATGTGGGAGACATTCTCAGTCGGTTTGACATGGAGAATGCCTCTGCAGCTGGGACTCCACTTGCTACAAACCATGATATAGCACCTGATGAAAATGGAGATCTGGTAGATGCAACAATGTACCGAGGAATATTGGATCTCTCATGTACCTTACTGCCTCTAGACCTGATATCATGTATGCTACATGTCTATGTTCTAGATATCAGGCTAAACCAAAGGTTAACCATCTGATTGGGGTCAAGAGGATATTTCGTTATTTGAAGGGCACACCCACACTTGGTTGTGGTATCCTCATGATGATGATTTTGAGCTTACGGCGTACAGTGACTCGGATTACGGGGGCTGCAAGATGAATTACAAGTCTACATCAGCAGGGTGTCAATTCTTTGGGAGGAGATTAGTGACCTGGAAATGTAAGAAGCAGACCTTGGTTGCGCTGTCAACCTGTGAAGCCGAATACGTTGCCGCTGCAAGTTTCTGTTCTCAAATCATTTGGATTCAACAGCAAATGCGGGACTACGGTTTAACTTTCTCTTCTACTCCTATTTTTGTTGATAACTCTGCTGCAATTGCAGTAACTAAAAATCCAGTACAACACCCTAAGACCAAACACATCGGTATAAAATATCATTTTATACGCGATTGCTTAGAAATGAATTTAATCGATGTGGTAAAAATAAATACGGATTTTCAACGCGCTGACCTCTATACAAAAGCTTTTGACAAACCACGTTTTCTATATCTGTTAGAGGTCAACGGTGTTAAAAGGAAAGGTGATGTTATTTCTCATGATGATCATGTGTAGTCCGATACAATTTATTCTATTATGTTTTTCTTCATTTGTTCTATTTTGTTTTAAATTAAATTCATGTTATTTAGCTGTCTATTAAAATCCTAAAATACATATATCGGTTATGATTTTAGAATTTTAGGGGGAGAATAGGTCAGCCAGTAACATTAAAAAAAGGAGAAGGAGAGGCTAGCTGACAGAAGGTAGATCGTATCTGTGATACCGATTCAAATACTTTGGAAAATGATAGTACACAAGAACAAAATCAAGAGGGACTTTAATATTTAATTTAGAAAAGATGCAAAATTCAAAGTATAAGTCGTGTAGTCTGAGCAATATAAAAGGAAATATGATAAAAAACTGGTATCTACTAAGGTAACACAATAAAAGTAGACCTAGAGGTTGCTAGACCACAGATGATATGTCGGTAGATTCAACACAATAGATGATTAGACCTGACTGGTGATGTCAAGATCAAATTAAGTGTTCAACTGACTGTGGGCTCTCATCTTATCACTGGTTAACACAATCAACAATATTCCAATAAGGGGTAACGAGCATGTAAACGCCACAAATGTGTGCGGATGACCATAAATAGAGCAAAGCACGAAACAAAAACAAATGCTATCAAGCTAATAACTTATGTTGTTGGTGCATTATGTCCTAAAGAAATTAACGATGCTCTAACAAGGAGATAGGTTATGTGCCTCTCTGCTGTGCGATGGCATTGACGTGGGGATAAGCATAACCTAGATATTCTAGAATTTATTGTTGTTTGCCGCCTCTCTGCTGTGCGATGGCACTGACCTGAGGATTGGCTTCTCTTTGAAAGCTCTGAGAATAGTCTCTTCTTGTCAAAATGCCCGTAGACCGCTCAAAAGCTCTTGAGGAATGTTGATTATCATATAAGCGTGAGATCCACAAATGTTGGTTGAAATAATAAACCTTAAACTATCACCAATCTATGTCAAAAGTCTGTGTATGGATTTAAGAGGACAAACAATACTGACAATCATAGTGGATACAAATTCTTGAAAGTCCAAATCAATGTGGGAATCTAATAGTACCTGTATGATTTCTTAAATTTGCTAACGACTCTGGATGAAAACCGAGAAGTGAGCATCAAATGGTTTTGATAACAAGTCCCAAATGATTTGACTTGCCTGTATGATTCCAAAATGTGATTTGGTCCAGAAATGGTCAAACTAAATAGAAGCTGCCTATTCCAGAAACGAATCTAGTAGATTTCTATCTTAGGATTTACCTCTCACAAAAAAAAAGTTAAAAACAAGTTTAAAATTTTGTACTTTAGTTTAATTTTCTATTTATTTAGTCATTTCAGTTTAATTGTTGTCGACTACATCTTGGAATTCAGTAAAGTTTTAATTCACCTAAAAGGGTCATGTCTGATATGACCACATGTGTTTTCAAAAGATAAATGGGTCACGTCTGAGATGATCAAATGTGTATAATGTTGATTCTAAAGCTTAAAAAAGGTTTTAAATGGCAAATGGTAAATGCAGAAAATTTCATAAGTATGACCCATTTGCACGAATGGACCATGAGTATGGACTTATCATGCAAATGGGAGCTATTCGTACGAATGGACCATGAGTATAGACCACTCAACCGAATGGCCCATACGAATGACCCAGTCGGATGTTTAAGAGCAAATGAATGAGTAAGTCGCACGACTGAACTCCAGTCGGACGACTGAAGGGGGCCAACTGAACCAATCGCATGACTGAGGCCCATTCACCCGAATGAAATGTGCGTATTAGCCCAGTTGTACGATTGAATTTAGGTTGAGTATAAATAGAGGGTGAATCGGTCGCAGAGTCTCATCACTCCAAAATTTGCCCTAATTCGCATGACTAACGTTACTCTGCCCAAATTTCATTTGATCACCATTTGAGCCTTGAAGATTATTGTTTGTTGTGTACTGACGACTTTTATTGACTTTACAGGTAATTTGCGCTGCAGAACCATTGTTGTACCACTCACATTTCTACAGAATCTGGACAATCGGACCCCTTAGAAAAACCGTAACAATTGTGTTCAAATAACCTAACTAAACGATGTAAACGGATGAAATTAAAGATGTTAGGTGTTAAACTAATGGATTGCGAGTCTAATGAGCCAGATCACGAAGTCTAAAACTAAAAATTGGGAAAAATTGAATTTGAATTGAACAGTCAGAACAACATGCGAATGGACAGGTTGATGAACATCAGTCGCACGACTGATGTGTGCGACTAGCTAAACCGCACGACTGAACCATGTGTATGAGTTCAGTCGCACGACTGGGGTAACCCCATGAGTTTACATACGCATGAGTCTAGTAGCACACTCAGTCGTATGTATGGGTTAATTTGCATGACCGGAGTTCAGTCGCACTGCTAATGTGCACGCTTGATCACAGTCGCACAACCTCATTCACATGACAGAAAAGAAGGTTTTCAAGTCCTAGTGATTCAAGACATTTTTAGCCAATGGATACTAATGTTTACTTTCATTGTGTAATAGATGACGAGTCGATGGACAATGAGTACGAAGCACAACATATGTGCTCATCTAGATCTGACCTCAAGAAATGCATTAGACTTTTCTGGCATTCTCACCTTTCTACGGAGATCGAGAATTGCACATGCTATATCTGCTCCATGTACTCCATATCGTTCTATACAGCAGGCCTTCTGGGAAGGTGCAGTAGTTGCCCGATCTTCTGAGCCTCACTGTATCAGGAGTACTATCTTTGGAGAGGCGATTGCGATCACAGAGGAAGATCTCAGGATTGTGCTGCAGTTGGGGGAAGATGCTGACTGTCCTACTAGACTACACCCCCTTACTGTCAGAGGTTGTTTTCTTCGAGCTAAGTACTCTGGGGACATCAATGCAGGGGTGCTCAACAAGAGCAACCTGTGTCCCCAGTTCAAGTACCTTGCTCACGTACTGCTGAAGTGCATAGCGTCCAGGAAGGGAGGATTTGATGAGTTGTCAGATCAGATCTAGAACGCCTATGTAGCATTGGTGCTGAACCATCCGTTCAGCTTCTCCAGGATGATTTTCTCCTACTTAGTGGAGAACATTGAGGGGAAAGGGAAGGAGGGCTTCTGCATGTACCCCCGATTCATGCAGATGATTATAGACCAAAAGCTCCCTTCCCTGCCGAAGGAGAAGGAAGATGCAGTAGTGCTTGAGGTGATGGATGATACCACCTTAGGCCGGATGAAGGTGTACAGGGGGAAGCAGGTGAAACCCTCTGTCAGGAGACTGTTCGGGCATCTGGCCCGTGAGGACTATGTGGTGCCAGCTCGGAGGAAGTGGTGTCACGATGATAGTGATTCTGATGTTGAGCAGATTGCTCTACCCTCCGATGACTCTGATGACGATTTTGATTGCGGGGATGCTAGAGATGCCATTCCCATTTCACCGAGGGGCACAACGACTTATAGTACACCTCCAGTATATGCCCCCACTGGAGATACAGCAAAGTCGGCTGGGTTTCACCAGGATTTTATACCTAGTGAGGATGATGAGAAGTCAGATGAGGAGCCACTGACTAAGACTGTGGGAAGCAAAGTTGTTCCCATAGAACATGGACTCAGGGCGGTTGGTGAACGCCCTAGTGGATCGGGAGAGACTGCCGCTGACCTGACCTATGCTCCAGAGCCGTCCAGCCTTGTTCTAGGGGGAGCATCCTCCTCGACAGGATCGAGGAAGAAAAGGATGGCTCAGCCCCACGACATGAAGAAAAAGAAGCGTAGACACACCTACATCACCACCTCAGCCACCATTATAACCACCTCTACAGCCACAGCCACCACCACGACCACCTCCACAGCAACCACTACCATTTCCACACCCCCTAACACTGTCACCACACCACCCACCACTACATATATCCCATCCACCACCAGATCATTCACACCTACATCACCACCACTATCATCTAGACCTAACCCAATCTTCACCACTACCACCACTACTACCACTAGCCACCAAGCAGGACCTTCATCACATCCCACCCACCTATCCGAATCACCTCTACCTCCCATTGGGGTAGAGGAACAACTATCAGCGCTGAACCGTATGGTGATGCATCTGTTAGCAGCCAATGATGAGAAGACTACGCAGATTCGTCAGCTGGCAGATCTCATAGCTGCACAGTCCCAGCAGATCTCTCAGGTTGAGCTGATTGAGCAGCAGGCACAGAAAATGGCTGCTCATAGCAAAGAGATTGCCTAAATCCAAGAGCATAAAGTCATATCAGCAAAGAAGATTGAGGAGTTGGAGGATGCTAAAAAGTCTATAATGCTCAAGCTCAAAGGAACTAAAGTTGAGCCTCTGAAGATAAAGGAAGGAAATGATGATGAGGGTGAAGATGATGATGAGGATGAAGATGAAGAGAGTGATGATGATGAAGGGGATGAGGAAGAAAGAACAGAGGCCAGGCAGGAGGATGATGATGATGAAGGAGGAGATGCAGCTGCATCAGCCTCAGCTCAGGGTCAAGAAAGAAGATCAAAGAGAAATCAAGACCAACGAGCTTCCTCTTCTACCTAACCAAGTGATGATCCTGCGATTCAAGATAAAAGTAATGATTAGATGATTATGTATTTGATAGCCTTTGTACTTGAATCATGTATTAAACTTATGCATTTGATGTTTATATTAAGATTAATGTACTTCTGTCTTGATTATTAACTAATGTTTGACGTGTTACATGTTTACAACAAGCAGATCCAAACTTTCAAAGGGACAAATTGATGTTGCTCCCCTTCAGCAAATCAAGACTCAATTAACTATGATTCTTGATCTGCAAGGGATAGTCAGGAGATCTGTGAGCTATACCCCTGAAGAAGGGGAAATAATTCATGATCTTTCAAATAAGCAACTGGTTGAAAAGTTCAAGCTGAACCCAGATGAGATCATTAAGGATGCTCCAACTTGTGAGTCTATCAGTGAAGAAGAGCTAAATGACATTGATGAGATAGAGATAGAAGACATCACAGCAGAGCACTATCCTCAGTACGCTGACAACGAGGGAAATATGGTCCCCAATCTGGGTGAATCCCTAGTTAGTGATACATTTGAGGTATTGGATCAGATGGAGCAGGAGTTTGAGAAGATTGAAGAAAAATCCCAAGCCTCAAACGACGACGTTGATATCAGAAAGGCAGAATGGGCTGCTTGTTTCGAAGAAATCCAAACCCAATGTGCAGCTCCTAAACAAAATGTCTACACCAAACTCTACAGAGTGAAGAAACATCATAAGGTGTCAGGCAGGATATTGCGTGGGCACATTTCGAGGATCTAAATGTTTATGCAATAAAGAGGGAAAAGGTCATAGAGTACTTTAGATTTCCACATGATCTAAAGACTCTACCTGGTTTTGAGCTCAACCAGCTAGCTAGATTGAAGTTACTATATGCTGACCCAAGGAAGATGTCAGGCTGGTTTGAGGCTGCCCTAAAAAAAGAGTACCACACCAGGTGGGTCAACTTCAAACCTCAACAACCTACAAGGTATATCAGACGATCTGAAGTTGACTCCATCACTGGTAAGCCCAAGATAGTGCTGAAGTGGAGTCCCCCAAGAACAATGTCTAGAATCCCTCAGGGAAATGGCACAGGACTCCACTCCACACTTTAAGTGGTGGTACTATGATTGGAGAACCGGGGAGGCGGTCATAGTTCTAAATAAAGAGGGACAAATGGATACCATCAGGGTGTTTGACCCAATATGGCTCACTAACTTGTCTGATAATGATGTCTACACATTATACAAGTGGCCACTATTCTATGACCCGCAAGATATTGTACAAGCCCTCCAATTTCAAAATGTCATAAGACTCTGCTTTGCGTTCGAGATACATGCAGGAGTCACAAGAGAGGAAAAGTACAAGAAGTATGAAGAGGTGATGCAGAAGGTAAGACATTAGATAGATCTAGGTCCAAGGGGGAGTTTGTTGATACATATATGTACCTAGATCCTGATCTGAATGTAATATGTCTTACACTTATGTAACTATTGGGTACTTAATGAAATACAATATTTGGTTGTGTTTATAATGTTTAAATATTTCATTAACGAGTTGATTAATGCATATTGACGTAATTATATAGGTTTGTGATTGTTTGAAGTGTTATGCATAATGTTATAATGTTAAATACACTCAAACTTGGTGAAGTGAAGTTCTCATGTGTCCGAATGGCCATGCGACTAAGTGTTCATGCGCCTAAATAGTCCATATGCCTGAACAACTTCATGCGTCTAACTCAGTCGCACGACTGAAGCTCTGTCATGCGAATGGATCAAACGCATGGATCAATCGCATGACTGAACCATGCTAATGGTTCAATCGCCTGAATGAGCAACATTAACCTATAAATACCACTTAATTTGTGGAAAAACGTAACAATTAAGGAGTATTCATTCCTATTCAATTCCCGACGTACCCTAGCCGTCCGGAAGCCTCCAAGTTCGTACTCCAAGTTCACAGAACGTTGCTGACCGATTCCTAATCGATTTTTCACGTTAGATACTATATCTTATTGTTTCTACGTGCGTTCTCACTGATTGGATCACCAATCAAATAGGATTCTGCACTATTTGGTTTGGTCTACAAGTTAATTAGTTTGTATTTCATTTGAATACTAGATCCTAACACCATTAAGTCTTGATTTTGGATTACTAAGCATTTTAGTCTTATTTTTCACTTCCCAAATATTTTCATATCATAAAAAACTTTTATATACATAATTTTAGTAACTTAGATCCACAACCTATTTTTTATTTTTCTCAAAATCATGTACTTTTAAGTTTTTGTATTAATTATAAAGTGTGAAATACATAAGCTTAGATTATGAACTTATTGTTAATTTAATATAGTCCCTATTAACTTCTAGAAATATTTAGATTAACATATGTGGATTTAGATACTATACTTTTGTATTTTGTGAAAAAACGGGTTTTCGAGTGAGCTATAGTTATCAAAACCGTGCTTGTGATCAAAAGGTTTTGATAAAGCTTGTGTATTTTTTGGTTACTAGAAAAAAATGTTTTAAAGTTTCATATGGAGTTAGGGGTGTCATGGGGTTGGTTGTTGTAACATCCGTCGAATTTTAAAATTATAAAACCAAACCCGAACTCACTTTAAACTTTCATACAATAGAAATTTTAAAATTTAAAATTTTTATTATATATTTTATTGAATCAAACGCGTTAAATGTGCAATTTAAGCAATATTGAAATTTTTTTATTCATTTTATCATTTAAACAAAGAATAATAATTTATTTATTTTATAAATAAATCTTTTTCATAAAAATATAAATCTTTATTTATCATTTTATAACTTTATAAGTTTTAATAAGTCTTTTCTATTTAGTTATTTATTATAAAATGATAAATAAAGATTTATATATTTATGAGTTTTGAATCGTTATTTGTGGTTTTCAAGTCTCGTCAAAGTCTATGTCCTATAACTTGAAACATGTAAGGCTGGAAGAGCGTGATGCCTGTATCTTGAGGTGTTCTGTCTAGGCAAGGTATTCATATAAATCCAAATCAACCGATGGATCCGTTTACCTTACTTGGGAACCCTTGGGGTGAGTGTCCACTTATAGGTACGCATGTCTTCATTAAGGTTGTTGTTGACCTAATACTTTGATAAGTCAACGTAATGCTTTGGTTTGTGGACCGAACGTTACACCCGAAACATCTTGTTACTTTAAATCGTTTTATCATTGATCTTGTCTTTTGGATCTTAAAACTTACTACCCGATTCTCTTAACGACCCTTAATAATCTTTTTTTGAATGTCTTCCCTTCCAAACCGCACGTATTCCGCAACCTCATCTCAATGTTACTTTTATTCTGAACTGAACCATTAATCTTAACAAACATGATTCACGTATCAAATTTAACTAATGCAACTTTGAAAGCTCAATGACATAAGTAAACAAGAATCAATATCTAGAACCCTATTAAAGTTATTTGCTTGAGAAGCTCCTATGAATTCATATCCCATCCAAAAGTGTCCTGAATATATTTCTCATACTCGTTAAGCTGAGTCTCATGTTAATCTAAAACTTGGTGTTGTGTCAAAACCTTCTTAATCGTCTTGAACCGCTTGACATGTAAAAGCCTATCAATTGACATTATAAATTAATAATCTTGCACCCTTTTGCCAAGAAACACATGAAATCATAAATTATGAAATTTAACAAACTTAAGCATAGCAAAACATCATAATTAAACTTATTGAATTTAAACGCTCCGAAGAGTTCACTTGGAAACGTGAAATGAAATCCAAGTCTCCTCATATCCTTGAAATTAGTCTTCTCGAGATTAAATTTCGGGACAAAATTTCTTAAAGTAAGGGAGACTATAACATCCGTCGAATTTTAAAATTATAAAACCAAACCGGAACTCACTTTAAACTTTCATACGATAGAAATTTTAATATTTAAATTTTTATTATTATTTTATTGAATCAAACACGTTAAATGTGCAATTTAATCAATATTGAAAATTGTTTTATTCATTTTATCATTTAAAGAAAGAATAATAATTTATTTATTTTATAAATAAATCTTTTTCATAAAAATATAAATCTTTATTTATCATTTTATAATAAATAACTAAATGGACAAGCCTTATTAAAACTTATAAAGTTATAAAATAATTTTAATAAACTTATAAAGTTACAAGTCTTATAAAAGTTATAAAGATTTTATAAGAAAATAAGTTGATTAAATTAAAATAAAGGTTTTAATAAATTAAAAGTTTAAATTTTAATTATTCGTTTATTATTATTTTATTTAATCTTATATTTATTTCAAAATCATAACCCCCTTTTAAAAGACTTATAACTCACTATTAACTTCATTCATAACCTACTCCTAACCTCAACTATAAAAGAAAGCCTTATGCCTCACTTTTAATTTGCTCATTCTCTAAAATCTCACTCTTATATCTTTCTTTCATCTATTGGTTATGATCAATTTGAAGAATTTTATTTTACAAGAAATTTCAATAATTTTAAATACTAAGGTAATCTTTTATTGCTTTTATATTATACATGTCAATCATCCTAACATCCAATTGTTCTCATGATTTCATGCTCTTACTATTATTCTTTATTCTACCAAATCTCTTTTTATTTTAATCATCATCATTTGATCGTTAACATTTTAATAATCACTAAACTTATAACAATCACTAACATTCCTAAATCAAGCTAACAACATACTAACATAAACAACAAATTCCGTTTGCATACGGACGGCTATGCCGCCTCATTCAGTTATTCCACAAGATTATTGTTCTAAATGATGGCTATGCCAAAGTCTTAGAATATTTTTATAAATCAAATAAAGACTAATATACCATATATTGACATAATAAAATGTTCTAACCCGTTTCATGCTTTAATGATTTTAAAAGTGCACATAAGTGCCTTATTACAATTCTGGCAGAATATAATCTTACTTTAACCAACCATAACTTGATCATAACAAAAAAATTTGAGTAAACTCAGACTGCAATGCTAAGTTCTTTGAATTACCTTTTCAACAACAATTTACACGTCTTCAAACTCAATCGGATGACTCAACAATAACCTTCACAAGATAAGTGCGCATTTCGGCACCTTCTGTCTTGTGCTGCTTGTTTGACCTATTTAAAGATCTTTTCATAAAATTATTTCTGAATGAAAATTTCCCGGGAGACTTTGAACTAATCAGGTATAAATTTTTATAATTTTATGAAACCGTTTTCTATTTTTAAAACCTATTCAAACACATACCAACATTCTATCCAAAATCTAAAATTGATGCAATAATCCTTTTTCAATCTACCTTTCGTTTTTAGCATTCTTTAAACGTCTTAATTTCTTGTAATGAATTCAACCTCAAGTTATTGCTCTTTTTATCATTTAGGACATCACCTTTGAGTCTTGACATTCAAGTTTTCTTATGTACTCTACAACCACCACTATACTTGTGAGTTTTCCATGTGAGTATTTCTATACTCCTTTTTCATATTTTCTCACTTAGGGGTGAAACATGTTATCTTATAATCGTTGCACTTGTAAAAAGTTTGATTCTTATAAACTTATGGCAATTCACTTGTATGTTGTTATTAGTTGATCTTAGTAATTACCATGTAATGTCGATTATATGTACACTCATTAACTATTGCTAGCCTAGCAACGTCATAGATCTATGGGCTTGACAAGCTTGCTTGGTTAATCCAAGTACACTTAGCTAATCGTATAAACTTGTTGACTGGGGTTGAGTAAGAGTAATATTCTTATTGTGAATCGAATATGATAATCAAGTCAATGATTGAGTGGCGGAAACAAACAATCAACGAACATTCAAAGCAAGAAAAATACTCATAAATGTTGTTTGTATTGATATATGAAAGTTGATAAATTACAGAGAATAATTACAATAAAAAATTCTCTATCTATCAGCCGTCACCTTAGTATGAGGTTAACTACTCTATTTATAGGCAGACAAGATGCCTTTACAAAATGACTAAACTACCCCTGACCTATTACATCAGAAACTAGTCTAAGTCTTGATCCGCATCTCTGCTTGTTCATCCGCATTGACAAATGCAGATGAGATAATCTTGATCAGCATCTCCACTTGATCATCCGCATTAGTAAGTGGTCATCCGCATTGGTTAATGCGGATGAACAATACTTATACGCATTTGGTCGGTCATCTGCATTTATCAATGCGGATGAGCAAAGTCTTGTCCGCATCTTCTTTTGTTCTTCCGCATTAGTCAATGCGGAAGAGTAACTTGTTTAGCATTAGTATTATGTCTTCCGCATTAGTCAATGCGGAAGAGTAAACACTTGTCCGCATCAGAGTTATGTCTTCCATATTAACTAATGCGGAAGATGACACTTGTTATTTTCCTTGCAGATCTTCATCCGTATTTCTTCTTGGACTTGTGGGATTCCAGCTGAGCAATCATCAATTCACCCATTGAGTTGGCATGTATGATCCTTTCAGGGTGCAACAATACTCCCCCTAAGGATTATACAGCCTAGTTTTCTTCAATGTTTGGGAGGTGATTGATGTTGTGATGATTCAGCTGGGTCTTTTGATGATACAAAAGGTGCAACTTGTCTTGGATCCAGAATTGCTTTGATCATGTTGACGAAATCTTAGCCTTTGACATTTTATCCTTGCTCAGTACATGAATCTTCATTATGCTCATATCATGGATTGCTTCAAGTAGTAGATTCTTAAAGAAATAGGTTCCCAAAGAAAAACTATTGAAAGTCCATCTCTGTGAATCAATAGGGAACCATCTACATCAACTTCAAGCTTGACAATGTTGCCCAATTGGAGAGGTGTCTTCTTCTTATTTCTTTTCTCTCTTTTTTCACTGATATGATCATAGGCCATCTTTAGTAGTTTGATACACTTCAAAATGAAATTAGATCTTCTTCACCCAGTTTGTTTGATATCTCTCTGAAGTGTCTTGTATAGATGTATTGAATGTATGATTTATCTAGCAATCTCATTTCATACCACTGAATAATCTGATCTCAACACCCTCTTTTCCTCCCCATCTCCTCTCAATCACTAACTCATATGTCTTCTCATCATAAAACACATTTGAAATTGGAATTGAGGAATGTGTACCAGCTACCATTTTTCTTTTCAAGATTTTAGTAGGTTTGGCTTTAAGTTCAGGGAATACAACTTCTTTAGCTGGTTTTGTTTGTTTCTTTTCCAGTGGATTCTTGAATGTTTTGTCTTTCATGATGCATGTAGCTTTCAAAATTTGAAGTTGTTTGTTCTTTTGAAAATTTTGAGTATTCCTTCAAATTCATAGCCTTTGTACATGGCATTGTGGTTGATCAACTCTAGGTTGGCCAGTTCTTTCAAGTCATGAATCTCAAGTGCATTTACCAAAGCAAAGTACTCAGTAAAGAATTGCACTAAGCTAGAGATCCTTTTGACCATAAACATATTCCATGCACTATTATACTTCTAGGAAATTTTTTTGATCTATTTTGCCTCTTGGAGTAGATATTCTCTGATCATCTCAGTAGTGGTCAACCCTTCTTGAAGCTTTAGTTGAGAGGGTTCAGCAAACCACTCTGGATATCTATGAATGACAGGTGCAAGATAATCTTGATCTTTGTGAGTAAGACTCATGTTATGTGTAGACACTCTTGCTCTTGACTTCTTGTTAAGCACCTCTTCTTCTAACTGATTTAATATATCTTTCTTCTCATTTATCATCTTGAGAGTAGCAGCTCTTAAAGAATTTGTCTTCATGTTAGCCAACTTTCTTTTGGTGAAGCCTTGTTTTGTGAGGTAATCCTTCATTTCCTTATCAGTCATACTATAAGGATTAGGAAATAGTGGCTCATGAATTGGAGATGACCTTTTCATTGATAATAGCTTGGATAGAGGAGTCTGTCTTGGCAATGGTCTATCATACCCAGATGTTTTCTTCACAGAAGAACCTTTATGCACATTAGTTTCTTTGAAGATTGCCTTTTCATACTCAGTTTCAATTGTTCGATCAAGCAGCCTTTTTACTTTCTCTTCCTCCTCCTCCATGCCTTCATAATTATTCCAAACACTTCATCAGGATCATAACCTTGATTGATCAAAACATGGCTTTAATCATCAAGTCATCAGTTTGTGCTTTGGATACTGTAGGATCGTGTTTGTCACTTGAACACAAATGTTTTCTCTCAAAATCTCCTAGAATCACACTCGGGTAAGAATCAATAAGAGTTGATCACAATATGAAAAGTAATTAAGAACACAGAAAGATAATTTTCAAGATATTTTTATATATTGATTCTCAACTTAAGATACAAAGACTCTTACAAGTAGATTGTCTGTGTCTTTATGAATTACAAGGAGAACCTATATATAATACTATCTACAGCCGGATATACTTTGATACCAGCTGGGATCCTATAGCTAAAGTCTATACTACAAGACTAAAGATTAAGGTATCTCGGATAAAGTCTTATCTGAGATTTGGTAGTCAGGACATGTCCCTGACTTACCTTTTGTCACCAACTAAAGATAGCAACTGTACTATCATGAAAAGGTAAACAGTGGAATAAAGTATGGTCAACAACATGGTTCTTTAGGAAGAAGCCATGCTGTATCAGAAGTCTGCAGCGGAGTGTCAGAGACCATACTTGTGTCTACTGGTTATAGCAGTGTCTTCCGAAGGTTAAATGGCTTCTGAAGAGTAAGTACTTCCGAAGCCACTTTATACTTCGGAAGAGGCTGCTTCTTCCAAGACTTGGAGACTTCTTCATCATACTTCGGAAGTGCTCTTCACTTTATTCTTCTAAATCTTGAACTTCGGAAGTATGCATTTGTCTTCGGAAGTAGAGTTCTGTCTTCGGAAGTTGGACTTTCCCTTTGTCTTCGGAAGAACTCTACAACCTTCAGAAGTTCCATGAGAAGGTTTTGAAGCCTTTGCATGCAACATCAAAATAACTTAAGTGATCTAGTTTTGGTGGCATTAGCCTTCTTCTTGATCCAACAAACTCCCCCTAGGCTGATGCTACCAAAACTTCACTTACCTCTACTTCTCAAAACTTTCAGCACCAAGGAGAGCAAATATTTGTCTATCTCCTTGTTCTTCCCTGATGTGGTGCTGAGAAGCTTGTACATATCCTTGGTAGACAGGAAATCCAGTCTGTCACCTTGGATAACATGTACCCTTTGTTGTTGCCCTCTGAAAAGAGTTAGTTGATGGGAATTGTAATCATATTCCCATCAAACTATAGGTTCCAATTCAAGACCTTCCACCATCTGTAGAAAGGCAGGACCTTTGGTGGGAGATCTTTCCTTGTCTTCCTGTCTTCTCAACTTCAACTCTTATTCAATCTTTGCTTTTGCAGTTAGCTCAGCCAAATGAAGACTGCTGAGATGATTTCTAACGAGTGCAACAGTTTCAGAGTTGGAGGGGTTGGAGAATGGTTTCTTTGCTAACTCAGCAATGTCAAATCTGCTGGAGTGTAACAGAGAGGTTGCATTGAGTCTGTTGACTTCACCATTCTCTCTTTCCACAACAAAGTTGTGAGAAGGTTCATCGAACCTCCACTAGATTATCTTCCTTCTAGGCACAAGAGGCTGACTAGGAATCTTGTCCTCTTTTCTTGTATCCAGCAGAGTCACCAGTTTCCTTCTGAGCTTCTTTTATTCCTCATTTAAAGAGTCTGAATTGAGGCCCAAAAGTCTTGTAGCCTGGTTCAAAGTTCCTCTAGGAAAATCAAGGAATTTGTCTCTTGTGAGGGAATTTGAAGATCCATCTACATAGGTAATGTTAACGGAGTCTTCTACACAAGAAACTTCGCTCAAAGTGGTGCAATTAGTGAGCTTCGTCTTGATTGCCTTAAACTCCTCAAGGGAGAGATGTTGAGAAGGCTGAAGGGATGGTTTGGATGGTAATTGGGTAGGTTTAGGTTCAGAGGTTCTGGCTAGTGTTTTGGGTTGGATGATGGGAAGTTTAGGAGGTTGAGGTGAGGGAGTAGTAGTGGGTAGTGATATGGATTCAGGGGTGAAGGGTTCAGGTTTAATGGTGAATGGTGAGGATGAGGTTCAAGTTGTGATTGGGTAGAAGCAGTGAAGGTCATCCCTTTTACCCTTCTATACATCTCTTTCCTTTTCCCCAACCGGATGTCAGCCTTAATTTCACTGACAATCCGTTAGAGTGTCCTTTCAGATATAGGACCCACCTGCCTACCGGAGAAGCCATGAGCCCGAAGATAGTCCTTCATCCAGGCTTTCTCAGTAAGATTCTTGGAGGCAGTGACCCTAGCCTCTTCTTCTTTCTTTTTTTCTTCTCTCTAGCCTTTTCTTTTGCAGCCTTCTTCCTTTCTTTCTCCATTAGATCCTGCTCTTTGTTGAAGAGCCAGAGGATCGTGTCATCGTTATGTGGAGAGAGTTCTTGAAGATTAAATCCTCTGGAGAGTAGGAAGTTTATCCTGTCTCTCCTCAGCTGTAATTCATCCTCCTTCTGTTTCTTTTCCTTTTCCTCTAAGGCCAACCTGGCTTCTTCTTCAGTTTCAGCCTAGTTCCTTTCTCCAGATCCATCAACTCCTCTAATGGTAGCAGGAGTGTTCTTCATTGGCAGCTCCCATTTCAATGAGCTGGTCAATGATCTGCTCTCTTCTTTTATTGATGACAACCTCCTGATTGGAAGCAGCTGCTTTTGTGCTAGCAGCTAGCAACTTCTCAGTCTGAAGTCTTCCTTCCTTTTTAAGTTTCTCTCTATCTTCTCCTCTTCCTGAATCTCTTCCGCAATCATCTTCCTTTTACCTTTATCCTTTGAAGATCCTGACTGTGGTGGTTCTTGGAGAGAGGTTTCTGATTGTGAGAGAGTCAGAGATGGTGTCTGAGATGGAGGTGCTATTGGAAAGTCCTCGCTGCTCATTTCAGAAGCCATTTCCAGTATAGCATCTGTGATGATCAGTCCCTTGGACATTTTAAACAGTCCTTCCGCAGCTTCCATTTCAGCTTCGGAAGATTCAGCATGTTCTTCCGAGGCTTTAACTTCTTCGGAAGTTAAAGGAGATGCAGATTCTGTCCCAACTGTTTCAGTTGCTGGGCCATCAGTTCCCATTTCCCCTTCGAATTGAATCTTAGGTTCCATGAGGACCTTAGGTTGACCAACTTCTTCCATAGTGGTAGAAGGTGCAGTCAGCCTTTGAAGTTCTTCTGCTCCAAAGTAGATCATTGCAGCATCATGACTTGGCTGCTCAAAGGAGGATCTTAACAGAAACTTGGTGAGAGAGTCTGTAGAGATCATTGAGCATCCTTGGATCAATATGACAGTGACCTGAGATGTTTTAGGCGCAGAGATGATGGGAGAGGAAGATGTTGAAGTGGAAGGCCGGCTCTGTGGTTCCTTGTGTGTTTGTCTTTGAGCATTCTCCCCTTTTTGGTAGCATCATCTTGAGAGCTATATGAGCTGGAGGAGGAAGTCAGGGAGACCTGAATAGGTACATGCCTAACAGACCTCTCTGTCTGTTTCTCAGCTAGTTGAGCCTTGAGATTGTCAATCTCAAGTTGCTGAGTGGCAGATCTTGCCTCTAAAGTCCTAACCTGAGATTCCAGGTTTGAGACTTTGGAAAGAAGATCTTGAATGAGGAGTTGCATGCTTCCCTCATATTCTTTCGAAGAATCACGGGGAGATGAGGTAACATACCTAGTATGTTTAGCCTCACCACCAGATGTGGGTTCTTGGCACCCTGGTTTCCCATGCTCAATGATGTCTCTTTCAGAGTCATCAAAGGGCTCGGTTGCCGTAGATTCAGTCTGAGAAATGTTACCACTATCCAGAAGATCCATTAAGGCACCTTCTATAGTGGCAGCTGAATCTACATAAGTCCCCTCCACATCCGTGGGACTCACCTCAGTTGGTTGCTGATGGGGGCTAGAGATAAGAGATTTCTCCGGGCTCTGTTGATCTTGGAGAGGGTGTTGTAGATCAACTTCATTGCATGGAGAGATGTTATCTCTTCATCAGTTTTAAATAACAGGTTAGTATCCGGTTAAACCTACTGACCCGGGACTTTGGTCAATGTCTACAGGCATTGAGCCTCTGGTGGGGCTGTCCCTTGTTGGCTGCTCAGGGGAGTATAGAGACTCTCCCTGAGGGCTTTTAGCTTGGGTTGTGGGCTCATGGGTCTGAGACTGAGGAGACTCAGGACCCATATTGAGGTCAATTGTGAAGGATGGTTGGACCTCAGGCTGAGTGGGAGCCCTTTGTTCCACTCTAGCCTTTTGGATTGAACTGGAGGAGCTTGTTCAATCAGAGTAGATTGAACAAGGGTTCGTTTGGGACTCTCTGATAAGTGATGGTGATGGATGGAGGCATAGTGGGGGTAGTTGCTGGTGTGGGTTCATCACCTGTGGGGTTAACAGGGATGTCACAGGAGCCATTGGCTCAGTCATACCTAGAAGAAGTGCAGTATCTCTTCTTGTGAAGTTGGTGGACACTCTCTTCAAAGTCTTGAAAATGGTCAGCCTCATCTGGGGAGCAGTCAGAGTAGCTGCATAGACAAGCGTGCTCTGGTCTAGCTCACAGTTGATTATATGCTGGAGAAACCTGGATACATGAAGAAGGTGTCTTTCTGAAGATTTCCCATGAGGTTAGTCAACACAAATCTTGAATAGTTGAAGCGGAGGCCTTTTACCAACCCATGAACAAGGCACCCAAGTTCAAATGGGATTTGATCCCATCCGCCGGATTTATTCGACAAGCAGTGAAGGACCACGTGTAGCAAGAACTTCCATTCTACGAGATTAAATTTGTAGACAGTTGACCTGCTAACGTCTCCTCCATATCCCATGTGGAGATAAGAATTGTCCAAGTCTGCTTTGGGAAATTCCGTTGGAGCGCCCTCATCATGAAGCTCTAAATGCTCCCTGATGAGCTGTTCAGAAATGACCAACTCCTGGCCACATATGCTCGATCGAATGACACGGACCCCGTTTAGGGTTTCAATCTGACCATTTGCCCAAAATTCAGACATATGATTTGAGTTAATTGTGGGGTTAACAGTCAGAGCGGTGTAGTAGGAAGATTGGGTTAGGAAGGAGATGATATCTGAGAAGTCAGCATCTCTTGATGAATCATGAAGTGCGACTTGGTTGTGCTGAGGGTTGAAGGCCATTTGGAAAGGTGAACGGGAAAGATTTGAGCTAGGTAAAGATGAGTAGGAGAAATTTCTAGGGCTGTAAAGTTTGCAAGTAAGAGAGTGAAAGTGAATAGTCGAGATTATTTAAAATTGTGGAGAGGCGGTAATGGGGGTTAGGATAAGGTGATGTGATGGTTTAGTGGATGAAAGACAGTGGCGGTAAGGTTAAAAAGCAGTTAAATAATCCGACATCATTAACAAAATCTTTGCTTTTTACAGTGTGGGGCCCAAGAAATTACGTTACACAGTGAGATCTCTCTTCCGAGTGTAAAACATTCCCGAAGTAACTTGTCTTCCGAAGGCAATTCTTACTTCCGAAGCCAATTCTATGCTTCCGAAGGTTAGAGTTGCTTCCGAATGGAGAATTTGTAAGTTTCGGAAGTAGATCTGATATGTAATCAATCGCTTCTTCCGAGACCAAAAGTTCTTCAAAGAAGAAAGTTATCCTTTGAGAAATTATGCTTCGGAAGATATAACAATGTCTTCCGAAGGTTAATTTCTCTTCGGAGGAATTTACACTTAGAAAATTTAGAGAGAATTCCTTGTAACAGGGCTTAAATTGTATTGACACAAGACTTACATATTAAAAAGGTTTTCAAAAGAGATCAGATTAATCATGTTTATCATCCCAATACCTGCTATGAGATACTTAAACCTTTGTTCATCAAAAGCTTTGGTAAACAGATCAACATATTGTTCATTTGAATCAACTTTGATTAACCTGAATAGATTTTTCTCATGAATGTCTCTAATGAAATGATACCTGATGTCATGTGCTTAGTCTTTTGGAGTGCTTCACCGGATTTTCAGTAATGGAGATAGCACTGTTGTTGTCAATACGGATAGGAGTACTCATAAAGTTGAATCCATAGTCTAACATCTGATTCGAATCCATAGCAGTTGAGCACAGCAGCAGCAGCACAGCAATGTATTCAGCTTCAGCAGTTGATGTAGAGACACATGATTGTTTCTTGCATTTCCATGAGATGATCCTTCCACCAAGAAATTGACATCCTCCGATGTTTGATTTCTTGTCAATATTGCAGCCGCTGTGGTCACTGTCAGAGTATCCATAAAGATTGAAATCCTTGTTTCTGGGATACCAGAGACCTAGTTTAGGTGCTCCTTTGAGGTATCTGAGGATTCTCTTAACAGCATACATACACTTCCCTGTCTATATCCCCGTATAGAAAAGCACACTTGACATCAAGTTGATATACTGTGAAGTCCTTGGATGCAGCATAAGCAAGGAAGATCCTAACTGCCTCAAGTCTTGCAACTGGTGCGAAGACATCAGTATAATCGATTCCTTCCTCTTGAGTGTATCCTTGCACCACAAGTCTTGCCTTATTCTTGATGATCAAGCCTCTATCATCTCTCTTGTTTCGGAAAACCCATTTGGTGCCTATGGGTACTTGACCAGATGGTAGCAGACATAGGTTCCATACCTTCTGTCTCTTGAATTGAAGCAGCTCCTCTTGCATCGATTCAATCCAGCTACTATCTTTTAAGGCATCTTCTACCTTCTTGGGTTCCATCTGAGATCAAAAGCATGGGTACAAGCAGACATTCCCTTGATGAGTCTGTCCTCTTGTTCTCACACCCTCAGAGACATTCCCTATGATGTTCTTAGTTGGATGAGTGTTGTGAATCTGAAGACGAGGAATCACTTCCAGTTGCAGAGATAGATCCAGGTTGGACATATTCTACGCAGGAACTAGAACACTCTGTCCAACTGTTGTTTCAAAGTTATTCAATGAGGACTAATTGAATGAACGAGAAACATCATCAATAGTTGGCTGAGGTAGTATTAACAGTGCCTGTTCCTTCAAATGCTACCTCCTTCTGCCTGGTGTTGTGGTGGATCACCTGATGAGCTTTGAGGCTCAGTAGGTGACTCACTTGTTGAAGCTTCACTATTCCTTGATATAGATAAACTGTTGGATCTGTGAATAGTGGAAGTTTGATGTATTGCAGCACTTGGAGAATTTGGTCTAGGCCGGGAAGCTCAAACAGTTGATCATGAGCAGCAGCATCAGCATCAGTTTGAGCACCTATTCCAACTAAAACATTCTCACAAGAGGGTTTAGAATAGTTTGGAAACAATTCTAAATCAAAGATGTGATCAGGTCCATTCCCCCTAACACAAGGAGTGTGCTCATTAACAACTATATTGGATGAATCCTCAAATTGTTGATTCTTGATGTTGTATACTCTGTAAGCTTTGGAACTAGAAGAGTATCCAACATAGATAGCATCATCTGACTTTTCAGCAAATTTTGCTAAATTGTCCTTTGTGTTAAGTATGGTACACCTGCTGCCAAAGGACCTTAGAAAGCCAATGAACGGTGGTCTCTTGTTCCATAGCTCATAAGGGGTTTTTCCATGGGGCTTAACTACAAGAACTCTGTTCTACACATAACATGCAGTGCTGACTGCCTCTGCCAGAATGTTAGAGGTAGCTTTGAATCAGCTAACATAGTTCGAGCAGCCTAATAAGTGTCCTAATCCTCCTCTCAGCAACACCGTTTTGTTGAGGAATTCTGGGAGCACTATATTGTCTGGCAATCCCTTTTGAGTTACATAATAAGTCAAGAACGAAGTTCTTAAACTTAGTCCCTTGATCACATCTAATTATTTTAACCTTGTGATCAATTTGATTTTCTATTTTAAGTATAAAAGATTTTAATGTTTCAGCAGTTTCATCTTTAGTTCCTAAAAAGAATACCCATGTGAATCTTGTAAAGTCATCAACTATCACAAGGCAATATGATTTCCTTCCAATGCTCATTATGCTTTGTGGGACCAAAAAGATCCATGTGCAATAAATGTAATGGAGTAGTGATAGAGTTAACACATTTGGATTTATGAGATGTCCTGTGTTGTCTCCTTTTCAGGCATGCAACACAGTTGTCTTTGTAGAAAAACTCCTTTGTAGGCAAACCATGTACCAAGTTATTTTTAGCCAATTTATTCATTGTCTTAAAATTCACATGACACATATGTTTATGCCACAGTGTTGAATCATCACTATCAGCTTTGGAAAGAAAGCATGATACTTCACCCATTGGGGAAGCATTGTTCATATCCAGCTTGTACACATCCCCTTCCTGGGAGATCTAAGAAGCACCAATTCTGGAGGAATTGTCATCCTTCGTTTGAGGATAATGCACTCATGTTCTGTGAAAAGCATTTGGTGCTTTTGATCACAAAATTGAGAAACACTTAACAGATTGTGTTCAAGCTGTTTGACAAAGTTAACTTTGTCAACGGTTAACATACCATTGGATATACTCCCTCTGCCAGAAATATATCCTCCGGCCTCACCTCCAAATTGGACAGGACCTCCATCATAATGTTGAAATTGTTGAAGGAGATGTCTGTTCCCTGTCATGTGCCTGGAGCATCCACTATCTACAATCCATACATTGTTGTTCTTGTCAAATGGATGTTCCTGCATATAAGATGAGAATTCAATTTTGTTTGGAAACCCAAGCTTTATTTGTCTTGGTTTCTTTCAAAGATAATGACATGAGTGAACCAAATGATATGCATGGGGGTTCAACAGAGGTCTTTAAGAAAGAGGTTTGGGCTGCAGCATCTTTCTTGATCTTCCAGTCCACCCTTTGGCTGATCTTAGAGGATGAGCTTGTTGAAGCTTTTGCAGCATGGTCTTCTTTCGAAGCTTCTTTCTTTTCGGAAGAAGTCCTCACCACCTTTTCTTTCGAAGCAGTCTTCTTCTGGGATGGTTTCAAGGGAGCTTTCTTGTTCTTCCGAACCTTAGTAGCTTTTGCTTCCGAAGCCATTTTACCTTCGGAAGAAAAAGTTTCTCCCGAAAGAAACTTGGCTTTGGAAACTAGCTTTCCCTTCTTCAACTCTTGAACCGTATGGAAAGGTCCAAATGTGAAACCTTCCCTGACTCCTTCTTTCTAACATTATTTGCATAATGTGTGCTTGCAGGATTGTAGTAACAATCTTTTGCCATATGATTTTGCAGGCCACACATGATGCATGCAATGTTAGTCTTTTGGGGAAGTGAGGGTTGTTGTTTCTTGGTTTTCTTTTCTTCGTCAGCAACTTTTCCCTTTAACTTCTGATCCTTTGGTAGGACAGGAATGCTGGTATTACATTCCTTTCCTGAATCAGAAGTACCCAACACTTGGAAACCAGCTGAAACAAAGACACCCTTCTGTTTGAAGTCAATTTTCAGTTTGGATTCATCCACTTTCTTAGCAGTTCTCCTAGCAGCTTTAGCTCTGCTTCTTCTGGCTTTGGTGGTTAGGATTTGATCATCACAGGAGGCGATAGGTTTGTCTACCTGTTCCTTCCCTGTGGTGGCCACTATTGGTGCCTCATCCTTTAACTCTGGAAAGAAAGGGTCAATAGTTGGAACCTCTTGCTCTTCAGTACCACATCTAGGCTGTCTGATAGACTCATAGGAGTGTGGTGGAGCAATTTCATTGGTTCCCAACCCTTCTTTGTTCTGATAATAGAGTTTGGAATAGGAGGATGATGCAAGAATATCTTGGAAGTTTTGCTCAGAGATAGCATGCTTCCTAGCCTGAGCCTCAGTAGTGACAAGCTGGGCTTGAGCCTCAGACAATTTGGATATCAGATCCTTGATTTGAGTCTTGTAGTTGGTGTGTTCATGTTTCAAAAGAGATACAGTTTTCTCCAACTCATCAACTTTCTTTTGATAATTAGATTCAGCTCTTTTAAAATCAGATTTTAGAATATTTAAAGACTCAATGTCAGATCTGATTTCCATATTATAATCCTGATAGAGTTTAACTTTAGCTATACAGGCTGGCTTGCAGAGATGTTCATATACCTGGGCATTATCTGTTCCGGCCATGAGAGCTTGAGCAGGAGTCACATCCTGTACCATGAAGCTCCAGTCAACTTCTTGAGCCATTACGGCTGTCTCAGTTGACTTCTCAGTGGGCTTTGAGGTTGAGGGATGTGTGGAGGCCTGTGGGGTTCCCGGATTGGTCTTGGGAGCCTTGCATTCCCTTGCAAAATGACCCGGTTGGTTACAGTTGTAACACTTTGCCCTGGTCTTGTCAAACCCGAACTTGCTAGTAGTTGGGTTCTGAGGGAAGTGCCTTCCAGTTCTCTTAAAGAACTTCTTTGCTCTGTAAGTTAAAAGAGCCATTTGCTGGACAATGTCCTCGTACTCTACGTCATCTGGGCTGAAGCACTCAAGATCATCAAAGTAGTATTGAAAATCTGCTGAGTGTCCACCTCCTGAGACAAAGGCACAACGTTCCTGGAAGGAGTTGTGTTGAGCCTGTTGAGACCTTGGAGTCTCAGGATAAGTGATGTAGGGACCAGGTGAGCAGGATGGCTGCTGATAAGTCAGGAAGTGCTGAGGTTGAGGGGTTAATGAACCTTCAGCAACCATTAAAGTGTTGCTAGCAGGAAGACTCATAGATCTGCTTGTTGGTGGCCCTTCTTACTCTCTAGCTCTAGACGGTATCCATCAAGGATGCCATAGAGCTCAGTCATGGAAAGAGTGTTCAAGTTTTCTGTTCTCTTGATAGAGACACAGTAGAATGTCCACTTATTTGGAAGAGCACTCATGAACTTTCTCGTGAGATCTCTAAGTTCAGGAGTGATCTTTACAGACTGAAGGGAAGAGATAAGATCCATGTACCTGAAGTACTGCTGGCTGAGGATCTCTCCAGCAATATGAGTGAAGTTCTCAAACTGCTGCCTTTGGTTGCACAAAAGGAACTCATATTTTCATTTTGAACTCTGTACCACTATCACTTCTTATTATTTTGACCTTAAGATCAAGTTGATTTTCAATTTTAGTGATAATTCTTGAATGATTTGGGATGCTTCGTTTTTATGAAGTAGGAAGAACACCCATGTGAATCGAGAAAAGTCATCAATGATCACTAAACAATACTGTTTCTTTCCCGTACTCATTACATGAGTTGGTCCAAAAAGATCCATGTGAAGTAACTTCAGTGAAGTATTGTTAGTGTTCACCAGCTTGGTTTTGTGAGACGATTTGTGTTGTTTTCCTTTGAGGCACGCTGAACATTGATCAATAAAATTGAATTCTTTTTTAAGAAGACCAATGACATGGTTTCCTTTGATTAACTTGTTCATATTTTTAAAGTTAGTGTGCCCCAAACGTCTATGCCAAAGCTGTGACTCATCAAATGATGCTTTAGACAAAAGACATATTTCTTCCTTAGGTGATCCAGAACACAGGTTTAAGACATATGTATTATTCCTCCTCAGAGTCTTTAAGATAACCCATTCTTTAGAGATCTGAAATCCAGGTTTCAGAATGTAGCAGTGAGTGTCTGTAAAGTGAGTGGAATATTTTTTTGTCGCAGATCTGAGACACGCTTAGCAGATTGAAATTCTGTTGTTACAGTAGTTCACTCTGTCAAAGCTCAGCATCCCGTTTGTCACAGATCCTTCTCCTGTAATTCTACCACCTTCTGAATCTCCACCGAATGCCACAGTAGTTCCTTGTATGTACTTGAAATCATGAAGGAGGGAACGATCTCCAGTAATGTGTCGGGAGCATCCATTGTCTATGTACCATAGGCTATTAGACCTGTGTGGATGAACCTACAAGCAAAAAGAACTAATTAGAATAAGGAACCCAAGCCATGATGGTCTTGGGTTTCCCGTTCCTATTCATGATAGTCACCTCCTGGTATTTCCCTCTGAATTATGATTTGGATGGAGGTGTTCTAGGAGATTTTTGATGATGAATTGTACGGTCCATTGACAATCGAGTTCCACATTTTGCTGTCTTGGTACCTAATGAAGCCTTCCATTCTTCTACTCCAAGACCTGAAGTTTTCAGGGGTGATGATTGGCGCTTTGGTCACCGTCCCTATTTCTACTTCAGATTTGTTGAGGGCCATTTGAGGGAGTGGGTGGTAGGAAGGAGTGAAAACAGGTTGATTTGGATGGTTAGATCACACAATCAAGAGCCTAAGAAGCTCTGATACCAATTGCAGGATCGGTATTTGTCACTTGAACACAAATGTTTTTCTCTCAACTCTCCTAGAATCACACTCGGGTAAGAATCAATAAGAGTTGATCACAATATGAAAAGTAATTAAGAACACAGAAAGATAATTTTCAAGATACTTTTATATATTGATTCTCAACTCAAGATACAAAGACTCTTACAAGCACATTGTCTGTGTCTTTATGAATTACAAGGAGAACCTATATATAATACTATCTACAACCTTCAGAAGTAGAGTTCTGTCTTCGGAAGTTGGACTTTCCCTTGTCTTTGGAAGAACTCTACGACCTTTGGAAGTTCCATGAGAAGGTTTGGAAGCCTTTGCATGCAGCATCAAAATAACTTAACTGATCTAGTTTTGGTTGCATTAGCCTTCTTCTTGATCCAACAGATACCATGTCTTCCACTGCCTGTTCTGCTTTAATGGGACTATCCATAAGAACATCCTTTTCAGCTTCATGTCCACCATCAATCTCACCTTCTTCTAAATCAGTTGCACCAGCCAATTTCTTCAATTGAGCTTCTGTCTGCTCATGTTCTTCTAAAATTCAGCAATTGCTGCTAGACTTCTGGGGTCATCTTTTGTTTCTTGATTGGTTCTTCCTCAACTATTGGTCTCTTACCTTTAGCTTTTTCAGCTAAGTATTTCCTCTTTCGTGAGTAAGTTCGAAGTAAAGGGCTTGAATCTTCACCCTTTTCTATTACTTCAGGCATTCTCTTGGGTGTTGTTTGTACTTGTTCATCCATATTCATTCTTGCTTTTCCTTTCAGATTTTTTTTCTCTCTTTCTTGTTCAACCATTTTTGTTATTCTTTCTTTTTGCTCTTCAGTTAGAGACACTACAGGAACAATCTGCATGTTCAACTCTTTCTCAAAGGTTCTGGAGATTTTGGAATGAACACAATTGGATTTGAATCAACTTTTAGGTTGTTTACAAAGTCCCAGAAATCACTATCAACACTGAATTCTTCAAAAGTAAAGCTGTCTAGTATGCTGAAAAGTTCTTCAAACTCAGCTTTTTTAGTGTGATCAGCAGAGGTTTCTCCAGAATAAATCATTATTTCTAAACTGTGTTCCTCATGTTCTGTCTGACTTCTATTACCCTCTTGTTCTTCATTTTCATCAACTGACTGGTTGTCATCAACATCAACCTTTTTTGTTCTTCTTTCTCATCATCATCATCCACTTCATTTCTTTGGATCTTAATCATCATTTCAAGCTCAGATATCCTTTTGTTCTTGCTATCAATTCTTTTCAAGTTTGGAGATGGTATTAGCTTGTTCTTCTATAATATTTTCTTGTTCCTCCATTGCTATTGTTTGAATTTCAAGAGTGTCAATATGTCCACTGACTTCTTCTCTTGAGTGATTAAGGGCAGCCTTTACAACTTCAATTTCCTTATCTTTCTTAGTCAATTCAGCCTTATGTTTATCTTTAAGATCTTTCAGCTCCTGTTCCTTCTCATCTAGTTCCAGAATTCTATCATCTATGATTCTTGCCCTTCTGTTTAGAATTCTCTCCATTCTTTTAATCTTTTGTATCAATTCAGTAATCAGTTCATCCTGGTCTGTTAACATTTGAATCAGCAAAGCTCTCTGAGGGAGCAGGCTCAGAAGTTGCTGTTTTTGCAGGCATAGAGTGTGATGATCCTCCTTATTAGAAGAAGCACCGTTGATCCTCCTACATCTGCAGGGTAATCTTGTGATGCCACAGGTTGAAAAGGGATATAGGTGATTGTTGTGGTGGTGATATTGGAGAGTGATGATGAGGTGATATAGGTGTAGGTTGAGTGGTTGTTTGTGGTGTTGGTTATGGTAATGTTTGTGGAGATGGTTGTGGTGAAGGTTGAGGTATTGGTTGTGGTGATGGTATTGGTGATGGTTGTGGTGTTGGTATTGGTGACAGTTGTGGTGTTGGTTGTGGAGTTGAAAGTGGTGGTGATTGTGGTGATGGTATTGGTGATGGTATTGGTGATGGTTATGGTGTTGGTTGAGCAGCAGGTTGTGGTGATTGTATTGGTGATGGTTGTGGTGTTGGTTGAGCAGCAGGTTGTGTTGATTGTATGGTGATGGTTGAGCAGCAGGTTGTGGTGATGTTGTGGAGATGGTTATGCTTCTTGATTTCTGTTGCAACATCCAAGGCAGAAGAGGAGTGTGAGCCCTACTATAAAAGTTTCTAGGGTCTCTCTTCTTTATACTTATATGATCTTGCATCATAGTGTGGAATGTCAAGCACTGGTCCTCAGTTGCAATGTCAGGAAATGATTCATTGATTAGACATTGAATGAATCTGGGATACATCAAAACTTGTATCTTAATCCTTCTCTAATGTTTGAAACCAGGCCATTGAATACATATGCAGACATATAGAATGGCCTATTGGTGCATAGAGCACAGATAACTGATGATGTGAGGACTGGAATGTCATTCCATCCTGTCTTTCTCTTTGACAGGCAGTGCTGAAACATATGAATAATGAATCTCCATGGTAAATCAACAAATCCCTTAACAATCTGTTTAGCTTCATAACCTCCTTCATAACCAATTTCAGCAAAAAAAATGGTTGTCTTCATCACTCAGTTCTAAAGTAGCATTTGCATCATCACCAAACCTTAGACATCTTCTAACTGACTCTTTACTGATGATCAATGTGTGTTCACTGTTAATTCTCCCAGTAAGTGTTCTAATGCCATCAGCTTCAACAACCTCAGCTGTGTTCCAGAAAGACCTTATGAGATTCTCATAGATAGTTGGTCTGACTGTGATGGCATATGCTATCCTTGTGGTATTGATGAATCTGATATTGTCTCTCAGCCCTTCTGCTTCTGGGACATTAGGGTTTAAATAACCGCTGACGTTATGGAGCTTGCTCCATGTAAGATTTGTCAGGTAATCTACACAAGAGACATGTGTGTTAGTTATCATTTTGACTTTAAATTAACAAGGAGACTGCTTGTTATTTCTGTTGAATTGCTGTAATGGCAAATGGTGAATTTATCATTTAACAATCATAGTTTCAATTGTTTGACCATTCAATAGATGATGTGACTTTGATTTGTTACCATTTTTCTTTTCATTTGCTCTGTTTTTCGCAGTAAACATGATTATCAAGGTTTTCAATATCAGTTGAATTCCTATCAATTATATGTTTATTGAAGTCGAAAATGTGTATTACATCACATTAATAAGTTTGATTTGGTGTTCTTCATTATTATCTGGTTCATTGTTTGATTTAGGTTAACACCGAAACTTAGGTCTTGGTTTCAAAATTTTATTGAATTTTACCTTATCTTTGAAATAACTGTAGTTCTGAATCGATGACAAGAATGTTTTGAGAAGAATCACAACAAAATCTTTGAATGTTTATGATAATGATGATGATTGAAGATGGTGTACTGTATGTTTGCGCTCGTCTCACTATAAAGTCTCTTAAATTTGAAAAGTATTAAATGACCCGTTTGAATTCCTTTAAATAGTCAAATAATACAATTTGAAAAATTTTACAAGTTTAAAAGCAGATACAGTCACCACTGTAGAAAATGCTGAAGGTTAATTTGTTTGACTTTTCGTCATCCGCATTTGATGACTGTAGCAAATGCGGAAGGTTAATCAGTTTGACTTTGGTCGTCCATATTTGTTGACTGTAGAAAATGCGGAAGACAAAATTTTGACATTGACAGTCCGCATTTGGCTACTTTTGGTCATCCGCATTTGTTACTGTAGCAGATGCGGAGGACAAATTTTTGACTAACTGTCCGAATTTCACTACTGTTGCAAATGCGGAAGTTTTGTTAATTTTAATTTTTTTATTCTTTCCGCATTTGTGTACTGTTGCAATGCGGAAGTTTTGTTTCTTAATTTGTTATTCTTTTTGCATTTGTGTACTGTTGCAAATGCAGAAGTTTTGTTTCTTAATTTTTATTCTTTCCACATTTGTGTACTGTTGCAAATGCAGAAGTACCTTGAAACCTTTGGTTATCCGTATTTGTGTTGTAGTAAATGCGGAAGAATAACTTGTGTGTTCTCAGCACTAACAAATGCGGTAAAGTTGCTTGTTTATCCTATCCGTATTTGTACACAGTAGCAAATGCGATAGAACAAAGTCAATAAGCATTTTTGCAACTATATCAAATGCGGTTGACAACAGAACATTGCACTGTAGCAAATGCATAAAGACCTGTTCATCCGCATTTTTTAACTGTATCAAATACGGTAGAGTAAATTCAACATTTACTTCACACACTAAAGCGGTTAAATCATTGTCCGCATTAGTTGCACTTGAAAATAAATATTGTTACCCGCATTAGTTACATGCATGGGTTACCTTCACCCACATTAACTAATGCACTTACCTGCATTAGCTTTTGAACTTAATCAAAAGTTAACGTGATTGAATTGATTATTCATCTTATGAAGAGGTGTCCTTGATTGATTTTCTTATGAAGTTGGCTGTTGAAGTTGTCAATTCTTGCTTGGATTGACTTGTATGTCACAATTAATACAAGTTTCCTAATTTTGACAGATCTTGACTTGTCATGCTTCTAAGAATCTATATAAGCTGAGATATAATGGTATGACTTATTGCAACAATACCAACTAAAATTCTTTTTGTTTTGTTTTTCAAAATTAAGTTAATAAAAAAAATTTGGACTTACTCAAAAATTTTAAATTACTCCCCCTAAAGTTTATGTCCACATTTGGAGAGAAACTTTAAAGATTTAAAACTTTTTGAATATTATTTTGATTAATATTAATAATGAAGAGAAAAATCTCTTTGTTGGGATCATATCAGTCTTACATTACACATGTGCATCCTTTATGATTAAATGGACATGATCATGAACTTGAAGATTGAAGGTATGTTTGTCCTCTTAAACCCATACCTGGTTGATATTTTAATGCAAATGAATTTTATCATATTTTGGTTGATTTATTATTCAATGTGTACCTCACACACATAAGCATGAAATGATCAACCCTCGTTATACAATGCATGTTAGAACTTTTTCACAACTTTTCTACCATGTTACTTAAGTCATGAAATCCATTTTCACCGATCCTCATTGGGATTCTTTTAATTTGATATTTTTTCATGTTGATCCATATTGGGATTCTTTCACTTCACTTTGGAAGGTGATCCATGATAGGATTCTTTTGTTCATTCACTTGGAATGTATTACTACTTGTTGATTCATCCAATTTTGGATGTGTTCCTCATTGGGAATCTTTTGGATCATGACGTCTGCACTATGTGCAGTTTCATCAGGTCTTTTCTCAGCAAAACAAAGATGAAACATGATGTGGTGAAAGAGATTCATAAAGTATCATTACCTGGTGTGTTTAGGCTACTACACACACATGCATTCAGATAAGCCATACATACTTGTACTTTGTGACGAGTGTTTCACAATTGAATGTCTTTAATTCATCACTGCATGTATCTTATCTTCCAAGTTGAGCCTACCACATATCTGGTAAGTCATTTCAGTCTTTTACATTAGAAATTAAGCACAGTGAATGATATAACGACTGTAATTATATCATTCCCATAGAATTATTTTCTTCATCAAACTTGATTTCTTTTTGTGGTTTTTCTGATGTTTTAAATTTCTTTTGATGTTTTTCATAGTTTTTACTCAAGGTTAATCATGCCAATTGACTGAACCAGAAATTCAAACCTACTAGGTTCAAATGCCTTGATAAACAAATCAGCTAATTGATTTTCAGTTGGTACTTGAATCAATTTGATTAAACCTTTTCAGCACAGTCTCTCAAAAAATGATATCTAATCTCAATATTTTTGTTTTTGAGTGCTAACTGGATTATTAGTTATAAAGACCGCAACTGTGTTATCAATAGAAATTGGTGTGTGCAAGAAGTTAAAACCATAATCAAGCATCTGGTTTTGAATCCAGAGAACTTGAGAGCAACATGCTAATGCAACAATATACTCAGCTTCTGCTGTGGACACAGACACATTTGTCTGCTTCTTGCATTGCCAGGATACTAGTCTGGGACCAAGAAATTGACAACCGCCAGAAGTGGATTTTCTATTGAAGTTGCATCCTCCATAATCACTGTCTGTGTAGGCATAGAGTTAAATTCTCTTCCTTTGGATACCATAACCCAAGAGCTAGTTTGCCCTTCAGATATCTGAATATCCTCTGACTGTGTTCACATGTGATTCTTTTAGATCAGCTTGATATCTGGCACACACACAAACACCAAACATATGTCAGGCCTACTGCTGTTAGATACATAAGTGAACCTATCATTGATTGATAGTTAGTCTGATCCACTGATTTGCCTTCAGGGTCAGGTCCAATCTTCACTTTAGTATCCATAGGAGTTCTGATAGACTGACAGTCAGCAAAGTGAAATTTCTTCAACATGGTTTCTACATATTTTATTGGTTGATAAAGATTCCATCTGCTGTTTGTTGGACTTGCACCCCTAGAAAGAAGGTGAGTTCCCCCATAGCACTCATTTGGAACTTTGAATGCATAAGGTCTTCAAATTCTTACAGAGTTGCTATTTGTCGAGCCAAATATAATGTCATCCACGTAGATCTGGACTAACAGCATGTCGTTTCCTCTTATTCTTCTGAAGAGAGTCCGATCATCTTTTCCTCTTTCATACCCATGTTCAAGAAGAAAGGATGATAGAGTCTCATACCACTTTCTTGTGCTTGATGAAGACCATACAGAGCTTTGTCAAGCTTGTAAACTCTGTGAGGGAAATCTGGATCTTCAAATCCAGTTGGTTGACTCACATAGACTTCTTCAGCAATCTTTCCATACAAGAAGGCACACTTTACATCTATTTGATAAACAGTAAATTTCATGGACGCAGAATATGCAAGAAAGATTCTGATTGCTTCTAGTCCGGCAACAGGAGCAAACACTTCGTCGTAGTCGATTCCTTCTTCCTGAGTGTATCCCTGTGCCACTAGTCTTGCTTTATTTTTGATGACTATCCCTCTATCATCAGTCTTGTTCCTGTACAACCATCTGGTACCGATAGGGTATTTTCCTTCGGAAGATCTAGCAGCTGCCATACTTCTTGCTTCTTGAATTGGAGAAATTCTTCCTGCATTGCTTCAATCCAACTATTGTCTTGAAGTGCTCTTTGATGTTTTTGGGTATTGTTTGACATAGAAAGCAGGAGAACAAACAGATGTTTGCAATACTGGACTTGCTTCTTGTCACCCTCTCATTAAGATCACTAATGATGGTTTCAACTAGATGATTCTTGTGTATTCTTGTGGTTGGAATAGTGTTAACAGCAATAGTTACATCAAGATTGGAGACATTTAGTTCATTATGGTCAGAGGCACATTCATCTTGTATTGTTGTTGAATTATGAAGATTGTCAACTTTTGTTTCAGTAACTGCTACATCTTCAGCAGCACTAAGATTGCTTGCATCATTTGATGTACCTTGTGTTTCTACTGGATGATAAGCCTGTTTTTGATTTCTGATCTCATTTGACAAGTCATCTGAGTGAGATGGTATCAGGCTGGGACCTTCTTCAGAAGAAACATTAAGGTTTTAAGACAGTTGTCTGATGGGATCAGCTTAAAGAGGAACATCTTCATTCATATGTTCATCAGATGTAGGTGGAATCAATGGATAATTATCTCTTCTTTCTACAGTTGATGAAGTATCACTTGAATGTATATTTCCTGCATTAGACAAGTGAAATTGGTCAAATGATTTTGTAAAAGTGTCAATATCAAACAACCAGTTAGGACCATTTGTAGATTTGGGAAACGAATGTTCTTTGAATTGAACATTTGTAGATTCATCAATAATGTTTAGTGTAGGATTAAATACTCTATAAGCCTTTGAGACATAAGAATAACCTACAAAGAATCCTTCATCAGACTCGGATGAAAATTTTCCCAAATGATCATGGGTGTTTAATATTGAGACTGGACAACCAAATGATTTGAGGAATCCAATAAATGGTTTCCTATGAAAGATCAGTTCATAAGGTGTCATGCTACTTTCTTTAACAATCAGAGCTCAATTTTGCACAAAGCACGATGTGTTAACTGCTTCTACCCAGAAGGTGATTGACAGTTTAGTATCGGCTAGCATCGTTCTTGCTGCTTCAATCAGTGTTCTATTTTGCCTTTCAGCTACCCCATTTTGTTGAGGAGTTCTAGGTGTACTGAATTGATGAGCAATGCCTTTGGTTGCACAAAAGGAACTCATATTTTCATTTTGAACTCTGTACCACTATCACTTCTTATTATTTTGACCTTAAGATCAAGTTGATTTTCAATTTTAGTGATAAATTCTTGAATGATTTGGGATGCTTCGTTTTTATGAAGTAGGAAGAACACCCATGTGAATCGAGAAAAGTCATCAATGATCACTAAACAATACTGTTTCTTTCCCGTACTCATTACATGAGTTGGTCCAAAAAGATCCATGTGAAGTAACTTCAGTGAAGTATTGTTAGTGTTCACCAGCTTGGTTTTGTGAGACGATTTGTGTTGTTTTCCTTTGAGGCACGCTGAACATTGATCAATAAAATTGAATTCTTTTTTAAGAAGACCAATGACATGGTTTCCTTTGATTAACTTGTTCATATTTTTAAAGTTAGTGTGCCCCAAACGTCTATGCCAAAGCTGTGACTCATCAAATGATGCTTTAGACAAAAGACATATTTCTTCCTTAGGTGATCCAGAACACAGGTTTAAGACATATGTATTATTCCTCCTCAGAGTCTTTAAGATAACCCATTCTTTAGAGATCTGAAATCCAGGTTTCAGAATGTAGCAGTGAGTGTCTGTAAAGTGAGTAGAATATTTTTTGTCGCAGATCTGAGACACGCTTAGCAGATTGAAATTCTGTTGTTGACAGTAGTTCACTCTGTCAAAGCTCAGCATCCCGTTTGTCACAGATCCTTCTCCTGTAATTCTACACACCTTCTGAATCTCCACCGAATGCCACAGTAGTTCCTTGTATGTACTTGAAATCATGAAGGAGGGAACGATCTCCAGTCATGTATCGGAGCATCCATTGTCTATGTACCATAGGCTATTAGACCTGTGTGGATGAACCTACAAGCAAAAAACTAATTAGAATAAGGAACCCAAGCCATGATGGTCTTGGGTTTCCCGTTCCTATTCATGATAGTCACCTCCTGGTATTTCCCTCTGAATTATGATTTGGATGGAGGTGTTCTGGGAGATTTTTGATGATGAATTGGTCGAGTCATCTCATCAACATCTACTAAGGAATCAGATGAATAATGAAATCGTTGGTCTCTATTTCTTTGTAAAAATTTAGCCAGAGTTTCATTATCAACAGTTGGTTTTTGCTTAGAAGGTCAAGTTTGTGTTTCATTATGAGATGATTTCTTTGACCCTTCCTTAAATCCTTCAAGTTGTTTATGTCACTTGTTGATCTAGGTGTCCTAGATTGAGTATTATGAAGATGAGGTCTGACAGAGTGCATCACAGTAGATGTTTTTGAGATGGGCTTGTGTTGTGGAGTTCTCAACCCCTTCTGATTAAAGTAACAATCAGATGTATTATGATTGTTCATGTCATAGATTGAACAATACTTGTTGAAATAGCAATTTTTGGTGGAGTGATTATTCATATCACACATAGAACAATATTGATTGAAGAAGCATTTATCTGTCTTGTGATTGAACATGTCATAAATATCACAATACATTTGTTTGTTTCTTGAATCAGATTTTTCCTTGTGTGACTCAACTGATACTTTCTTTTGATGAGTCACTTTCTTTTCTTTAGGCGATGAATCAGAATTAGCCTTTTTAGTATTTTGCTTCATAACACTACTTTTGTTCAGTTGTTGGGCTGTTTTCGTTTCTTCAACCTATTTTCACCTCTTTTTCAAACTGGTCAACATGTTCCTTGTTACAGATATCAAACCTAATTCCCTGCCTTAACCTTGATGAATGAGGGTCAATGAAGTTTTATGTGTTGAACTCAGTTTTACAGTTTGTTTCTTTTTCAGTGAAACTTTTTCTGATTTGCTTGAATTTTGTAGAGATATAATCTCATTATCAGAACTACTCTCAGTAGTAGGTTTTACTATCTTGACATATTTCTTTTTACCTTGTAAAACAGTGGTATGAATTTTATAAAAGGTACAATTGCTTTTATAGGCTTGATGGTTTCATGACACTCAATGTCTTGTCTGAACACTCTTTGATTTTGATTGGGTGACCTAACTTGATTTTATTCTCATTGGTTTCAAAATAAACATTAGGTTTGTTTTGAGGATTTGTCACTTGTTTCACTACTGATTTAGGTTCCACAGTTTAGGTTCAATTGATTCAGAGAGTGAGACAAAGTCAGGCATGACAGTGTAATTGTCATTGTATGGTGGAGGACATGAATTATACCCAATCCCTAACATGTCCTTTGGATCCTTTTGGGAATCCAGCATCTCTTGCAACTTGACTGAAGACATTTGAAACTTTTCAAGTTTCACTTCAGTCATAGATTGTTGAGCTTTAGCTTGAGCTAACTTTTCAGTAAGTAGCTCATTTTCAGCTGCAAGAGTGTATTTCTCACCATGCAGTTTTTCTATGTCAGAAATGAGAGATTTGATTTTGATTTCAAAACTTTTTAGTTCTCTCTTCATCATTTCTGACTTCACTTTTTCTTCTTTGATTTTATCTGCCAGTTTATGGTTGTGTTCCCTGTACTCTTGTAATTCATTAATGCATTTTTCACTACAAAGGTTAGTTTTTAACTCAGTAGGCATTGAAGATGGTCCATCGTTGATGTGAGGCATAAGAGCATGATTTGGAATTGAGGCTTGACTTCCTCAGCATACACACTCCAGTCACATACCCCATCTTGTTAATCACAAGGGCACTGGCAGAAGGCTGATTGCTTGCATGAGCTTGATTTGTCAGCTGTGGTTGATTCTGGTATGTTTGTTGATGATGAGAATGATGATACTGCTATTGTTGATCGTTAGAGTGATAGCTTGAGTTAGGATGTGACTGATTGGCCTGGAGAGTTCCTTTGATAGTTGTTTCTTTTGGGAGCATTGCACTCTCTCGAGAAATGGCCAGTCATGCCACAGTTGAAGCATTTCACCTTGGATTTATAATATCCAAGTTTTGTGTTCTCATTTAGGCTCAACTTTCTTCCTTTTCTGAAGAATTTCTTTGCTCTCATGGCAATCATTGCCATTTGCCACTGTAGATCCATTTCCTCAACATCATCAGGATCCATTTCTTTCAAATCTCCTGAATTAGGTGGGCAGAAATGAGTCTTCCTCCTAGATATGCTTCAAAGCTTGCAACAAAGGCATTGTAAGTGCCTTTTGCTCTTCTGATTTTTGAGTCTTCTGGAGAGGTTTGAGGAGCAGTGGAGACTTTAGGTGCTTGAGATGAAGTTGATGGATGATGAATGGTGGAGTTACAATGAACCCAGTATTGTTCATTTGATCTCTTGATGAGATGAAATCATCTTACTCAGTGATGAAAGCATTTTCAACAGAATGAGATTCTGAAGGAAATTTGTAGGCCTCAATCACTCTTGGTCCACTCAAGTTTCTGCTTCGTTCATCAAGTTCCTGTTAGGATCTCAGCATCTAGTTTGATCAATTAGATTGGATTTGCAGCGGAATGAGCCCACGAATTAACAAATTTAAACAAGAACACACGAAATTTATCAATGAAACAGTGTTTGTTATAGAGAGAGAATTTCTGCCAAAAGGAATATATTCATTCAATACATGCTTCGGCTAGCTTTCGCGCAACGTTACAATTAGGTCATCTTTCCTTTTATAAGGGAAGCTGACGTCAGCTGATGTCACTTGACAGTGACATCTACTGTATTTAACTACTGAAAGTTAACATAACTACTGAAGATATCAAACAGCTGACATCTTCTTACAAAAATACCAAGTGTTAATTATCGCTACAACTACTGAAAAGAAACTACTGAAACAACAACGACTGAAGAACATGCTCTTCAGTCATTTTACAAGTACTGAAATAGAAAATAAAACTACTGAAAGGAAACCATCACAACAACTGAAGAATGCTTCTTCAGCTGTTGTGACAAAGTCTGAAGGCTTCAGTACTTGGACTTCTTGAACTTCAGTTGTTGTCATCAGCTGATGTCTTCAGCTGATGTCTTCAGTCTTTGTACTTCAGCTGTTGATCTTTAGTACTTTAGTCTTCAGCTATTGATCTTCAGACTTTGGTCTTCAGCTGTTGAAGTCTTCAGTACTTTAGTCTTCAGCTGTTGATCTTCAGACTTTGGTCTTCAGCTGTTGAAGTCTTCAGTACTTTAGTCTTCAGCTGTTGATCTTCAGTACTTTAGTCTACAGATGTTGAAGTCTTCAGCTGTTGAAGTCTTCAGTACTTTAGTCTTCAGCTGTTAAAGTCTTCAGTACTTTAGTTTTCAGCTGTTGATCTTCAGACTTTGTCAAACAGCTGATCAAGTCTTCAGCAGTTGTTGTGATGTCTTATGGGACTTAAAGGTTTTTCTGATCTGGCTCATTAGTTCTTTTGGTCCAACAGTTCCAAAGCTTCAATTTTTGCTATCATAATGTCTAGAGTGGTACTCTCAAGATCAAGAGTATTTTTCAGCATTATGACATTCTGCTTCCAGCTTTCAGGGAGACTGTGAAGCATTTTCTTGTTAAGTTCTTTAATATTGTAAGAAAAACCCATAATTTACAAGTCATTTACCAACTATACAAATCTGTGCAGTTGCTTTGATATGGATTCTCCTTTGGTGTGATGGAAGGTTTCATACTGATTGACCAGCTTGTCTTTGTTAATTTCAGCAACCTTACTGCTTCCTTCACACATAATTTTGAGTGCATCCCAAACAGCTTTAGCAGTTCCATACTTTTCTAAGGGCACATCCATCTTGAGTGCTTGAGTCAAATTGAGTATGCTTTGAGATCAATTTTGATTTTCTTATAGTCATCTTCATCCAGAGTTAAGTCTTCAATTGGTATTCTAGCAGTCTTGTAAAGTGCAGCTTGAGCTGTTGATAGAGTAACAGGTATGTGTGGACCCTTACATATTGAAATCCAAAATCAGGATCTACACCTGTAATATAATTTCTAAACCTTATTCTCCACTGTTTAAACTCAGATTTGTGTTTAAGCATGGGAGGTTTAGGTGTACGACCAAGTTCAGAGTAACTGTTAGAATCCATGTTGATTTGTGTGAGTATAGATTTAGTTGATTTTAAGATTGATTATGTTTGTTGAGTCCATCTTGTTCAAGCAGTTCTTTCGAGGTTCAGAATGAGTTCTGTAATGATTTTCTTGCTGTTTGACAGGAGTATTCTTGCTGTTTACAAAGTAGAGATGATGATATCCACTACTAGCAACTTGATTACCAGATCAATCGAATTCTATTCAGTCTGTGCGCAAATCTGAAAGAGAATCGAGAGCCAAAGCTCTGATACCAATTGACTGGGGTTGAGTAAGAGTGATATTCTTACTGTGAATCGAATATGATAATCAAGTCAATGATTGAGTGGTGGAAACAAAAAATCAAAGAACATTCAAAGTAAAAAATACTCATAAATGCTGTTTGAATTGATATATGAAAGTTGATAAATTATAGAGAATAATTACAACAAAAAATTCTCTATCTCTCAGCCGTCACCTCAGTACGAGGTTAACTATTCTATTTATAGGCAGACAAGATGTCTTTACAAAATGACTAAACTACCCCTGACCTATTACATCAGAAACTAATCTAAGTCTTGATCCGCATCTCTGCTTGTTCATCCGCATTGACAAATGTGGATGAGTTAATCTTGATCAACATTTCTACTTGATCATAAGCATTAGTAAGTTGGTCATCCGCATTGGTTAATGTGGATGAACAAATACTTATACGCATTTGGTCGGTCATCCGCATTTGTCAATGCGGATGAGCAAAGTCTTGTCCGCATCTTCTTTTGTTCTTCCGCATTAGTCAATGCGGAAGAGTAAATTGTTCAGCATTAGTATTATGTCTTCCACATTAGTCAATGGGGAAGAGTAAACACTTGTCCGCATCAGAGTTATGTCTTCCGCATTAACTAATGCGGAAGATAACACTTGTTATTTTCCTTGCAGATCTTCATCCGCATTTCTACTTGGACTTGTGGGATTCCAGCTGAGCAATCATCAATTCACCCATTGAGTTGGCATGTATGATCCTTTCAGGTTGCAACACTTCTAAACGTTGAGACTTGTAAAACTGTCAAGGTTTGATTGTGTATTCTGTCTTACATCCCTAGTTACTTTGTTCTCTAACTTATAACATGAATTGCCATCTTTTATATACTTATGTATTAAAAACTATGAAAATCTCACCAACTTTCAAAGTTGATGTTTATTTTTAACAATGTTTCAGGTTTAATACTTGAGGTTTCTCTTCGTGCTCATATAAGACTTGGACCTAGTTTAACTAAATATGTTATTTCATTGTTTGAAGCTTTTGTATTGTATGGACTTATTTGTCTTGTAATGTTCAATGATTAATGATATTTAATATTATTTCAATTTAACTAGTTCCATGTGCTATGAACAATCGTTTCACATTCGTCCACCCCGATGATTCCGCCGTCGGTCGGGGTGTGACAGTTGTGTCACTAATGTGACGAAACACGATGTTTCGCATGTTTTCGGGTAGTAACGAGTTACCTTAACGTGCAAGGGGGTTGAGGTAGTATATGGGCTTTTGAATGAGTTTGGAATAATGGAAAAAGGCTACCTAAAGTATTAGATTAGTTCAGCTCATAGAGTAAATGAAATGAAAGATATAAATTTAAAGAAGATAGAAACTTGAAGCAAGTCATAGAGCAAAAGGATTGATGGCATGCTATTGTGGTCGATTAATGCTTCCAAGGGGCCTGGAATTTGTTGTTCTTTAAATGTGAGAGATCAATAAGATGATTATAAGAAGTGAAGAGAGTGTTTAAGGGATTTGAAAATTTTGTATTAGTAAAATGAGAGGTGAGGGTGGTGTGGGTGATGGTTTTCGGCCGAGAGGATAGGATGCTGGGTTGGGATTCCAAAATCATGCCATGTGGTTCAGTCCTTGTTGGTTACTATGGTAAGCGACATAACATTTTAATATAGAATATAATTGATATAAGAAAATAAATCAAGAGAATTATGATGAGTTGATTAAAAATTAAACAATTGGTTGATTGGATAAATAACAAAAAGTATAAAAAAATTAGTGAATAATAAATAATGGACTTAATGATAAAATTTCTTAAAAAGAAGTCTAATTAGTTAAGCATACAAAATTAATTAAACGTAATCATTTTAGTAAATATTTTTTATCCAAAAGTATTTGTAATAGATACATTTTTTATCAAATCATTAAATTAGTTAATTTAAATTTGTTTAATCCGTGTAATACATGAGTTTTTTGACCCAATAATCTATAACTTATAATAAAAGACTATCTATGGGTTGACATTTTTATAATTTCAAATTATCATTTGTTAGGATCGTAGTGTACTGGACGAATACTAACAGATTTAGGAGTATACCGAATCAAATAGTGCGGAATCCTATTTGATTGGCGATCCAATCAGTGAGAATGCACATAGAATCAATTAAAGATTGAATCTAAACATTAAGAATGATTAGCAATCGATTTACTGCGATCTATGAAGTTGGAGCAGGATACTAGAGGTCTCTGGACGGCTAGGGTACATCTGGGTATCGAAATATTCAAAGTGTCTCGTTTTTCCACAATTTAAGTAGTATTTATAGGTTAGGGTTTGTCAATCGTGCGACTGGACCATTTGCATGGTTCAGTCGTGCGATTGAGTCATGTGGTTGATCCATTCGCACGACTGAGTGTTCAGTCGTGCGACTGAGTCAATCTCATGTTTCAATCATACGACTGATCTAGTCTGCTGGTTCATTCATACGACTGGTTCATTAGCATGAAGTTGTTCATGCGTATGGTCCATTAGCATGGGCCAATCGCATGAAAACTTCACATGATTAAGTTTGAATATGGTTCATAGTCATTAATTGATTTAGATATTATTCAAACAACCACAACCTATATAGTTAAGTCAATAAGCGTTATTACATACCGACCAATGAAATATTCAACATTATAAGTACAACCACATATTGTATTTCATTAGGTACCCATACAATTACATATGTGTATGACAATACAAACATATTACATTAAGTTCAGAAACTAGGGACACATGTATCTACAAACTTCCCCTTGGACCTAGTTTTGTCTAATGTCTTACATCCTTCATGAGTTTCTCAAACTTCTTGTACTTCTCTTCTCTAGTGACTCCGGCATGTATCTCAAAAGCAAAATAGAGTCTTATAACGTTCTGAAATTGTAGAGCTTGTATAATATCTTGAGAGTCATAATATAATGGCCATTTGTATAATGTATAAACATCATCTGCAGACAAGTTTGTAAGCCACATTAGGTCAAACACCCTGATGGTTTCCATTACACCATTCTTGTTCAAAACTATGACTGCCTCTCCTGTCCTCCGATCATAGTACCACCATTTGAAGTGTGGAGTGAAGTCTTGTGGCATTTTCCATAGAGGGATCTTAGACATTGTGCGCGGAGGACTCCACTTCAGCACTATTTTAGGTTTTCCAGTAATGGTATCAACCTTAAACCGTCTGATATATCTCGTTGGCTGTTGAAGTTTGAAGTTGACCCATCTGGTCTGGTACTCTCTTTTTAGAGCTGTTTCAAACCAGGCTGACATTTTGCGTGGGTCAGCGTATAGCAATTTTAACTTTGCTAACTAGTTTAGCTGAAATCCAGGAAGAGTCTTCAGGTCATGTGGGAACCTGAAGTACTCAATCCCTTTCTCACGTTTAACTGCATAAACATTAAGATCTTCAAAATACTCCCATGCTATGATTTTGCCCGACACCTTTTGATGTTTCTTCACTTTGTACAGCTTGGTGTAGACAGTTGACGTTGAAGCACTACGTTGGGCTCTTATTTCTTCAAAGCATGTAGCCCACTCAGCCTTTCTGTATCATTTGCTATTTTTCCAATTATAAACCCACAATCATTTTGAACTTTCTCAAAATGGTAAAACTCATTATTTTAGTATGTTATTATTTAAATGATCAAACGTCACAAATATTTTATATAATCATTACTATGAATTTAACTACTAAAAAAATTCAAATAGTTTATCGTTGCATGAATTTATAATAATAGTTATACTTCATAAAAATTTACTATTTTATGAATTTCAATTGTTAATTATAAGTGTTAACCATTAAAACACCTAATTAAATTACAAGACGTTACTTAAAAGATTAATTCAAAGTTATAAATTGTATAAGTTATATAAATTATTTGTTATTAAACAAATAAATGAGGGTTTTAATAGTTAAGGGGCATAAATGTCATTTTTGAAACTAAATTAACAACTTATTACATAAAATGATAAGAATGAAACCACAGGGACTAATTATGTAAATTCAAAATAAACCCAAACCAAAACCCTCATTACCCTCGTTTTTCCGGCCATTTTTCCGGCCAACTACGGCCAAATCTCCGACGAGGTCGAAAATCGCGTAAACACATCCCAACTTCGAACCCAAACGATCCCAACCGGTTCAAGAACGTGATTCGAATTCAATGGAGATTTTTAATTGAGTTAATTAGCGGTTGTGGATCCTAAACAAGTCAAGTAACCGTCGACTTTAAATCATTGAGCCGTTCAAACAATTAAGGCTAATAACGATCCAATTAATCGAACCAAAACAATCGTTTATCTATCTCTAAACGATTATCACATCCAATTTCACCTGATAAACACAATTTCATCGCAATTGATCACCACCTTCATCGTGACCTGCAACTTAACGAAGATCCATGTTCGAAGCTTTATTACACCGAATTAACAGAGGGCTTTTGCTTATCATCAACTTCTAAATCTATCTACAAAGTTAATTTGATTAACAACAACATTTGAACCTTGAATCGACATCCACGAAGTCGCGGCGGTTCTACCTATCATCTTCATCGAATCCGAACTTAATAACATAAGTATCACACATCAATATGCTCGGTTTCATATGGGAAATCAAAGCCCTATGTTGATTTTTATAAAAAATGTCGAATTGATGTTCATTGGTATCAATCTGATTTATAGGGTTCTTGGAATTTGGGGATTTTGTATTCAAAAGTTTTAAACTTTAAGCAGGGGTTAAAAATCAGATATGGGCTAATAGCCCACCGGTTAACATCTTATGCATATGCAAAAGGGACCCGGGTTTGAACCCGGGCACCCTCAAATTTTTTTTAAACTTTATTTTCTATAAATTAAATCACAAAAATTACTTTTATTCTATTAAAATTAAAATAAAAGGTATGTTAATACTTAAATTTAATTTAAAAATTATTAATTAATTTTAAAGGTTTTAAAAAAATTTATGATTTTAAATTTAATTACTTATTTAAGGATAACAAGGATTATAAAAATATTATTTATTATTTAATGTAATTTTAATATTATAAATCTATTATGGTTCAAATGTAGATTATTTTCTATGTGTTTTAATAAATAATTATTGAAATAGTTATTTAAATAATTATTTATTCATTTATACATTTAAACATGTTATATATAATTAGTCAATAATGTTATTTCTTAAAATTTTATTTCAGTTTTTGAAACTTATAAATAATATCATTTTCTATTATACTTTATTTAAAGTCTTGATAATAAATCATATAAACCATATAAAAGCTTGATACTAAATATTATACTTTACTTTTATTTTAGAGTCTTGATATTATAAGACTTTTATAATACATCATTTAAAAAGTTTAAAACTCTATAAAATTGATTTTAATATCTTTAATAAGTATGCAATTAATCACCTTTATCAAGTTTTAAATAATAATTATTAAATTAATCATTTCTTTTCACACATTATACTTAATTTTTTATTAAATCAATAAATTAAATTATTGAATCATGTTTTAATATATTCTTGGTCTTAATTGATTTATACCATTTTTATTAAACCAAAACATAAACGATTCATTATTTCATCTAATTATTTAAACCCCCAAATTTTCAATTGAAACCCTAGTTCACGTTTATAAACTAATCTTACCTTTAAACTTAATCTTGGAATATATATACGTTAGGTATCTTGTAAAAAGGAATCTTTGGAGCATCGTTAATTTCTTACTATCATCTTATTTATTTCATGTGAGTTTCCTTGTCCCCTTTTTTACATTTTTCACACTATTTTAGGGTGAAACATGATACTTATACATCATACACTTATAAACGTTTGAGACTTATAATGCACTTGCAATTCAACTTTATTTGTCATGGTTATTTGTGTGTTGTAAGTGATTATATGAGATACATAGTTTGTTTACAATCATTAACTATTGTTAGCTTGGCGACGTCTTAGATCTTTGGGCCTGACAAGCCTATTTGGTGCTAAAGTCGATGTATTGCCGACTCCTGATGACGTATGCTTGTTCATCATGGGAATCAAATACACTTAGCCAATCTTATATACTTGTAATCAAGTCGAGGTTTGGTTGTAATGATATGTGTTCTATAACCTTACTAACTTATAACCTATGACATGAATTGCTACTTGTAACCTTGTTATATTATGTATGAAAACCTTGGAAACTTACCAATTATTTTTAGTTGACCTTTTATGTTCATCATGTTTCAGGTTTGATGCTTGAGATCTTCTTGTGCTCATATAGGACTTGGACCTAGATTAATTGAAAGTCTTATGTTTTTGTTTGTATCTTGATTGTTTTGCAATTACTTATTTGTCTTGTAATGTTTTAATAAATAATGATATTTAATAATATTTCAATTTAATTACTTCCATGTGCTATGACCAATCGTCTCCCATTCGTCCGCCCCGATGATTCTGCCGTCGCTCGGGGTGTGACACTTTCTGATATTGACTTTAGCTTCTGAGGCTTGGGCTGTATCTTCTTTCTTGTCAGACTCTTCTTCCATTCTATCTAGAGTCTCAAAAGTTTCACTGACAAGGTTGTTTCCGAGATTGGGAATGACATTACCCTCAATGTCAGTGTACTCCGGATAGTGTTGGTCCGTGACATCTTCAATCTCGATCTCGTCAACATCGTGAGCTCGTCATCACTTTCCACATGGACTATTGGAGCATCTTTCAGGATCTCGTCTGGATTGAGTGGGAATATTTCAGCAAGTTGCTCGTCTATGAGATCATGAATTATCTCTCCTTCTTCAAGAGTGTAATTCACTGATCTTCTGATGATTCCTTGTAGATCAAGAATCATCGTGAGCTGAGACTTGATCTGTTGGAGGGGAGCAACATCATATTCATCTCTTTGATAGTTTGGATCTGTTTGATTTAAAACATGTAATATATCAACCATTAGTCAACAATCAAAGCAGTAAACATCAACAATAAATATAAACATTCATTACATTAATTTGATGCAAGATTCAAATACACATGATTTAAATAACATAAACAACTAAGCATTACTCTTGTCTTGTATCATGTGCTCCTCTACTAACGGGGCTGAAGTGGAGGCACCTTTGTCACACCCTCAAAATCCACTTGCGGAGTTTTACCGCGAGGCGTGTGAACAAACCAGGATCACAGTCAATAGTTACTCAGAACGACTCTATATGCCATAACATAACAAAATCAACCAAAATACCAACGTTAAATAATGCGGAAGCGTTTTTGAAAACAACCCAAGTCTATAAAGTATAACTTATGGCAAAACAAGTGCCAAACCAAAAGTAAACCAAAATTGTTAAAATGTCACATTGTCTTGAAGCATACTGTCTTAAATGAAGTGAACCGTGCAGTGCTCCTATGGCAAGCAAGTTAAGGACCTGAGAAAAGCATACTAAAATGTCAACACATAGGTTGGTGAGTTCAAGAGTTTGAGTTCAATAAACATGTAAACAGTTGCGATAAATATAAGCAGTGTATGGTAATAGATAGCTAGTCTATTATCAGTAAATATTAATACATAGTGATTTTGCAATTGAAGCTGACTGTGATAGTTGTTGCCTCCTGTCACGACTTACCATGTCGTGACAATGATCAATAGGACAAATTGCACCCGGTTGACCTCGAGTCACACAGGTGGGGCTCGTCAGACCCAGTAGTACTACCCAAGTTTCCCCGCTATTAAATATTAACAATTCAAAAGTGTGAGGACTTTTCTCATGGTAAACAGCACTATATTAATATTATACACAACTTAAATCATAAAAGCGTTCGTATAAATACCAGTATGCTATCTCCCCCAAAAGAGATTAAGTAAAGAGTGGGGCATGAACTCACCTGATGTATGCAAAGTACTTAGGGTTTATTTTGAGAAACGAGAGGATAGCCAACCTTCACAGGTTACCTAGATCATGTGAGTACATAAGTACGTGTAAATAAAAGACATGTGAAACCCTAATCATACCAAAATCAAAGACTCAAGCTTCCAGACAAATAGACACGTTTGACCTAGTTGACCCGTTTGACCCGTTGGTGACATTATGAGTTATAATTCAAATAAAGCCAATGAGCACATACAACATACATGATAACATTCAAACAGTATCATACATATGCTATATCAACCAGGTGTATCACATAGATCATCATACAATCAAGTACTATACAAGTCATGCGAATCTAGCACATTAACATAACCATTAGCTACAATACAACTAACATGTCATACAAGGTTCAACCATTCATCACATGCCATGTGAAGCCACTCACGACTTCACATCCTAAACCCTGCCAATCCTACTAAGTAGGGGCCTCAGATCCGCACGCGTGTATAATGATCACAACCAAATTCTTTAAGCATATACATTGCATCCACAACATCACAACAATCAATTACCAGACCCAAGCATGATGTCCTACTACTACACAACATCCAAACCATACATGATTACCAATTCCAATTATCACCCATGATCATCCAAACATGCCATACAACTAATTTAACACGTTCTATTACACTAGGATCCATCCTTGAACATATTAGCAAGTTCCTATCATCTCAAACATGATCACAACATCATACTTCAACATTTACACAAATAAAGTTTCCCTTTTGGGAAAGAACATCCCAAAATCTATCAAACATCCAAGCATACATGAATTCATCAATAATATACCAATTCAAGCTCATACTAACATCTAAGCATGATCAACAACACTAAACACCTCAATCCAACAATCTTCATAAACAAAAGTTTCTACTTTTGGCAAGCTATGATCAACATCATCAAATTAAAGATTTCTAGCATTCATAATACCAATCTAGCATCTAATTATCATCATGAACACACCCATAACATCATAGCATCCATATTCAACATTTCATGCAAATAAAGTTACTATTATTAGTAACCTATGAACATCAACCCTAAGTCATCGATTTCTTGCAAGATTCATGATTCCTAACATTCATACAACTTATTAATCACCACACATTCATCAAACAACCATCATTCATCCATAATCATACAATTTACGAATTAGGGTTTGCTCAAAACCAATTTCATGATCAATCCACTAAAAACATGTAATTCACCCATGATCGACGTTAACTAACATGTATTCAACCTAACTAACATATAAACATCATCAAACAACAACCAATTCGACCTAATGAGGGTCAATTCCGCAAATTAGGTTCGGCCATAATGAACACTCACAAAAAACATGAAAAATCTAACCTTTAAACGAGTTATAACTTGCAATTGATGATTCCAACAAGTTATATGCCTTGAAATCGATCCAATTTCGTGTTCCCTTGCTTGTTCTTGATTGAAATCGAAGTGGGAGGGGTGTTTGAAGGTTGATCGCGGCCGAAAATGGGTGGATTAGGGTTGGGTTTGTTTTATTAAATATTAATTTACATATTTACCCTTTTAACCCTTGTAATTTGTATTTTATAAAAACTAAGCTTTAAACTCTTTGTAAAGTGTTTTTAACTTCATAATATAGAGATATAAACTTATAAAATTCATTACATAATTTATCTTTGCAAAAACACAAGACATACGAACAAATATGCACGTTTCCGCGTTACGCGATAAATTCTTTAATTAACCGTTTATAATGTGTAAACACATAAACATAACCCAATACTTACATAATCACTTAGATTCACATCAAATTAACATTAATAATTATTATTAGGTCACCAACGTTCAACGACAACTAGTGTGTGCTCACGACACGTGTTTACAAGACTTAACGGAACTAACGGGGTTTGGTAACGGAAATTTACCGGATGTCACATTATCCCCATGTTGAAAGAATTTTCGTCCCGAAAATTGCGTTACATGGTGAGAGTGTTCCATCACTGGTTTCCATCACTGGTCTACTGCATTGGCACACAGAAATCGAAATCGTGTGAGTTTTGGATGAGTTGTCACATCATCCCCATGTTGAAAGAAATTTCGTCCCGAAATTTAAATCAATACCTTCGTCTGCTGGCATCGTTCCTTCGAATAGTTGAGGGTACTTAAGCTTCATTTGATCTTCCCGTTCCCATGTGAATTCCGGTCCACGTCGCGAATTCCAACGGATTTTAACAATAGGTATCTTGCTTTGCTTAAGTGTTTTCACCTCACGGTCCATCACCTCAACTGGTTCCTCAATAAAGCGCAATTGTTCATCCACCTGGATTTCTTCTAGTGGTACGATCGTCGTTTCATCAGTTATGCACTTCTTCAAGTTTGACACGTGAAATACATCATGAATTCCACTTAGCGAATCAGGTAGGGATAATCGATACGCTACTGGACCTACTCTTTCCACAATCTCAAATGGTCCAACGTACCTCGGATTTAGTTTCCCTCGTTTACCAAACCGAACTACGCCTTTCCATGGTGAGATTTTCAACAAAACCTTGTCACCAACCTGAAACTCTAAAGGTTTCCGTCTCTTGTCAGCATAACTCTTTTGCCTGTCTCGCGCTGCAGCCATACGGTTCCGTATCTGTATAATTTTCTCAGTCGTCTCATGAATTAGCTCGGGACCTGTTATCTGACTATCACCAATTTCTGCCCAGCAAACCGGTGATCGACATTTTCTCCCGTACAACGCCTCGAAAGGTGCTGCTTGTATACTAGTGTGATAACTGTTGTTATAAGAGAATTCCACCAATGGCAGGTGAATTTCCCAGTTATTCCCGAAGTCAATCACACAAGCACGTAGCATATCCTCCAACGTCTGTATAGTACGCTCACTCTGACCATCCGTCTGTGGATGATATGCAGTACTCATATCCAAACGTGTACCCAAGGATTTCTGCAATGATTGCCAGAAATGTGACGTGAAACGAGCGTCACGGTCAGAGATAATTGAGATCGGTACCCCGTGTCTCGAAACGATCTCCTTGAGGTACAGGCGAGTTAACTTCTCCATCTTGTCGGTTTCCTTTATTGCAAGGAAATGAGCAGACTTTGTCAATCGATCCACAATAACCCATATCGTGTCACAACCAGTACTAGTCCGGGGTAGTTTAGTAATAAAGTCCATGGAGATTTGTTCCCATTTCCACATTGGAATCTCGGGTTGTTGTAATAGTCCGGATGGTTTTTGATATTCCACTTTCACCTTCGAGCAGGTCAAACACTTACTCACGTACGTAGCTACATCCGCCTTCATGTTAGGCCACCAATAGTGAGCCTTTAGGTCATGATACATCTTGTCGGATCCAGGATGTATAGAATACTTAGATTTGTGTGCCTCGCTCATAACTAAATCTCTCAGATTTCCATGAACAGGCACCCAAAGTCTATCCATGAAATATCGAATTCCATCCTCTTTCATCACTAGCTGCTTATCCATTCCCCTTAACAATTCAGAACCAATATTTTCCACCTTTAAAGCTTCCATTTGTGCCTCCTTAACTTGTTCGGGCAGTTGGGTACTGATAGTAAGCTGTAAAGCTCGCACCCGTCGGGGTTTAGCTGTTTCCTTCCTGCTTAAAGCATCGGCAACTACGTTCGCCTTTCCCGGATGATACTTAATTGCGCAATCATAATCATTTAGTAGTTCCACCCAACGTCGCTGCCTCATATTCAACTCTTTTTGCTCAAAGATATGTTGAAGACTCTTGTGATCGGTGTAGATTGTGCACTTGGTACCGTACAAATAATGTCTCCAGATCTTTAAGGCAAAAACTACTGCGCCCAATTCTAAGTCATGGGTAGTATAGTTCTTCTCGTGAACCTTTAGTTGTCTCGAGGCGTAAGCTATCACCTTGTCTCGTTGCATCAAGACACAACCCAATCCTTGAATGGATGCATCGCAATACACCACAAAGTCATCTGTTCCCTCTGGTAATGCTAATATCGGGGCAGTACAGAGTTTTTGTTTCAATAATTGGAAAGCTGATTCTTGACTCTCAGCCCATTTGTATGTCGTTCCTTTGTGAGTCAAGGCTGTGAGAGGTTGTGCGATCTTAGAAAATCCTTCTATGAATCGGCGGTAATATCCTGCTAATCCAAGAAATTGCCTTATCTCGCTTGGCGTTTTGGGTGTGGTCCAATTCTTTATCGCCTCAATTTTGGCAGGATCAACGTGTATTCCTTTCTCATTAACAATATGACCTAGGAATTGTACTTCTCTTATCCAAAAGTCACACTTTGAGAATTTAGCATACAGCTGCTCATTTTTCAACAGTTCCAAGATCATTCGTAAGTGCTCTTCATGCTCCTCCTTGGTCCTAGAGTATATCAGTATATCATCGATGAACACAATGACAAACTGATCAAGATAAGGTTTGCACACACGGTTCATGAGGTCCATGAACACAGCAGGTGCATTAGTCAACCCAAAAGGCATGACCAAGAACTCATAATGACCATAACGAGTACGAAATGCAGTCTTGGGAATATCTTCCTCTCGAACTCTGAGTTGATGATAACCAGACCTCAAGTCAATCTTCGAGTAATAGCTTGATCCTTGAAGCTGATCGAACAAGTCGTCGATACGAGGTAAAGGGTATCGGTTCTTGACTGTTACTTTGTTTAACTCTCGATAGTCGATGCACATCCGGAATGTGCCATCCTTCTTCTTAACAAAGAGTACAGGAGCTCCCCAAGGTGATGTACTAGGTCGGATAAAACCTTTATCCAGAAGCTCCTGAAGTTGTGACGACAACTCCTGTAGTTCGTTGGGTGCTAAACGATAAGGTGCCCTAGCAATCGGAGCTGCGCCGGGAGTCAACTCAATCTGGAATTCCACTTGGCGTTGCGGTGGTAATCCAGGAAGATCTTCTGGGAACACCTCCGGAAAGTCGCGTACTACGGGAATATCCTCCATTCTCTTTTCTTCCTTTTGCTTATCGGTCACAAGTGCTAGGATAGCCACGCGGCCCTTTCGTAACAACTTTTGAGCTTTCATATACGAGATGATGCCTATCACAGCACCACTCCTATCACCTTTGACGGTAAGAATGTGATCGTCAACCGGGATCCGTATAATCTTCTCGTGACATATGACTTCCGCTTGCTTGCTAGAGAGCCAATCCATGCCTATCACAACATCAAAACTCCCCAGCGTAACAGGCATGAGATCTATAGCGAAAATATGACCAGCAAGTTCTATCCTACAGTCCTTAAGGATATGCGTTACATGGATTTGTTTACCGTCGGCTAATTCCACAGTGTATTAGATTCTAAAGCAGAGGGTATATCACTTAAAAGACTACAGAATTTTAAGGACACAAAACTCCTATCGGCTCCAGTATCAAATAGTACCGTAGCAAAACAACCATTAACAGGGAATCTACCAGTAACAGTTGTGGGATCATTTAGAGCCTCACCTGAGCCAATGACGAAGGCTCTCCTTTGGCTCCATCTCTATTGCCGCCATTTCCAGTGCCGTTTCCACCATTGTTGTTATTATTGCCATTGTTGTTGTTGTTCCCATGATTGTTGGTGTTGTTGTTGTTGTTGCCATTTCCGTTCCTTCTCAGTTGTGGGCAGTTTCGTTTGTAATGTCCTTCTTTCCCACACTCGAAACAACCCTTGGGAGTTTCTTGAGGTTGTTGTGGCCTCCTCATTAGTTCACCACGGCAATCCTTCGCAGCGTGTCCAATCTTTCCACAACGTTGACACTTGAAGTTATCACACCGTCCCACGTGGTGGTAGTTACACCGTGGGCATTTGGGATGTCTGCCGCCGTAACCGCTGGGTCCTTGGTTATTTGGGGCAGTTTGGTTGAAATTGCGGTTATTATCGAACCGCCGCTGTTGCTGCTGAGCTGGTTGTTGTTGCTGTTGGGATTGTTGTTGACCGCCAGACGATGATGATGATGATTTGTTGTTGCTGTTGCTGGGAGCATCCCACTTCCTTTTGTTGTCGGGCACGCTCACCACAGCGCCCCGTTTGGGTAGACGCCCTTGCTCTACCGCCTGGTCAGTAAGTTTGTGAGCAATCTGGATGGCCTGCTGGATCGTAGTCGGGTTAGAAGCCGTTACCATACTTTGGATTTCAGGCACCAACCCTCGTATGTAGTGCTCGATTCTCTTATGTGTCTCATTAACCATTCCTGGACACAATGTGGCCAGCTCATGAGTACGGGTTGTATAAGCCTCAATTTCTGAACCCTTCATCTTGAGCTGCCAGAATTCCATCTCCAACTTTTGCACCTCATTTCGAGGACAGTACTCCTCGATCATCATATCCTTGAACTCATTCCAGGGGAGTCCATTTGCCATCGCTTGTCCAAGCATCTGGACTTGCGCGTTCCACCATGACAGGGCAGCACCCTCCAATGTCCCGGTGGCATACTTTACTTGATCCGCGGGTGGACAGTTACATTTGGAGAAAACGGACTCAGTCTTCTCAAACCAGCGTACAAGCCCTACAGCTCCCTCTGTTCCGCTGTAGGTGTGTGGTTTGCAGTCCATGAAGGACTTGTATGTACACACTGGTGGTCCTGTTTTAACACAACACACATTAATCAAGCATCCCCTATAGTTATAAAGGATATCAGATTTGTTTCTCTGTCATTGTTTACCTGCTGGCTGACCCGCGTGGGCAGCAGCCACTGCCGCCTGAACATGCTCATTAATTAGAGCAGCCAATTCCGCAGGAGTCATGTTAATAGCACCACCAGCCTGTTCTCCGGTGCCACGTCCACGTCCGCGTCCACGACCACGTCCACGTCCGCGTCCACGACCACGTCCACGTCCACGAGCGTCCATTCTTTTCACTTTAAATTCACAATACAATAATGAGTAACATCATACACATTTAACTCATTGAAGCATAGTAAACAGTAAATGAAAGAAATAACGTATCATCACAATCACAACATTCATAACAAAAATAATAACCAAAGTAAATAAATTGCAATAGTCACAATGTATTTAGCAATGTCAAAATTGAAGTTTTGTCGTTCGTGTGGGGAAACAACCCTTCCCACATAGGTTTCAAAAAGAAAACACTACGTAGTCTAAGTCATATAAAGAAGTCAATCGACAATGTCTGACCCATCACTATCATCCTCCATCTCCTCCGGTTCCTCTTCCTCGGGTCCCTCCTCGGGATCCTCCTCATCCTCAGAGTCTGCGGCAGGAGCAGGAGCTATAGCAATCTGGAGTGCTGCTAGTTGAGCTTCTAATATGGCAATCCTATTATCGGCTATGGCGTCCCGCTGTTCACGAGCAGTCACGCGTCCTTGGAGTGCCATAACACCATCTTGCATATGGTGACAACCGTTCAGCGTCTTCCCGTGTTCTTCCTTGAGTTCGTCCAATTGATGTCTCAGGTTGTACACCTCTTGCTGTAGTGTACAGACATCACCTGTGAGTCGTCTTACGCGATGCTGTTCAGTATCCAATGCAGCCATTAGTGCAGCAATCAGTTGCTCGTTAGACTGCGTCGTTCGTGGGAGTGAAAGCATGGGTTGATTGGCATTGTTCCTAGTCCTTGGCTTTAGGACAGGTACGCGTTCCCTAAACATGATATGGTCAACAAACCTAGGATAAGAACGCCAGTCACGCGGAGGGTCACGCTTCATCAACGCGAATGGTTGATCCCAGTCAATCTCCTCTCTGGGATAAGCCAGTCTGGGCCAATCGAATCCATCATCAGGTACAGGTGCAGGAGGTGGGGATTCAGATCGTGTAGGTGATTCGGGTCGTTTACCCGGAGCTCTTGAAGACGATGCCATGCTGCAGATAATGTGATGTGTATGCCAATGAGTGTACAGTCGATGGAACAAGAAGCAGATAACTAACTAACTGTGCGGTTATAGTCTAGTGTGTATGCAACCTAGATCCCTATAACCAATGGCTCTGATACCAATCTGTCAAACCCTCAAAATCCACTTGCGGAGTTTTACCGCGAGGCGTGTGAACAAACCAGGATCACAGTCAATAGTTACTCAGAACGACTCTATATGCCATAACATAAAAAATCAACCAAAATACCAACGTTAATAATGCGGAAGCGTTTTTGAAAACAACCCAAGTCTATAAAGTATAACTTATGGCAAAACAAGTGCCAAACCAAAAGTAAACCAAAATTGTTAAAATGTCACATTGTCTTGAAGCATACTGTCTTAAATGAAGTGAACCGTGCAGTGCTCCTATGGCAAGCAAGTTAAGGACCTGAGAAAAGCATACTAAAATGTCAACACATAGGTTGGTGAGTTCAAGAGTTTGAGTTCAATAAACATGTAAACAGTTGCGATAAATATAAGCAGTGTATGGTAATAGATAGCTAGTCTATTATCAGTAAATATTAATACATAGTGATTTTGCAATTGAAGCTGACTGTGATAGTTGTTGCCTCCTGTCACGACTTACCATGTCGTGACAATGATCAATAGGACAAATTGCACCCGGTTGACCTCGAGTCACACAGGTGGGGCTCGTCAGACCCAGTAGTACTACCCAAGTTTCCCCGCTATTAAATATTAACAATTCAAAAGTGTGAGGACTTTTCTCATGGTAAACAACACTATATTAATATTATACACAACTTAAATCATAAAAGCGTTCGTATAAATACCAGTATGCTATCTCCCCCAAAAGAGATTAAGTAAAGAGTGGGGCATGAACTCACCTGATGTATGCAAAGTACTTAGGGTTTATTTTGAGAAACGAGAGGATAGCCAACCTTCACAGGTTACCTAGATCATGTGAGTACATAAGTACGTGTAAATAAAAGACATGTGAAACCCTAATCATACCAAAATCAAAGACTCAAGCTTCCAGACAAATAGACACGTTTGACCTAGTTGACCCGTTTGACCCGTTGGTGACATTATGAGTTATAATTCAAATAAAGCCAATGAGCACATACAACATACATGATAAGCATTCGAACAGTATCATACATATGCTATATCAACCAGGTGTATCACATAGATCATCATACAATCAAGTACTATACAAGTCATGCGAATCTAGCACATTAACATAACCATTAGCTACAATACAACTAACATGTCATACAAGGTTCAATCATTCATCACATGCCATGTGAAGCCACTCACAAATTCACATCCTAAACCCTGCCAATCCTACTAAGTAGGGGCCTCAGATCGCACGCGTGTATAATGATCACAACCAAATTCTTTAAGCATATACATTGCATCCACAACATCACAACAATCAATTACCAGACCCAAGCATGATGTCCTACTACTACACAACATCCAAACCATACATGATTACCAATTCCAATTATCACCCATGATCATCCAAACATGCCATACAACTAATTTAACACGTTCTATTACACTAGGATCCATCCTTGAACATATTAGCAAGTTCCTATCATCTCAAACATGATCACAACATCATACTTCAACATTTACACAAATAAAGTTTCCCTTTTGGGAAAGAACATCCAAAATCTATCAAACATCCAAAGCATACATGAATTCATCAATAATATACCAATTCAAGCTCATACTAACATCTAAGCATGATCAACAACACTAAACACCTCAATCCAACAATCTTCATAAACAAAAGTTTCTACTTTTGGCAAGCTATGATCAACATCATCAAATTAAAGATTTCTAGCATTCATAATACCAATCTAGCATCTAATTATCATCATGAACACACCCATAACATCATAGCATCCATAATTCAACATTTCATGCAAATAAAGTTACTATTATTAGTAACCTATGAACATCAACCCTAAGTCATCGATTTCTTGCAAGATTCATGATTCCTAACATTCATACAACTTATTAATCACCACACATTCATCAAACAACCATCATTCATCCATAATCATACAATTTACGAATTAGGGTTTGCTCAAAACCAATTTCATGATCAATCCACTAAAAACATGTAATTCACCCATGATCGACGTTAACTAACATGTATTCAACCTAACTAACATATAAACATCATCAAACAACAACCAATTCGACCTAATGAGGGTCAATTCCGCAAATTAGGTTCGGCCATAATGAACACTCACAAAAAACATGAAAAATCTAACCTTTAAACGAGTTATAACTTGCAATTGATGATTCCAACAAGTTATATGCCTTGAAATCGATCCAATTTCGTGTTCCCTTGCTTGTTCTTGATTGAAATCGAAGTGGGAGGGGTGTTTGAAGGTTGATCGCGGCCGAAAATGGGGGATTAGGGTTGGGTTTGTTTTATTAAATATTAATTTACATATTTACCCTTTTAACCCTTGTAATTTGTATTTTATAAAAACTAAGCTTTAAACTCTTTGTAAAGTGTTTTTAACTTCATAATATAGAGATATAAACTTATAAAATTCATGACATAATTTATCTTTGCAAAAACACAAGACATACGAACAAATATGCACGTTTCCGCGTTACGCGATAAATTCTTTAATTAACCGTTTATAAATGTGTAAACACATAAACATAACCCAATACTTACATAATCACTTAGATTCACATCAAATTAACATTAATAATTATTATTAGGTCACCAACGTTCAACGACAACTAGTGTGTGCTCACGACACGTGTTTACAAGACTTAACGGAACTAACGGGGTTTGGTAACGGAAATTTACCGGATGTCACATTATCCCCATGTTGAAAGAATTTTCGTCCCGAAAATTGCGTACATGGTGAGAGTGTTCCATCACTGGTTTCCATCACTGGTCTACTGCATTGCACACAGAAATCGAAATCGTGTGAGTTTTGGATGAGTTGTCACAACTTGGTCTTGAGCTCTTTTGGTCCTCCTTTCACTTGCAGATGTGGCACCCACAGCAGAAGTATCATCATCACCACCATCATCATCATCACTGTCATCATCATCACCATCATCATCATCATCATCACTGTCATCATCATCACCATCATCATCATCACTGTCATCATCATCACCATCATCTCCATCTCCCTCTCTGATCTTTAGTGGCACCTCTTTTGATCATGTTGATAACATGTGTACCTTGATTCTGATCTTAATGTAATACGTCTATGTTGTCTTACCTTTATGTAATAGCTGGGTACTTAATGAAAATACAAATGTTTGGTTGTGTTTATAATGTTTTAATATTTCATTAATGAGTTGTTTAACGCACATTGACTTGATTATATAGGTTGTGGTTGATTGAACTAATATAAATAACATTACTATGGTTAATACATTCAACTAAACAACATGAAGTTCTCATGCGAATGGCCCGTGCTAATGGACCATATGCATAAACAACTTCATGCGAATGACTCAATCGCACGACTGAACCAGGAGACTGGATCAGTCGTATGACTATAACATGAGATTGGCTCAATCGCACGACTGAACACTCAGTCGTGCGAATGGATCAACCGCATGGCTCAATCACACGAATGAACCATGCTGATGGTTCAGTCGCCCGAATGAGAAAACCTAACCGATAAATACCACCTATTTTATGGAAAATCGTAAGCATTCAATCCACTTCTACTCCATGCACACCTACACGTCTATACATCAGGCATTCTAGAAGAATGCATCTGTTGATCGTTCACATGAACCGTACAACGTACGGAGTTCTATCTGTGGCATGGATATAGAGGTTACTGCTGCAACAT